>VXAD01011334.1:1444917-1501802 GCA_013399195.1 Dicrurus megarhynchus | reverse complement strand
TTTTCCCAGGTTCAAAACCCCCCCCCCCCCCCCAAAAAAAAAATAAAAAAGAATTGGATATTTGCATACTGTTTCTAATCCACAGGTCTCACTATGAATGCCATTGCTCGCTCACCAAGAACAAAGCCCAGGTCACAGAAAGGTTGGGTGGTTTTCCTATACAGTAAGGGAAGGGCAGAGTCCTGCCTAAGATCTGGTTCCCACTCTTGCAGTGACTCCACAAGGTCCCTCAAGTCTCCTCTGCTCCTGAGAGCCCAGGAGACAGATCTCCACAGCATAACCACAGTAACACAAAGCTCCAGCACAAGCTGAGCGTCTCAGCCATCACCCCACCTCTGGGGCACTGGCAGCCCCTCCTGACGGGCAGCCGCTAACACAGCACTGAAACACCGGCAGCACAAAGCAGCAGGGAAGAAGGCAAAGCCAGCCAGGATCCTCACTGCACGACCCCAGCCCTCCAGCTGGGCTGCACCTCTTCATCTGAAATCTCCAGGAACACACACCAGAGCCCTGTGCTGCTGGGGTGACACTGCCCACATGTCAGCCTACCAATTTCAGACCAATCCTGGTGAGCACACTGGCTTTAATGTGGAAGTTTCCTACATTTCCTGTAGGGAAAAGATAAGAAACTGCAGCAAACAAACAGATTTCCCAACTCACCAGGGTGACTCTTTTCTAAAGGATTATTCAGGAACTGTCACCAATTTACTGCCTGCCTCTATCAGTCTTAAATTGTGCATGATTACTTTGTTTAGTTTTGCTGACATTTGTGTTTTGTTTAAGGGTCTCTTTGTGCAATCTTTTGTGTCTGCTTTAAATAAACACTCTTCCTGTGCTTGTTGCAGCATGCTTGGGTTCAGCAAGATGTCTATCACTTAATAACCAAATGAAAAGTTTAATCACCCAAAAGCTAGCTTTCAACCTGCAGTTAAGAAAACAGAAAAGCTAAGGGTGTTCCATATGCATTTTTCTTTCTATTTCTTCTGTTATCACATTTGCTAGTCCAAGCAAGTTTGATGTTGTGTATTTAGTCCTGTAAATATCAGCTTAGGATGTGGAAACAAACAACATTTATTCTTCTTTTGCAGTAAGAATCAGTCCAATAAAAAAAATTTTACTCATTGTGTTCCTTAAAAAAATAGGGGGTTTTCTGTTACTAATCACTGGGAATGTATGAAACAGAAATACACAGTAATAGCTTGTTGAGCACATTGACTGCAGAAAATTGGGCAACCATGACATGGAAACCAAACAGGAAAATACAAGACATGCCAAGGTGTCATTTTTACAAAGTGACTTTTTAAAAAAAAAAAAAACACAAAACAGAGAGACAAGTTAATGTCCCAATATGGGACAATAAAGCTATGTTAAAAACACTTGCCATTAACAGCCATCTGCTCTCTGCAATTTGGGGGTAATTTTTATGTACAGCTGACAGTTTTGCATCATCTTTCCTCACATGTGAAGGATTGTCTCTGCCTCCAGTGCACAAAACCTCTGAGAAGCTGGATCTGTCCACTGCGTTGTGGCTCTCAATAAGCTTCTGCTGCTAATAAACACATAGCATTCTGCACTGGATTTCCAAACAGAAATCAAACATAATGTTTGGGGAAAAAAGTGTATCTATATATGCTAATAATATTCCAGTTCTCTCTAATAACATTCTGCTCATGTCAGCATTGCCTGTAAAAATCAAGAGGCAAAATGTGCTCACTGCCCTTGACATATTGTGATGGTAAGAAAAATCAAGACTGCTTTCTCACTGTTCTCTGAGTACAAGGGTAAATCTCTGCTTAAGCCTATCTTTCTTGATCAGAACATCTCTGGTGTCCTTACGCCTTTTTCTCCTGTTTGAACTTGTCTCTTCAGAATATTTAGTAAATACATTTCATGTTCACACCTAAAGTAGAGCTACCTTCTTTTGTTTTGTTATGTGTTAGAAGTCCTAAAATACACATGCACAACAAATGGCAGGGTCACACTTCCCTCATTTACAATCCTTGCCAAGGACACTTATGCAAGAAAAGTGCAGGGAAAACTAAAAATCTATTAACATTCAAATCATATTCCACCATTTCCATTTCTCAGATCTGATATAATTTTAATACACATTAGGAATAAGACCTGGAAAAAAAAGAAACTGGAGCAGCTAAAGATGGTTTGTCTATTGCCTTGTAGTGCTCCCTTTGATACACAAGAGATGATCAGATTCTTCCACCAAACCCAAATCACCTCCATACCGATATCCCACCAACCAAACACCTGGTAAACACTGGGAACATGTACAGAGTACCTAACACTGACTACACAAATCAGTGGAAACTCCTGCAACCTCAAGAGTTGGTGATGGGGCTACACTCAACATGATTTTATTCCATGTTTCAAATATTCCAAAGTTAAGGAGTTGGTTTCCATTCACTTGAGGGAAAAAAAAAAAAGAAAAAGAGGACAATTTTCACAGGTATTCTTCAGGGTCAAGTTACAAACATCTTCAGCTGAACTGAATTTTCTTCAACTTGTAGCAACCTACAGAAGGGAGCCAAATTATCATGCTGGTTTTGTTTCATGCCCTCAATTTCCTTACACTTGGGTCTGACCCAAACCCAGAAGTACAACAATGGAAAGACATGCAATTTTTACTTGAATTGGTTCCAAATCACTATCAGGATCTAATATTTTTCTTCTATGTCATACCTGAACCTTGGTGCAGGGGACCTAAGAGGAAATTTCAGGAAATAATCCCATGCAAACTGGGAGCCTGATGTTCAACAAGAGTGAAGCAAACATGGCATTTCTGCCTGAAGATATACAGCTTAACTGCAGCACACACCTTAGACTTGAACTTTTCTTCAGGTTGCTTTTTGTTTCACTGTAAAAACAGCCATTCCTGTGGTACAATCCATCACACATCTCACCTCTGGACTGCATTGCCAAGGTATTGTAAATGCTCCCAAGTTGTGAGAACACCACCCCATAAGGTCCTTTTTGTACATATTTTACCCTTACTCTACATTGTTTATAAGAATCAGCCTCACCAAGACGGTCATTTCAGGTAAGCCCTTATTCCCTTACCCCTTTTCTAGGTGTTCTGCAGCAGCAGGTTTCATAGGCTGAGATTATCATCAGATAATCACATTGCTGCCTCTCAACATGACATTCTGCAGCTCCCAAGTGCTACAAAACCCCATCCATCATTTAGTATCCATGCTGGATTTCCACAGCTCCTGCACTGTACACGATCACAGGATCTGCAGTACCCCTGCAGTTTCTCAGTGTTTTCCTCGTGGCTGAGCCACGTGCAAATAAATTCCAGTTAATGGCACTGAACACCATCACAGTAATTGCTCTGAGCTCTCACATGCCATCTTTTGATTTAGATTTACAGGTGGTTCCAGCCTGGCTGCTTTTCCCTACCTGACCAGTATGGCATTGGCCTCTGTTGGGCTGATCCCACAGTCAGTGCTCACCTCCTTGTCAATGGGCTGAATGCTAATTGCTGTATCTCATCTCTGTACTGTTGTGCTTGGGGTATCTACCACAGCAACTAAAGCAAAATGAGCATAATTAATGTTTCATTTTTTGCTGACTCCTCCCCAACTCTATTTTTTTCAAATAGCTACTCAACTTACCTTAAGATCACCTTTCTGCAGCTCATTCCCTGCCTGTCCTGTCTTTCGTAAATGTTATAGCTCACATCCTAGAGTTTTGTTTCCTTTGAAACATTTTGATTCAGAACAAAAGGAAATTTGTGCTTTGCATGTCTGTAGGCACAGAATCATGCATGTGTTTCACATTATACTGCTATGAATATTTATTTAGTCATCCATTCTAGCAATCCATATACCTTACTTCCTTAAGCCTCTTCTTAACTATCCACTAGAACTGAACGACTCACTACTTTTCACTGATGAAAATTATGTATTGTGTTTTAGAGTATCATTCAGTTCCTGTCCCCCACTCAAATCAGAAACATTAGAAACTATTTTTTACCAGATTTTCAGCATATGGAAAATTTCAAATGTCTTTGCAAAGCCCAAGATGAGGAGTACAGCTGGTACAGACAAACCATTTAGAATTTGCAAAAAGCTTATCAGCTAAGCTGTGATTCCGTAGACTGAAACAGATCTGAAGTCCACTGAACCCACACAGAATACCCTCTGCAGCTTCAGATAACCAAGTCCTGTTTGGCCCTTTTCTATATAGAGCTATACGTCTGTGAATCACTGAATTGGGTTAAAAAAACTGACCTCAACCCACGTCTTCCCCAGAATTCATCTCAGAGTTTACATGTCTATTTTTCCTGAGATTTTCCTACTGCTTCTTCCTGTGGGGCCTGTAAACACACTCCAGGAAAGAAGCTTGCCAGGACAGAAGAGAAATCTCATGAGAAATTCTGTTGTTGGTTCACTTCCAGGAAAATCCTTCAGACTCAAGACATACAAGTAAATTTCCCCAAACTGGGGACACAATACCTGTGATATCTCTAACAGCAGCAGTGATCACTTCCTGAAAGCTGCTCTTAATAGTCTCATTTCTCAGACCCCACTTGGATGCAGAAACATCATTTCCAGACTGAGTAACACAGTCCTAATCAAAACTCAATCTAAAATATTGAATTTAAGTTTTACAGAGGGCTGCAGATAGCTTGCTTGGAATTTAAAGAAAATTAGAGGATGAAAAACCTGTACTGTTTCTTCTTCCCTCATTTTCTTGGGTTCAAAACCCAGGTGTTTGTGGGTGTAACAGAAACTGGCTGTTTTGCTTGGGCCCAAGTCTGCAATTCCACAAACATTTCTTTAGCAACACCATTAACCTAATTAGCTACTGTTCCAGGAGGAAAGCAAATCTCCTGACAATGTGTATAGGGATAAACAAGGGTCTCAGAAGAACCACCACACTAAAAAGGGAGCACTTCAGCATACTCAATGAGAAACTCCGTAGTACCAGCAAAAAGAGAAAGGAAGATGACAGGAAGGCACCTGAAATCCAGGAAACATTTCCTCAGGACTGAAACCAAAGTTAAATATCTCTGTCTGATTATGATCCACAGCTTAGAATGCTTTTGCAACACCAGAATGTCATCTTCAATCTCAACAAAACCTACCTAAAAAGGAAAAAAAAATAAATGCCACCACCATTGAAATGGGCCATTGCATAAAATCCCCAAGTAGTAACCACAACTCAAGTTTCCCTAATCCTAATACCAACACACCATCCATCCCCTCATACTCTTGTTATGCCTAACAAATTAGACCATACACAGACATTTTTTCTGGCTCTAGCTGCCTCCTTAGGAGAGGTTACTGCCCTCCTCACTATCACCACTTTGGTGCAGCTTACTGTGCAGGTGATGCTTGAGACTAATTAGAAAATATTCACACAGCCAGCTCTCCTACCCTGATGAGGAACTCTGCTGTCTTCCCTAGTGCCCAGACAGCAGAGAGCCCAACATTCCCACTGCACAGGCTACAAACACCAGCCAA
Source organism: Dicrurus megarhynchus (assembly GCA_013399195.1). Classification (NCBI taxonomy): domain Eukaryota; kingdom Metazoa; phylum Chordata; class Aves; order Passeriformes; family Dicruridae; genus Dicrurus; species Dicrurus megarhynchus. The sequence continues at coordinate 1,496,319 of VXAD01011334.1, read as the reverse complement.
AGTAGGCTTCTCAGGGGACACAGATGGAGGAATTCCACTGTCTGCTTCCAATCATGTTTGGATAAGTCCTGGGCAATGGACTGCTCTGATTTGGAGCTTTCTAGGTGTTTACAGTGCATTTCAAGCAGCTTGGGAATGTCATCACTAAAAAAATATTCATAAAACTGAAGCAACTCTAGGGCCAGATAGTAACTAGCTAGATCAGAATTTCTTTTTTTTTTAATTTAAATCCAGTTTTAGGCACTGTCATGTGCTATGAAGTCTAGTTCCAAATTGCACACCTTATCTGCCTCATGTGGGTAAGTTATGAGAAATGCTTCCTTGTTCAGTGTTCTTAAGCTATTTGCATACAATAGATACTAAATAATTCAGGAGATTGATTTGTAAAAGATGAAGGCTTTACAAAAGGCTGGAAATAGAATTCTTAGAAAACACTTCAGAGTCCCTTAGTTCTGCTGTTGAACCTCAAGTGCTTTTACTAATTACTATTCAAGGATTTTCATTGCTAAGACAGGTACTAATCTTTTAGAACACATCCCTTGGACACATGCACACACCCATAGTACACCATTAGGCAAACAAATGCACATTTTCCCATCTGTGAACCATTTTCCTTGCCTTTAGTTGGAAATTTTTGCCCAGTTGCTAGCCATAAGTATAATCCATCATTTTACTTTCAGCAGTTGTAACAGAGCATTCCCGCTCACAGTAAAATTAACATCTGACCTAATGCCCACTGAGCACACAAGAAAGAGATCCTCCCATTTCAGTGGGTGGGGAAACAAGCAGATAGCCAAGTGGTGTGCAGCTGCTTGTTGACTAAATCCTAGCAGCTTGAAATGCATATGGTTTACTTCAGGGGTTAATTTTATACTGAATTATAGAAGGTTAAATCATTGACTCAACCAAAGAAAGGCAACATACCCAGATCAGCAAAACCACACGTTCTGATTTATGAACTACAAACTAGCGTGGACAAAGAGTTTCCTGATTGAAGACAAAAGTGCCACCTTTTTACATTCTCCTTTAACTTTTTCAAAATGACTTTTTGTTCATTTACAGTGAGGTAACTATTGAGTTCAGCAGGTCAGAGAACCAAAGGAAGTCACGCATTTAACCCCAAGTACTGCAGCCCACAGCCACAAAGAAATCATTTCTGCAACTGAAAGCTGTGTGCAATTCAGCACAGCTTCAGAGGACCCCTGCTCTTGGGTGTCTGTAACTTGCATCTTTGCAGTGTAGCAACCATATTTCCACAATAAAACTTGGAGGGGTATTTTGATTTTAAGCTGCCAGCCAGCACTTCATTGCTAGTACTTATGATGCATTACGTATTTGTCTGAGAACATTAGCACTCAGATAATTAACTCTTCTGCCGGGTGTCCAGTTTATGCTCTTCACTGAAAACACTGCTCCCACAGAGACATGCCTTGCATATAAGCAAATCTAATCCCTAAATCTCTTATGTGGTCAGTAAATTAAAATCTAGGTTTGTAGCAGTTAAATTAATTCCTTTTTCCCCTCTTTATCTTTTTCTTTGTTTTTTTGGCACTTTCTAGCAAAACAGTTCACATACAATCACTCAATGGCTGGAAAGTGGGCTTGGCAGGAGGAGCTGAGGCTCAGCATGGCTCCAGTCAAGACAAATGGCTGAATTATTGTGACATTAGTAAACAGGTAATTAGCTTTGCATGTCATTGTTCACCACCTCAAGCTCATTACCAAAGTCTTACAACACTCTCTTTAAAAATTCAGACCTGTTTGACCTGCTACCAGCTATAGTGCATTTCAAGCACTCATGGATAAAGTGCAATCTTGTCAAACGGAAGACACCTGCTCCCAGCAGGAACACTACTTATGAACTGCCAAGTCTTTTGTTACAGTACCTTGAGAAGCAATGATCTTTCCATCTGGAATAACCAGCATCAACTTGGCTGCAACCACTGTAATGCAATCTTTGAATATTTATTAACACATGAAGTACATAGAGCTATAAAAGCAGTACGTACACAAATACAAAAAGGGAGAAGACTACTCATGATAAATTTTGCTGTTTGCCACACAAGTGTTTGAAATTCATTTTCTTTGAAAACTGGCTGCTGGTAACAACTTTCACTTCTTTTTTTCCTCTACCACCAGATCTACCAGGGTGAAGCTCACCCCTGTATAAATAACTCATTTCACAAGCTGACACATTTAACTCAATCTTATCTCCCCTTTCTGTTACTCTTGTGCTCAATTTTTGCCAACGATTGTTCATCTTGGGGTGGATAATTCATGCTAAGAATTCATCAGGCTCTGTCCTTGCCTCCCCCCCCACCACCAAGGCCCCAGCATGGCACACTGCTTTAGGCTCTGTTCCACCAACATTGTTTAAAGCTGCCCCTGCTCCCTTCCTCGCCAGCTTTGCAGAGGAGTGTATACTAAATTATTCCTCTTTTCTTAGTTTTTAGTTTGATCTCATTCCTTCAGGTATTCATCCTTCTCGATAGTGCACTGTGTTCCTCAGTTTACTTCTGATTAACAGCTGTGTTTAATCAATTCTGATGCAAGGAAAGCACTGGCACTGGATAATTCTTCCCTTGTCGTCTTTATTTTGTGAGGGTACAAGGGGTAATTTAAGATAATTACATTTTACCACTGTGGTCATTAAAAATCCAATAAAAGCAGTCTAGGGCTTGGGTGAAGGTATCATAGAATTTAGGTTTATTCCCTGCTGCTTCTTTGCTTCAGTGCTTTCCACAAGGGCAATGAAAAGCCTGATCAGAAGCTCAGTGTTCCTCAGACTTCCAAAAGCAGTTTAATTCAACAACACACTCCTTGCTATCTTCTCTGCCCTTAAGAGACCTCAGTGAGCAAAGTCCATTCTGCAGCACTTAATCATACACATGCAAATGTTGCATTTAGAACTTGGAGCCCACTGTGAGCCTATTTTTCTTGAGCTGTTATTTTAAAATGTGCTTTAAATCAATTTTGCAGTAAACATGGGGTTTGTTTCAATAACAACCATTTTTCTCCTGATTAGTAAATTACTGTTGTTTCCAATGTTTCATTCTAACTACTACTTGCTCAGAGTCATAGGAAAACAGAGCACTTAGTCAAGACAAACTTCCCTTTATTTCCATCTCAGCAAAGCAAGGTCTAGATTACTTTCAGAAAAACAGTTTTCAGCTGACAAAGTGAAAAATGTTGCATAACAGCAAACTTATAACATAGTAAGAAAGTTTTAATAGAAGGATTACCACTTGCTGTTGTAACTAGTTTAAAAGTCCTTTAAGACTCTCTGCTAAGAACAGACGATTATATTTGCAGTATTTATGTAATTTCTATTGGCTGGCTATATAATAATTTATGAAAGTTGTGACAGAACAGTGCTTTAATACAGATTAAACTACATTGAGAGAGGAAAATACAGCAAAATGCCAGTGTGCTGCACTGAATACCAATCCCAGGTTCATCTAGAACTTTAAAACAACTCAGTTGGAAAATACAAATTGTCTTTTCCCAACCATTGAACAATGTCTCTCAAGCACATGTTTTTCTGTGTGGATGCATTACACGTATCTCTTTGCATGAGGTTATCTGTATGGCAGACCCCCATGATACAGGCATAGGAAAAGAAGCAAGTCATTCATAGCACCTTCATCCAGAGACAGCACATATCCTTAATGTTACATCCTGGTGCACTGAGCGTTGGCCACGTGTCTTGAAAATGTTATCAATGCTATTTGTACACATTTCTATTTGTTAAGCTGGGCAATCATAATGCAAGTATTGGAGGAAGTCGAAGGTTTTGACTTTATGATTCATGGCAGAACTGTCCAAAACAACTTCAAACAGTCCATACAAAATTACTCTGACTGTGTCAGGATATTGCAGTGTGAAAAAAAAGTGAGGTCTGTCTTACTGAAAAGCTGGAGCAGATCTTTTTACATTGACACTGCTCCCATCTACAAGCATGATAGTTACTGGAAATAATTTTCTCATGAAGGATTTTTAGTTAGGGTAGTAATTGGAGGACAAGTTAGGTTTTACTTTGAGGCTGGTCAAGAACTTTGATGTCCAGGAAATCCATTAACCGATCAGTAAACTGGTAAGAAGTAAAATGTAAAAGCATCTAACGACAAAGGTTTCATATCTTTATACTTGTAGATGCACACAAAAATGTACCTTCAAGCCCTAGAACCTACAGATTTGCCTTTTGCGTTTGCAAAGTGTCCACTTTAATTAATATCAACTGTAATCATATGGGAAACTAGGCATAATAACAGTAATTAAGACCTTGGCCTCTTAAAACACATCAGACACACACACAAGGGCAAAATCCAATTTGGAGAAATATATGGAGCATTCAAGGGTCAATATGGAGATTCTGTCTAGGCTACCTAAATAAGCAGGCAAATCAACCCTATTTAACAATGAAAGTGTTTTTCTTCAGATCTCAAGAGGATTTCCAATTATTCACAAATGACTAACCGTGCACTCCTTTCCCAGAATTATAAACAAGTCACCAGAAAATAGCAAGTTTGACAAAATTGTCCAACAGCCCATTAACTGTACAACTGTGCTAAATAGCCAGAGACAAGTCTAAATCTGCCAGAACCAGTGTCTCTCGAGTCTGCCAAGGGGAGAGATGTTTCAGCCACAGAATATCCATTTGCAGCTTGCCACCATCTGGACCCTGGAAACTGAGCACTCAAGTGATGGGCTGGCACGATCCAGCTTAGGAGTGACCCTCCAGTTCTTAGGAAAGTCTTTACAGCTAAGGATGGTGTTACTGAAAGGAAGTCAGGCTTGCTTGATTGAGACAAATATTTGAATTCACAAAAAAACCAATTTTACCTGTATTCCTTCAAAATTCTACTTAGTATGTAATTCTAAATATTTATTAAATGTATCAACAGCTTTAGTTGTTGTGAGGCCCAGCAAGTGGAATTTTTCATATGTGAAGATTTACACATAAATTCAGATTTACACCTTGCCTCAGCTGAATTTAAGTTTATTTGCCCAAATTTCACAACATACAGATGCAAACAGATAACTGGAAGAGTCCTGTCAACAATTACATGAAATTAGACGGGGCACATGAGGATCACCGGAGTGCAATGAACAAGGATGTAACACAGTGGTGCAGCAAACATTTATCTGAGTTTCAAACCCTTACAAAAAAGCAAAACAAATTGGTCAAGTAGTCTCTGCCTCTTCAAGCTTTGTTTTCTACAAGTGTGGAAGGAGAAAAAACACCCCAGAACCCTGATTTTTTGGAAGTAAAACACAGTACTGCATGCTTTGGGTTAAAGCAATATATGGGAGTGAAAGAAGGGGACACAATAACTACAGCCTATGGTAAGAAATATTACTATAAAGGAATTTTTGCCAAAAAAATACACTATTGGATATTTTTAGCAATGTACTTGTTTGCACTACCTTTATACAAACAGGATTAGTAGGCTATGCTTACCTCCTTTTTGGATTGGCTGAATACAAATACTTCTTTAGATCAGGGTTGCATTCTTCAAGCACAGAGCTCTGTGAAGCTTATCCTTTTTGTAATACCCCTAGAGAAAACTAACGTACAGAATATTGTTTTGAGGTTATGTTAGAGCACACTCTAACTTGTGAGCCTGCAATTTGTTTTTTGTTCATCTAATGTAAGATGATTCATAATCAATTAGCATTCTCATGTCAAAGGCTCTCCGTTGTCTTCAAACCATCAGATCCAGAGCCATCACCACCAGGCATGCTTAGAGTTGTTCTTTTTAAGTTGTATGAAATCAACCTGTCTCTATTTGTTATCTCCTGAAAAAGCACTGTTCAGTCTCCTTTGAGGCTCATGCTTGACCCTGACACCAATGAAACAAGAACGGTTCCATTACACCGGAAGTTTCTTCTCAAACTGTCAGACAAGTTGTACATAACATCTGATCTCTGCTCTGGAGGAAACAGACATAGAAATGTGGGTCAGGCGTGCAGATTCAGGTTACTGGCTATAGGAATGTCATCCCAGGTTTACTCCATTGAGAACTACAGGTTTAAGAATTGCCTTTGGATTTCTAGAGCTATTTCTGTGTTTGAATTCACTCATCTACAAACTTGGACTATTGAGCATTCTTTAACCACCTAATTTCATTAACCACTTCTCTGATGATGCCTTTCTACTCACTAACAAAATCTTAGATTCATAAAGTTTTTAGGAACCACTAACAACTTCAAACTTTTGGAAGTGGGCCGTGGCCTTAAGAAGGGCTAAGCACAAGATCCTGTGCCAGATGACAGGCACTTGCACAATGACTGGCGTATTTAGCTTAAACCTTTTCCTAACTCTACCAAGTAGTTCTTCATTTATTGGCAAAGTTAAGCAGTGACTGAAAAGAAAAGAAACTACCCTTTAGGGCCTTTTGGCCTTCTTCTAAAGGCATATTATCAATTTCTTTAATTATCACAGTGGTAAGAAAACTTGGTGAAATATTTAAAAGGTGGAGGGAGGAAAACACGTGTTTTGCTCATTTAGGACCACTTGAAAACAGATTATTCTGAAGATGGAAAGAATCACTGGACATTTAAATAATTAATCTCAGCAAATACATTAAATGTGAAACAGTGTAACATTTTGACTGATTCAGCACAATCAGCTTTCACTTGCAAATTGCTATTGCTAAATTGCCATTAGCAGGAATTTCAGCATAGCACAGTGTAACTCACTAGTCAGTCGTGTGCCCTCTGCACAGACAGAACTAAGATACAAACAGCCTGGTGACAGCCTGGCTATGACAACTAGATAGAAATCATGCAAACAGACACAGAACTTCTATCACGTCATCTCTCTGAGCAGCTCCCCTGTTTATAAAATATTAAACCCTGGACCTTTATTTTAGTTAAGATTTACAGTAAGTCATCTGCCATATTGTTGAGCACTAATAGGTTTCTATGGTTGAAAAGCAGAAAGCATAATTTCTTAAGCTTCGTTGTTTGCTAGAAAATGAGAAAATAGTCTGGTTAAGACTGCTCCTACCATTGTGTGTCTTTATCAGAGCAGGAAGGCAGGATGAGAAGTAGTTTTTGCTGGTTCAGATGAGCTGCACCAATTCTCTGATGCATAGAGCATAAAGAGCCAAAAGCAGGCAAATGCACAAGGTCAAAAGTAATAAAAGCAGGTTCTTAAAAGCTAGTCAACATTTCTCTATGCTTGTGTTTTTTGGTTTTGTTTGGATTTTTGTTTTGGGGGGGGTTTTTTGTTTGTTTTGGGGGGGTTTTTTGTTTGTTTTTTGGTGGGGGTTTTTTTTTTATGAAGTGTATTTGTAAAACATCTATTTTTGTTTCTTTCCATGTAAGTGACACCAGGCAGGTACTGCAGTCTCAGCTCAGCCAAGCTGAGTAAGGTTAAAGAAGGGAGCCTCTTCCAAAGACATTGCTGCTCTAAGAGCTCCACACAGTATAAGCAGCACTTTTTTGTCAACAATGTAACAGCTTAAAATGCATGGGTTTTGTGATGTTATGCTGGCAAACAGGCAGTTGCAATTCTTCTATATGAAACATTATTTAACCTGCATGCCAGCAAATTGCCTGTCCCTGGAGCTGCAATTTTTCACATGATCCATAAAGGCATTTCTGAGCCTTTGAGTTCAGACCCCAATTCTCATGGTACATTGTGTGGGAAAAGAAGGTACACCTCCCAATTTCCTGCCAGGTCCCAGCTGACGATTACTTTCTCTCTGACTACATTCTTCCAGTATTTTGAGTTTAACATTGTGCTTTCCCATTTACATTTCTATAACATTTTGTTTTGTTTCCCTGTGCTTTGCCAAATAGTGCTCTACCTTGACAGAGCTGCTGTAATCTATACACAGTTTGCATATTGATTTCTGTAGTACTTTGAGACCCTTCAGGCAGAAGGTTATCACAATATAAGGTTCCTTCATCTGTCATTTAAGGTAACCTTTAAAAAAGACAGAGCTCACTTCAGTCCAGATGTTTATCCAAACTGTTCTAAATCTCTAATGTCTGGAAAACCAGAAGGAACGGGTTTTTTGAGAGACTTTCAGTACCACTTAATACCAATTCAGACAAACTACCATATCATCCTGTCACTGTAATCACACGGGATGCTAATAACATCTACCATTTCTGTAGGACTTTATAAAGATGAATCACCACAACAGTTCTTTGCAGTATTATCCCCATTTTATTATTGAGGAAAGAGAGTGTCTGCTTTTACACTATACTATAAAATGACTTGCTCTTTCAATCTAAAAAAACAGCAATGAAAGATGCAGAAACTACTACTGTAACTTCCCCAGCTCTTGTTTGGTGAAATGCTGTTTAAATATTTAGATCCTGCAAATTCTTTTACCATCATAGAATGTTGTTAAAAAAGCAGGCCTCTGAATAATCAAAGTAACACTCTCTTTTGACTCTGCTCTAACTTAACAGCAATATTTCAATTTATTGCAATTTTGATCATGGTAGAAAAGTCAGCTGAATGAAAAAATAAAGACACCTGTCACTGCTCACTATTTTCTCATGCAGCCTTGAATGTGCGATCCTATCATTTAGATAAAGCATCAACTTCTTGAAATCACAACAGCTCTCCATAGGAAAATAACAAGGTATGTATTCACTGTGTACATATCACAGACTGCAATATAGTCCATTATCTATTGAAACACCTCCTAGAGTTCCTGCTTTCCATGAAAGGCCAGTGGGATTGAAAAATCTGGAAGTTGTTTTTATTTTGGTCAGTTGTTTTGGGGAGCTTTGTGTTCTTTGAAAAACCTAACATCACAAGGACTAGAAAACCTTGGGGAAAGCATTGTATGAAAAACATTTTTGTATGTCTATCAGAAATCTGAAGACCTAAGCCCAAAAGATGCTGTGTTAACTTCACTAATCACAGAAGCCACAAAAAACCAAACAAATAAAATGTTCAGCATCATTCTGGACTCATTTCCAAATGAACATTCATGTGGCATATAAACCTAACTGTATACAACCTGGGGAAAAAAAATTCTACTGTAAAATAGGCTCCTCAGAATTAATTAAGTGCCAGCTTGGTTCTGCTTCACATTCAGCAGAGTCATCTAAGAAAAAACTGTTGACAAAACACAATTCCCCTTCTGACTCCCTGGGAGTTATCCCAAAATACAGCAGTATGGGTTTCATGGTAACTACACCCCAAATTGTACAAGACATAAATCTTTCCGTATTAACAAAACACGGCTTCCTGTCAATCACTGATGGAACCATTGTGGGTCCACAGCTAATACTGCTGAGTTGGAATTTTCTGGTGAAAGGCCCTTCAGTCAAGACCATTTTGAGATGTGACCTTCTGGAAGAAAACAATTCTCAAGAAATGGGTCACCACATCCAAATTCTGCCCTCTGCAGCAAACTGGAGAGGGACCAAAAGGGACTTTCATTATACCAGTTCTGTAGCTGGATAGAGAAATCAGTGTCATGTTATACACCTAAATGTAGAAAAACACCTTGCAAACACAGAGTTAGTAAACCCTCAAAAACTGTATTTGGTATCGTGTTAACAACCATGACAATTCTCTGTGGCAGGACACATCCTCATCAGTAATGCACTTTCTAGGCCTAACACTGAAACTGGCCAGGGGTATTATTTCAATTTCTAGAAAGGGCAGTTGATATAGATGAGAATCGGTGCTGTTTAGCAGAGGAGACAGCAGCACTGACCCACATATTTTAACAAGGATGTATGCACATGCAGGATAATTCCAGTAATTCACATCAAAGTTACAGGCACAAGAGGTGTGGAACAGAGCAGATGATGGTAATTGAACATGAAGACTACAGCAAAACATTTTTGTAGTGTGTTTGAAGACATTAAAATAAGAGGCTTTAAACACAGGGATGATGAGTGAGCTCCTATTTTAATCACCCTCCCAAGGATTCTACAGTCCATGTCTGAAGCCAAATTCCAAATCTGTTACAGCCTAGACTGAGTTGCATTAGACAAAAAAGCCTTCTATGCACAACCAGTGTTTTGTCACACACCACTCAGCTTCCTAGAAGGCATGGCACTTGAATTTACTGCCTGAACCTGTCATTGTCACAAATGTACTGCTACTTCCTTATAGCATGAACAATGTATTTTGATCTCCCATGTTACTATGAAGGAAGATCAATCAGCATTCAAAATTGTGGCATTTCTTAGTTTCACCTAACAGAAGAAAAACTGTAGAATATTATGGATCCTTAGCACAAGAAAAGGGCACTGTTCACATTCCTTTAGAGAAGAGATTTCATGTGTAGGATACGATCCCTGATACAGGGACAGAGAACACACATGGGCCTCATTTTCCAATGCAATGGACAAACCTAAAGAAGCAGTCTGATATTGCTGCCGAGATAAGCAGCAGTTACTGGGCAGCAGGCAGGCAGATAAAGCTACAGTATTATCCAAGGCAATATTGCCAGTGTCATTCTGGAACAGTAACTTTACCTACCAGCAGTAGAGAAACACAGTAGATTGAATACCTCTCTAGCTGCTTCATGCACTGCAGGGCTGCTCTAATTGTGTAGCTGTAAATCCTCCATGAAAGGGAAACCCTGGGCACAGAAGGCCAATACAAGAGACATTGGACACCTGCTTCCATCTCTGTCTTGGTTGATTTGGCTTATTGTGAGTAGTCATGTGAGCATCTTTCCACCCCCTCTGTATCTGGCCACTGCCTACACTCCATCCTCTTCCAGGCTTCGATTTAAATACCAAGCAGTGGGGTACAGCAGCCAGTGCCCCATGTCTTTACTAGAGGATGATCCTTATGAGAGCATGTCCCAATGGCACGAGTGTTATGTACTCTCCCTCAAGACAAGCTACATGTTTGATATTTTAGTGAAAAACTAATTTTAATAGTACTTAATGTAGTTAGACTAAAAAAAGAAAATCCTCAGTCCTCTCACTATTTTCTAGAACTAATTCTCTCACTATCCTGATTTATCCCACTGTTTTACTATTGCTCTGTTGGCTTTTTTATTTTGCTGGAACAAATTTAAGACTCTTTTTATTTAATTGCTCTTATTAATATTCATATATTAATGCAACACATTTATTATTCAAGTTGATAACAATGTCTGTCTTCTAACAGCCTTAATTCAGAGAATGAAGATCCTAAGGAAATCAGAATGACACTGTTAAAAGTCAAAACATTACTTGTTTTGTTCCCAGCTATACTGGAGCTTTTTTAGGTCCAACGACATTACATGTGTTTGAACAGGAGCAGAAATGATGCACAGTTTTCTCAATACCCACTAATTGCTGTTGCTTGCCAAGTTGCCAGTACATTTCAGTGAGCCCTTCTTCAATGCCCTGCTTCCACCTTCAGACCTTAGACTTTGGATGTCTGACAACAGAGTGGATTTAAAACACACGGAGAAAAACTGACCCAAAACCAAAGGAAAAAGCCATGTTTAAAAGCAAATGGACAAAGAAAAGCGAGTCAGACAGATGTCAAACAAGTCCTGCCTCACATTTACTGGTAGAAAAGCAGAATGTTGACCTTAAAGCAGGGGTGGGGAGCTCTTGGTTTGCATTCCCGGTGCCCCCGGGATGCGGGGCACGGGCAGCGCGTCCCATAGAGCAGGGCGGTGCTGCCACCTGCAGGCGGGAGCGCCCGGAGCCCGGCCTTGGGTCCCCGCACCCCGGGCACGGAGCCCGCGGCTGCCGGGACCCGCAGCTCCGTGGTGGCTGCTGCCGCAGGGATGCTGCGTCCTGGTTCTTAGTCTGGTGTTCGGAGAGCAGTACAGGCACATAAATCAGCGTCTTCTGCACAAAATGAGAGGTTTTGCTTTGTAGTCTTTAAGTGCAGAGATCCACTGCAGAAAATACAAGACCTCTTCAAATCCTCACCACATGACACTTCCACCGCCATGATGCAAAGATTAAAGAAAGTTATTCTTGTAAATAAGCCCATGAATCCTCATCTAAGATCATTATCAGCATTCACAGAGGCCCAAATACCTCTCATGGCTGTACTTTTAGCTTGCAAGTTACGGAAACTTGTGTTTTTAGCTTTATTCTTAGTTCTAAGGTGGGTTTCATAGCATAACAAGACCTCAAGAAAGAGTAAACTGAGAAATTATTTAAGAAGAGGCTTAAAAAATGCAAAAAAAATGGCACTATAGAGGAAGAAAGTAGTCTGTAACTATGGTTCACTCAGAATTAGGGGTTGGGCATATAACTTCCATATTCAGGGAACATACTTGGAAGGACTCCATTTTACAGAGCTCTCAGTGAAATATGGAAAGTCTCACCTCTTAAGTCCAGATAGTTTACAAGTTTATATTCCTATTACCATGCAAATATTAGTAGTTAAAAAGAAAAAAAAAAAAACATTAAACAAAACAACAAACAAACAAAAGCCAAGCAAAAACCACCAAGAAGTCTTAGGAAAAAAACCAAAACCAGTTCCTTTTATCAGAGCCTTTTTTTCTGAACAGTGTATTTGACTTTTTTTTTAATCAGAGTGTAAATATTGTATTATGTTTATTCAATAGTACTCCCATCAACATGCCAAACAGCACATCTTTTTTTGACTAGGGACACAGTAAACCTACAATGTCTGCCAAAGTTTACTCCCTTAAGGCATTAGGGAGTCTCTTGAAAGTAGCTGTGCTTTGAACTGCCCTGGCTCCTGTGGGTTGTGTCTGATTAACTGATATTTTACATAACACTAGCAACCTTCACCACAGCAAAAGAAAATAAAACAAGTAATCTACAAATGCAGCAGGCACCTTCTTCCCACATGGCCTACACAGCAGATGATTCCATTCTGTGTAAAGAGCAATGCAGCTAGGACAGCCACTGGAACCCAGTCTGCTTCAACAGCCAAATCTGGTGTTCCAATTCTTCATTTTAAGAGGGCAACAAATTTAGCCCTATACCTAAATTTTACAGAGACATAGAGACTCCTAAGTTGAATGAGACCTACCTGCAAAGGCACCCTGAACTTTGCAAGCACTCCAGGAACTAACAGCATTAAGAGCACTCCTGCAGAGAGATGGACATGTGGAGCAGCTTGTTTGCCTGCATGCTGAGCTGGGCAAGCAGCAGCCAACTCTACCTCAAATCCTGCAGGCTCTTACAGCATCCTTCAGATGCATGCCCCGGACAGGCTGCACAAATGCCGGGACATCAGCTGTGTATCAGACTGCAACACGTTCCCTTTGTGTTCACAGGTTTCAGTTCACAACTGCAAAAGCTGAAGTAACATCCAATAAAATACATTTTTTGTACTCTGCTTATGAAAATATCTGACACTAATAGACAAGTGCCACCCACATGCAGCACACTAGGGATCTCCATAGCTAAAAGTATGTCATGCACCAGCTTGAATAATGCACTAATGCTTGTTGCTAGTGGCTATAATAATTCACACCTTCTGTATCAGACACAGAAGACTACCTAAAACATACTCATGCCAGTGGGCTACATATGCAAATTACACCTTGCTGGGCAGAGAGATTAAGCCTAGAACAGTTCTGGGTGTTTTCTACCCATAAACAACACCTTTATCTCTCTGCATATATCCACATTCAGACAAATGCATCAGTGCTATTAGTACATTAGAAAAGTGAATATATGCATTGCAGTAGGGGAAAAAGAGACACTTTGCTGATTCTCACCAAACTAATTACTGGCAGGTAAACCCTGGACTGAGTGAAGCCAACAATTATACTGGCATGAAGTCAAAGAAGAATCAGCCTTCATGCACAGAAATGCAACACATTAAAATTTAGGATAACGAATTCTGCCTTTAAAAATTCAGTGATAGCTTTCTTAATTTAAACTCACCTATACTGTGTTGGAACAAAACAGCAGCCTGCGCAACAGGAATACTGAAAACAACTTACAGATCTGGGGAAGAAAATTCCTACTTGGATGCCATTCTCTTGGTCTTGTCCAGCTGAGGAGAGCTGGAAAGCGGCTCAGCAAATGAAATGCAAGAACGTGAATCAATTCATTGCAGCAAATATAAAAATACAACGCTATTACATTGGTCAGACTTCCCCCCATATGCAACAAGCAATACATTCTATTTTCAATCTGAAGGATTTATTTCCAATTATTGGAAGACAAAATGAAAAAATACAGGTCCTGATATTGTTTGCAGCTCTATGCAGACAAACCACTGCGTCTGCATGACTCTCCTGCCAAAAATCACAGTCAAAAAGTCTGACAAAAAGAGTAAAACCAGCTTTGACTTATTCTCAGTCTGAGCTGGGATGCCTGGGACAAGTCCAACTCAAAAGACACCCCTGTAAATTCACCTAGGTTTAGATCTTCAGCAGAACTAAACAACCCCCTCCACAAAAAAGCACAGCCCCCCCCCATTCCCTCAAAGAAAGGGGGGCGGGTAGTGAAAAGAAAGATATTTTCTTTTGTTCCCATTTCAACACACACCACATATTCAGACAGAAGTTCATCACTGTTCTAATTAATTGCTGTACATCGCTGAGTGCTTTCATCCTTTATGACGAATTGTAGAAAGAAAACATCTTTGTTTGCTTCTTATGGCACCTACTGTAGCCAGAGATCAATCCTTCTTGATCCAGTAGCCACTCAGTGTGTGATCTAAACCTCACACAAGCGTAGCCATTCCTTCTTTGTTAGATCACTGAGACACTAAAATATCAAAACTTCGTTATTCTATCACTTATTACCATTTGATACCATGAGACCATCCAAGTGCTGTTACTGTACTAAAAGATGGCATCAGCATGACCCATCATGTCCCATCGCTCTAAGCTTACCACTCATCCCCAGCTAAGCAGCAAACAGGGTGTTTGATCCAAGATTCAGTCTCTTCCTTACAGATTGGCATCTTCTGAAGTATTAAATCAGAACACCTCCATTCGTCCAAGTTTTGGCAATTAGAAGTCTCAGCACATAACAAAGTCATTTTGAGAAGCAAAACCCATCTGACACTAAACTTTATGGCATAAGAGGCCTCCCAAATTGGGGAAGATCTACACAAAGAGACAGCCCTGGAGTTCACAAGCACTGCAAGAGCCCAGAACACGAACCAATGCACAGCACTAACCTCACATCTGTGGGGGGATGCCCAGGTGCTCACGTTCCAAACTGGACAAGCAGGAGTGAGCTCATCTCTGACATTTATCAAGATGCATTCAGAGAGGCTGTACCCAAGCTAAAAACCAGCAGCTTAGAGCTACTGCTGCTTTCCTTGGACAGTTTGCACAGATGCCAATGGATCTGCTACTGCTGCTGAAGAGTCAGGTCTTGAGTAACTAGAAGGCAAAGGAAGCAATGCTATCCTGATTTAGATTGCTTCAATATTTAATCAGTACTGATTGGCCTTATAAGTCTCATAGATAAATAGCCAGAAACTGAAAATTTAGGATTTTAAGCTGTGGATGAAGCTGGGGGTGGGTGAAGTACTCCTACATTCTTTTTCTCCATACCATACTATCAACTGCTAAATTTGAGAATTCCTTGTCACTCACACAGAACACATTTCTGCTCATCCCTCCTCGCTGTATAATGGGATCAAAGATGACTTATCTGAATTATCCCACAATTGTAATGGAGAATCTCTCTGCTCTGCACGTGCCTTTTGCAACATGACTCCAAGTTTCAATAGATTTGTCCATAATGCCCATTTCAGCTGATAAATGATTCAGTGCTTGGGGAAGAGGGAGTGGCAAAAAGACTGAGACTTACTGCTTTAATACTGGGATCGTGTCTTAAGGCTTAGATTGTCTTATATTTGGCAATATGAACAAAGTAAAAACCCGATTTTGCCACATTTCTCAGTGGCCAGAACTAACAGAGCAGATGAAATCACAGCAATACAAATCAGTGGTGCAAATGGAACTATTATTCACTTCATGGCAGTAAAATGGGGTAAGCCAGCCCCTAATCTGTCCTTGGGTAAAAGGCAGGGAAGTGATACCAAGAAATCTCCTGCTGGATCTAATAGGTCCCAAGGGGAAATCATCTGAGTCTTATCTTTAACTCAGCTGAACCATAAAATGGGATGAAAGCAGACCTGAACAGAAGACAGATTCTGTAACTAAGCTGCTTGTTATGAAATTCTATTACAAAATTTCAATAGCAATTTCTGTGTCAATATTTTACAAAATAAAAGGAGCTAGAAAGAGGCAAAAAAAATGCAACTCAATTGGGATCAGAGAAAAACAGCTACTGAAATAACGTACTCTTCACTCATTCCCTTCTATATCCCAATATTCATTAAAGATTTTTTTTATAAGTTTAGGATTTCAAAAATCAGGTTCAGGTATATCATTATCAGTAGCTTTACACTGCTTATAATCCTACTAATGCTGGGAAAGAAAAATAGTTTTACACAGTTTTCAGAATCTCCTTGCATAAATCTGTTCAAGGGTCTCCCATGTAAGGGTATCCCTCAGGTACAATGTCCTGTTGGGGATCCAGTGGCAGCTCCCATGGACTAATACTGTCCCATTTATTCTCCCATGCAAGCTGAACCTTGCAGGTTAGGTTTCAGCAGGTGGGATTTTTAGATCAAGGATATACCAGGCCTCCTTCCATGTAAAAAGCAGAGTTGGGTTTTTTTGATGAAAGCTTTGTAGAGGCTTCCCTGCCTGCTGCCCTTATGCCATCCACCGAGCAGTCTTATCTTCAAATGTGTTCAAGTGAAGACAACTTTGCATAAAGAGCTTAAATTAAATGAAGCTGTCTACCCCAGAATATATACATATATTGCATGACCCACATTTGGTTTCTTATTTTTGGTTCATACTTTTGAAAAGAAAATCTCTTCTGATGCACCCAAATGAGAAGCAGAAGAATAAGCTAGTGCAAGCTCTGTCAATAAATACACACTTTGAGAAATGGCATCCTAGTTTATAGCAGATTTATAGTTCTTATCTCAAGTTTCCAAAGTTCATCTGAATCTCCAATACAGGGAATTTCAATGTATCAGTAAATCTTTTAAGTCATGAAGAAAACTCACTCAAAGAAGCAATGTCCCTTATCAGTGGAAGAAGTGATAAATCTGAAATAATATATAATTCATGATGACACATATCAAGACATTATAGCAAACACTGACACAAGACCTATTTATGGCATTGCTTTGCTGAGCGTATTCCCTACAGAACTATCTCTTCTCTCATTCTGACCCAAACAACTGCTTTAAAAAAGCACATCTTTTCAGAGCTGGGTAAAAAAAGCAAATCTAATTCAGCACCCATTTCTCATGATAGAAAACTAGTGGCCCTCAGCCAGCAACATATAGAAGTGAATGAAAATTTAAGTGCAGAGCAAAAAGAAATGTGACATGGTATGGCTACTTTAAAAAATTCATGACCTCAGACACCAAACTATCCATTGTCTGAAACATGCTAATACAAATGTTAAATGGTCCTTGGCTGGGGAACAAAGGTTTAGTTTAGTTCCTTCAGACCATCTTTCTCAGTCTGTATTGTTTAATACATTTGTGGATTCACAAGATCTGTAGAAACACAGTGTCTTCTCAAATCTCTCTGATATGGTTCATTGCCACCCTGAAATTCAGAATCTGGAAATACTCTGCAAATTTTAGCTAGAACTCGCAACAACCTCAGGAACAAGGTCACCACCAGACAATTTTAGGAAGTGCATTAAATTTAGTGACTACAGATGACATAACTGGCATAAAATATCACATAAGTCAGTATCACAATCCTTGAATATTAAAAATAGCTTTTAAATAGTTTAAATCTCACTCAACAAAACTACCTGGGATGATGTAGAGTTTGAAAAGAGGCATAGGTATATATCTGGAAAAACAAGAGAAACCATTTCCCTGCCTAGGCCATTACTGCAGTTCACCTTCAAATTAACAACNTGATTTTTTAAATTGTTCTTAGATGGCAAATTAGTAGCTGCCTAAAAAAAAAAAAAAAAAAAAAACCAAAAAATAAAATAAAACAAAACAAAACAAACCCCAAAAGTAGCTTTGCTTGCACAAATGTTTCCTTAAGAATCCACAGGAGAGACAATGCTCTTGAGACAGAGCAGGGAGGCATGTATTTCCCTAGTCACCTCCACATCAGGCATTAGCCAAACAATATACCTACAGTGATTGGCAAATCAGAGTTAAACTAAGAAGAACCCAAAAGCTGGCACAGATGTTGCACACAAGTTTCACACTATTTAGCCAATTATGGTTTTTTCTCCAATCTTTTTAAGTGAGTCATACAGCATAATATCATTTCAAATGTTAATTTATTTGGTTTGAAGAGAGAAAATTATTCCAAACCTGGCTGTGCTGCAGTCAAAGCAGAACTGTGCTCTGAACAGCAGCAGATGTGCTGTCTACCAAGTCTGTTCAGACCAACCTGTGAGATACCAGGACGTTAGAAGAATAGAGAGAACCTTTACAGACTGGACAGGATTACAGTTTAATGATATGCTTTCCAATAGATTTTTTTTAAAAAATAAAGAAAGGGCCAGGGTGGGTGTAGACTGGTGGAACAAAGAAACAGACACGCAGGAAACAAGGTTTACAGAGAATTCAGACAAGGAGAAGAATAAGCCCAGTAATATACATACTTGGGTAAACACCTCAGTAGTTATATTGAAGTGGTGGAAGTGCAATAATGTCTACAAATGGGAGTGGAACAATAATTTTATGCACACATACATTTGCTATATACAGATACACACATACATATACTTGTTCAGTTTAGTTAGGTTAAGGGCTGATTGAATCTGACAATGCTTCTCATCCCGTCCTCCCCCCTCCCCACAAAAAGAAGCACATGAAAAGATGAATCCCCAAAGACATGCTGCAAACAAAAAAAGCTAGCCAGCAATTCCACATGCCCTGAGCTACATCAGACTACCCTTGTGAAGGTGAATTTTCACCCATCTTCTTCCCAAAGGCCAATGCAAAGAATATCACAACCTCCCCAGTGAGGGGAAAAAAAGGGTAGTAGTCATAGGCAACTCCCTTTTGAGAGCAATGGAGGGCCTGATGTGCCAGTCAGACCCGATCCATAGACAGGTGCACTTTGCCTCCTTGGTGCCCAGGAAAGGGACATCACAAAGAAACTTCCCAGCCAGGTATGGCCCATTGATTACTGGTTTTTCAGGCAGCAATGAGGTCCCAGCAAGAAGTCTGCAGATAATCAAGAGGGACTTGAGGAGTACAAGTTGTGTTCTCTACTGTGC
The DNA here is from genome assembly GCA_013399195.1 of Dicrurus megarhynchus. Taxonomy (NCBI): domain Eukaryota; kingdom Metazoa; phylum Chordata; class Aves; order Passeriformes; family Dicruridae; genus Dicrurus; species Dicrurus megarhynchus. The sequence goes on along the minus strand of VXAD01011334.1, from coordinate 1,477,134 downwards.
TGCCAGTTGCAGGGAACAATGGGGCAAGAAACAAAAAAATCATGCAGGTGAACACCTGGCTTCAAGACTGCTGCTACCAGCAGAATTTTGGGGGTTTTTATTATAGTTCTGTTTATACAACACCAAACCTACTGGCAACAAAGGGGAAAGAATGACCCCATGCACCAGTACAGGCCGGGGGCCAACCTACTGGAAAATAGCTCTGCAGAGAAGGACCTGGGAGTCCTGGTGGACAACAAGCTGTCCCTGAGCCAGCAGTGTGTCCTTGTGCCCAGGAAGGCCAGTGGTATCCTGAGATGCATTCCCAGCAGGTCAACTGACATGATCCTACCCCTCTAGATTAGCTCAGTAGATTAGAGCAGGGTGCTAATAAGACCAAGGTTGTGGATTCAATCCCCTTAGGGGCCATTCACTTAAGAGTTGGACTTGATGATCCTTGTGAGTCCCTTTCAACTCAGAATATTCTATGATCTCTAACTACTCAGCCCTAGTGAGGCCAGGTCTGGAGGGCTGTGTCCAGTTCTGGGCTCATAAGAGAGACATGGAGCTCCTGCAGCAGGGCCAGCAGAGGGCAACAAAGATAATTAAGGGATTGAAGTACCTCTTACTTGGACAGCTTGAAAGAGTCGGGCCCCTTCCGCCTGGAGAAGAGATGACTGAGATGGGACCTCATCAACACGTACAAGTACCTGAAGGGAGGGTGTCAAGAGGATGGCATCGGGCTCTTCTTTGGTGGTGCCAAGCAACAGGACAAGAGGCAACAGGCAGAAATGGATGGACAGTAAGTTCCACCTGAATATAAAGAGGAACTCCTTTACCATGCAGTGACTGTAGATTGGAACAGATTGCTCAGAAAGATTGTGGAGTCTCCCTCAGTGGAGATATTCCAGAACCATCTGGATACAATCTTGTGCCATGTGCTTTAGAACAACCCTGCTTGAGCAGGGAGGTTGGACCAGGTGACCCACGGTGGTCCCTTTCAACCTGAATTATTCTGTGATATGTAAAACAGTTGAATTCACAAATCTGCATTCAACTGAACATCTCTGCTCCTCGATGCCCTGGGCTGCCTCAAAGCTCTGCAGCATCCACTGCAATCCAGTCCAGTTCCCCCTTAAGCTTCATGAAAGCCTGCTCATTTCTGGCAGGCTCTTGTGAAGCATCTCCTCTGACTAGCATAGCCCACACTGATTTTTTTTCCTACAATAAATTAATAAATTGAAAAATCTTTGTCATCTCAATAGATCAACCTGCAGTTCTAGGGCACCATGAGAAGAACCTCAGCACAAAGTTTTAATCACCAACTGATTTTCTGCATTTAAATTCAGTATATGTAAACTAGACACAGCTAGTGGGTGGTCCAAACTTGGCCTGTAATCAGTCAAGTGATCCCGTTTTCCATCTTCATAGTGGCCTTCCAGACAAAAGGTAAAAGCAGTCCATTAGCAAGTATGGATCGTTTAGGTTCTGTGATAATGGGGGTTGTATAATAAAGCTAAGATAAGAAGAGGCTAAGACATATAGCAGTAATGAAATTGCCTGCCTCATTCCCAAACAGAAAAACCTCTCAGTTAAGTATATCAGATAACTCCCACTAAAACCAATACATTTTGTGGTACAAATTTAATGGCAGGGTACAACACCCTTCCATTCCCAGGTGTTCACAGTTTCAAACTCATACAAAATGACCTGTATCAGTATAACTTCTACTTCTGACCATGAAGCATGAATAAAGGGGAATCCTAAACTATAAAACCAAGAATCAGGCCAGAAAAACTTATGTAAACCAGCCCATAGAGCCACATTAGAGCAGAAGGGAAGGTATATGCCACCTTCTCCTAATCTTAATGTGTGAAGGAGGAATTCACCTTACTCTCTTCTTTCTTAGCTGAACAATGAAAGAAAATAAAGTGTTCCTGAATAAAACGTTTTCTGTATTCAAGCTGGTTTATATCATAGTAAGAATTTTAAATGTGAAGCTATGCATTGGCATATTACAGAATAAAAGAAACCAGAAAATAAGGAAGAAATATTCATCTGGCATCTATAGGAACAGAGGATCATGTAACAGATGGAGAGGGGTATCAGCTCCAAACACTGAATAACCTTGTCTGTCACCAGCCTCAGAAGCAAAACCTGCCAAAATTAGAGGGTTCTGGACAGCAAAAATTGAGTGCATTAAGAAATAGAATATTACTGGTAGCAACAATTTCAATACAAGGACAACATCTGATTTTGCTGATTTGCTTTCTCAGAAGCATTATTCCATTCTTTTTCTTAGAGACTAAACACAGTCCAGAGGATCACTTCATAAATTACTCCTGTTCTTCAGAGAAAAAACAGCAACTATTCTCTTGATTTCCAGCAGTAGAGGACTGATTTCTCCCATACATGGGTGTGTCTGGTTTATTCAGTATGCATCTATGGATTGAAACTTTGGAGATCTTTATTTTATAAAGCAGTAAAATATTAAGAATGTTTACTTAATGTCATGCTTTAAAACAACACTTTTATAACTTTTAAGGTTATGATAACAACCTTTTCAGAAAGTCCATGGAAAACTGAGAAGTGCTGGAAAAGGAATTTCTAAGAGCTTATCACTGTTCAAAACAAAAGATCATCCTTTCATGCAAAGTGTCAGGTAGGAATGGCTTGATGATAGGACAGATGATGTGTTATCCACTAGTGGTTTTTTAAAATCCAGATAGGTTTCATAAGACAATGATTTTACTGAGTTTCAAACTAAATGTATTCCCCATCTCCTCTCTCTCAAAAAAAAAAAACCAACTGAACACATTGGAACTTCAGAATAATTTGCTTAAAATAAAAGAACATCACCACTGAAATTGCTATGACAGACTTGAAATATAATCCTCTAAACCAGGTTAATTTTCAGCAAACCTTGTGCAGATGCTACATAGATGACACATTACTTACACCATCATAAAAATGATAGAAGGCCCACAATGGAGGCATTCAAAGTAACAATAACAAGAGATCACCTTCACTAAAGATAGGAGAGACTTTTCATTTTTAGACAGTTATTTACATGCAAGGGAATGAACTAAGAACTAAACAAAAATGAAATAGTTATAAGTACCACACTAAAAACTGCCAGAAATTCAAGCCATTTTCCTGTAGCTTCCTCAACATGGAATGCTTCTCTTTTTGACTTGCTGGTCCCTCTGATACAATAGGGCTGCACTAATTCTAAGTGCTAAGGACTGGAAGGCCACTTGCAAATTACCAGACCTTGCAAATTAGCAAGTAAGCAAACAAACGCTATTAAAAAGCCCAGCCAAGGGTAACACAGCACATCATTTACTTTGTTCATTGTTTTTCCAAAATGCAATTTGGTCTCCTAACACTCCACAGCATACCAGGGAAAGTAGTGGCCAGAAAAGCATAAAACCCCCTACCATCAATGTCTGTTTATTGGGTTTTGCAGTCCTGTCCTCTCAACCTGTTTCAAGAGCTAAGACTCTGGTCCTGGAGACAATTCAGAAGAACAAAAATCACTGTGGCACCACTACTGTGTGCTGTAATCTGCATGTGTGTTGCAGTTACACTGAATGCCTGCAGATGAGTAAGGTGCCTTCCAGTCCACAAGTGCCATGTTCAACCAGCAGCATCAGCATTTGTCACAAACAATTAATTATTTATAAAGCAGAAGTAACCACAAAGAGTTTAGACTAAACTATGTCAGTATAACATATCTGTTGTTTAATTTTGATGGTGGCTACTAAAAGGCCAATTGCAGACAGACTGCAGCAGGATAGACAGGGTAGAGTCACAGTATTAATGGTTTAGCTGCACCTCTCCTGTTCTGGTGGCAACAAACATCAAGGTAACCAGGAACACTCTTCTGCATGCAGTCATTAAAACTGCAGAGAGATGGGGCAATGCCACAAGGGGGGTTGTGAGAACTATCAAGTTCACAGTTTTGCAAGGCTGGAGACATTTTCACAATATGGATGTTGCATCAAGGATTTAATCTGTACATTTAATTCAGGGATATTTTTTCTTATTTTTCCTCCCAGCTCTCTGCTGATTTTTTTATAGTAAGAAGCTCTGACACAGGGTACAATTTCCAGGCTGATGTGTGTGTCAGCAAAAGGGCTTGTGCTGCTCAGCTCTGACTGCAGGCACATATGTACCCACAGTGGGCTAAAGTTTTAGCTGCATTAAGGCACAGCCATACTACCTCAAATCAAAAAGGACCTACCTCAGATCCAGCAGGAGATCCCCAGCCCACATGACACTTCATTTTCTGCAACTTCCAAGTACACATGAAAGCTTTTTATTTTTTGGCACTTCTTGAACTTTTACCTGCAAGCTTCTAGGCTTTGTTATTCCTCAGAAGCCTACAAGATTTCAATAGATCAACAGTGTTTTATTCTTAAAATGCACTCAAGAACTCTACCCACGCTTTAGTAAAGAAACAGTGTTGAGCTAGACTTCCCACCTGGCCACAGCCCTCTGAACTGTGTTGTGTTTTCATGCAGCTGTAAGGGGAAACTACAGCCTCTGGGGACTATGATAGTATTAATTGATATCACATCTATTTACTGTTCACAACATTTAAAAATATATAAATATGTATTTAAGCAAATCCAAATAGGGGTTCCACTTCATAAGAGGGGAATTAAATTATAACCAGCAGCTTATGAAGTTTGTGATCAGTAATAAGGCAGACACGCATTCCTGGAGAAAGTCTTAAAATTAACATGGTTTGTTATTCCAATTTAGTTGGGTCAGATCCTTGGCTGGCATAAGGTAATACAGCTGTAATGACTTAAATTAGTCTGTGGAAATGGGCACAGCTTCAGCTATTCCACTGCCATAAGGGGTCCATTACATGGGTTGAGTCAGTTCTTTTTTATTGACACCTGCCTGAAGAGGATATGTATTAATTCCTTCATTAAGCCCCAATCTTATACTATCCTAGGATCTGACTTGCATGTAAGGGGTCCTGAAGTCTGGTAAAACAAAAGACTGATGCCACTTCCCCAGTTTGTGGAGTGCACTGCTCGCAGCATTGAACACTCAGATCACAGAAGGCAACAGCAATCTCAGCCTAATCCTCTCTTTTCTCTCGTAATACTCCCTGTGTTGTTCACACACCTTCTGCCAGTCAGTGCTGAAGAGAGAAGACAGCAGTCTGTCCCAAAAGGAGCCTGACAGCACAAAGGGTGAGTTCCTTTCAGCCCATGGGCTGCCCAGCAGCAGAGGCTGCTCTGCGGTTCCCAGATCACTTCTCGGGGGCCGCCTGTGACAGACACTCCTGTTTAGCCATTTCTGCAGAGATCCCAGCCTTTGCTACACACCTGGGCTTGCTTTGAGAGCTGGCTGTTGATATGGCCCTGGAAGAAGCTCTGCTGCAAGGGGACATTCAGCATGTACAGCAGCTTCGAGCGCCACAGCCAAGGCAGGACACGTGGGGTGCAGAGATCACAGTTTTGTTCAGCTCACACAGTAAATTGAGTCAGGTTTAAGGAGTGGGGTGGTTATTTTTGTAGCAGATGCCAGGATGATAGTACAGGTCCTGTCTCTAAGCTAAACTCTGACCTATGGGTCTATCTCTGCAGCAGTATATTCATCCAACATGATAACAATACTGAAGTCAACCAGGGAAAGTTTTTAAAATATATATTGGATTCCTGATATCCTTGAGGAAATTATTTTGACCTTATATTGCTGAAAGTTCTCCCACAGTCATACTGACAGAGCTCCTTTGTGGCATATAAGTTTATTAGAAAAAATGCCTGTTGCAGATTTTCTGATCAGAACCGAGTAATGCAAGTCAGAGGCTCTGTTCAGCTGATTCAGTGATAGCTCTCTTCAGTAGGGAGAAATTACTTTTGTGTAAGAAGCAATACCCAGCTTGTTTCAAACCTCAGCCTCTGGCAAATCTGTCATAGCAGGAGACATTCCCTGTTTCTTTGACAGATTGGCCTGCGGCTGAAAGTTAATCTAACATGTCAGAAAAAGTATACAGTAGGTAAAGAAAAAAGCCAAAGCTAACCCTCTCAGCATTTTACATCAGGGCATATTTGAAAGAAACACTCATTTATAGACAGTAAAATATTGCTCTACGTCTTCAAATTAAAAGAAAATGAAGGCATAAAAATATGCTAGCAATAAAAAATTAAGTTTACAGAATGAATGGAACAGAATCTGTAACCTACACCAGCAAAAAAAAATACTACCACCAGCTGACATCCAAGAGTGGTTTTTTTTGCTATTACAGATCAATTTTCTTTCTCCTTATCACTCCGAGTGCCAAATTAAGAACTGGTTTCAATTATCATGATGCATAAAACCATGAATTTTGGCTACTACAACAATTAAAAATCCCACTTGTCAATGCTATCAATGTGTAATTTTGTTCTTGTCACTGTTTTATATATCATTACAGTCAGCAGCCCAAATTTGCTTCAGTTTCTCTATTCTTTCTTGCTGATAAGGTCCCTGAAGTTATATAAAATAGCATTCTCAGAAATGCACAAACATGTAAACTCACTGAAGCTTTTGCTTTAAACTCAACCCCAGATCTCAAGCAAAGTTAATAGGATTGCTGCTGGCTAGCACTAATCTTAGAAAGCCAAAGTAAGCCAGAACTACATTCTCTGTGGGAAATGTAGTTTTATCAGAAGTCTAAATATTTTGCAAGAATAATTCAATGACTTAACTCCCTTGATGAGTACTGCAGCAATACATTTTTATGTTATTTTTTCCAGTGATTTGATTTTCAGTTGTACCGAACTGTTAAGATTGTATTTATGATTTTACATTTGTAAAATGAAAATACTGAACATCTCAAAAATTAATTTGCATTCAATGAAAAACCTTATAGATCGGGGGAGAGGGTTGGAGAGAAGAAGGGTCTGGCACAGAATGAAAACACATTTAGCAGTGTGAGATTTTCCCAGGGGGTTGAATTTCCAGGCAGCCACATCCAAACCATTAAAACAGGGTGAAATTCTGCTGCTTATTGCTATTCTAAACATGTAAGGAAAATTTCATAAAAACTTCTCATGTTCCCAACTTTCTTAGGCAAAGCAAAACTCCTGGTTCATCTGTAAAGTGTTTGTATTCAATGGCGAACAGTGTGAGGTAAAAAGTGTGATACAGTTTAATCTCTGTAGCACTTCTATAAACCAAAAAGAATACAAAGAATGAAGCAACTCACCAACCGGTCTAAAAAGTTGTGTTAAGGCTCTGAATGCCCTTTGTCAGTGTCACCTGAAGCATCATTTTCCACTTTTCACATCTTTAACTTCCTATTCCAACACCGTGACAGTTTTTTTTTCCTAATCCATTAATGCCAAAATAAGGGCAATTGTTAAAGCAAAGCCTGCTTCGCACCAGACATCATTTGACACTTGGGTTATTTTCCATTTCCCTGCGCTCTGCGATGGAAGGTGCAGTGGGAGGTGAGCCCAGCCCTGCTCCCAGCACAGATGGGGCACATCACAGTTCGGGTGCCCCTCCCTGCTCAGCACAAACCACCATGCTGAAACAACAGGAGCAGCAGGCCCGGGCTGCATCTGGAAGGAGGCAGCAGAGCCAAGCTGAGAGAGGAAGTAGCCACAAATGCAAAAGGCAGCAGGACGTACAGGGAACATCGAGAGGGGAAGGCACCATCCCAAGCCCCTTTACTGCCTTGTCCACCTGTGTACCCCCTGGCCTGGGGGCACTCCCAGGTCCTACTGACCTTGAGGGATGGAATGGCTGCCTGCCCCACCAGCTGGCCCTGCTCCTTAGGCCTAGGTTGAAGAAAAACTAGAAAACTGAGGAAGTGATTGAGAGGCTCAGGCAAGACCGCCCAGAAACAGGGAATCAGAGGTGTGTGACAACCTTGTGCTGCAGGGCACCTTCTCTCCCAGCCAGTCCTATTGACCACAGCAACCTGTGTTCTGCCACCATCTCCTAGGGCTTCTGCAACAGTGGATGGATTGGGCACCCCCCACTGTGTTTACAAGACCCAAAGAAGGAAAACAGTGAGGGCAAGGAGAAAGGAAGAAAGTTTCATATGTTTGAGAACCAAAGTCTTAATCATCTCTACAATTACTAAAAAAATCCTGAGTTAAATTACTTACAAATTCTGCTTCAGTACATCTTTTGTTTCTCAAAAGGTGACAACAAATGGTTGAAAACATAAAACACTAAGCACTGTTCTTTTTATAACTATGTTTTGAAAAATTGACTAGGCTCATATTAATCTAATAAATTGCAGCTTTCCAACCTGGTAGCTTCATAATGGGCATCTTGGCCTTTCAAGAGTCTTTCTTTTAATCCCTCAGAGAATATAAAGGTGCAAATGCATGTGAACTACCAGCCTTGGCAAGGAGGAGGTTCCACATCATGTTTTCCTGCTAGCAAGCTCCTAACAATGCACCAATCTTCATCCTTCCCATTATGATTTTTCAAGGGAGTATTTGTGACAGCAGGCATGAAGCATCACATCTGCTTTTGTGTGCATTTTGTTCCCCCACAGTTTTGGGAGAAGCTACAACAACAAAGAAAAACCCCATGAGATTTCTTTTTCAGATAAAAAAAAAGAGAAATACAAGTATTAGGAGCTGCCCATCAGTGCAGTTCCCATAAGAGTCATGGAAAGAGTTCCACTTGCATACCATGTGAAACAACTTTCACAAGCTAAGTCCAAGCTTTAAGAGATAAAATTTCAGATTTTAATAGTACAGAACATCAACTTCTGTTCCTCTTTTAGGTGAGTTCTCCTGTGGTACATTTGTAGCACTGCTCTGACAGATGATTTGAATGAGCCTATATCATAATAGTCAGGGATTTCTCAAAATTCATTTCATACAGTTGTTTAAAATAATCACTAAATACTTTATATTCCGAGCATGACAGCCACAAAATTTGACAGTCATCAGCAAGCAACAGAATTATATTGTCAGCTTATCATCACTGCCAAATTTCAGCATCACACCAGTGAAAATACAGGTGCCCATATGGAGAGGACGAGAGACATCATACCAGGCTGAGCCCTTTGCTGCTCTGCACATGGATCCTCACTGCAGTGTACTGCAGTCATCTAGGTGGAAACACTGCAGGGACAGGCATGAAAGGTGTGTGAAGTACAGAGGTTTGGTTTCATGAAAGCTTCTGAGCTTTCAACTCTTCAGCTTTCTGCCAAGTCTGAATGGAAATTTATGAAACAACTTCCCGTAAAATTATTACAACTCAGTCTAAAAGTCTGGTTCTCACTTTGGTTCTATGCTGCACATGCACAAAAAGAGCTTTAAAATGAAAAGCTGCTTTCAATTTAGAAGAAGAAAAAAAAAATAGAAAGTTACTTTTTTTTTTCCTTTCCATTTATTCCCAAACAGTGAAATGGGAATAACCTCACCAGAAATTCTCATTTTTTCAAAATCAATGTCCCTAATCAACCTACTTTGGCAAGATATTCTGGTTCATACAAAATACTTACTCCCAAAAAACATGTTTCTGTTAGAGTTTGGACTAGCATTGGCAGGCTTGCAGCTCCCCAGAAAGAAGGGCTGATGCACTACTCTCATGAACACTGAGGCTGTTGGTTACTGAAGAGATTACTTGAGCTACATAAACCCAAATACTCAAAATTAAATTAAAACAAGACCCTTCACCTAAAAGTTCAGTCCCGACATGATTGTTGGCTGTGCAGCCCTCCTGCCACCCAGGGAGCTTCCAACCACTGCATCAAAGGAGAAGAAAAGTTGCTGGCCAGGGAGCTACACAGTATTCACAAACGCAGTAACACAAGGGTGTCTCTCAAAGAAATCACCATTGAATAGAACCTTAAAAACCTAGTATTTTAAAACCCTAATCTTCTGCTTTGGAATGGACTACAGCCTCTGGTACTTTATGAAACAGTTGTTATCATTTTCCACATCAGGCACACACACAATCTATTTACTGTGTCCCACTTCCTCATGTGAGCCTAAGGGACTAAAATAAACTTCACAAAAGTCCTTGTCCTTTCATTCAGAAATACCAGCTTTATAGACTCTACTCCCAGCTGCAAAAGTAAGTCAGACTGGCATCAACAGAAGAAAAAAATATTTTCCCTTGGGATATTGTTCCCAAACACTCCCAGCAAAAATCTTTTTCTCCTAAAGGCTTCCTTTTGGGATGAAAAAAGTCCAAGGCTTTGTCCTCTTCAGGCTGGCATTTACAGCAAGAGCAGATGAGCTCATATGAGGAATCCTTTGATTCCAGGAGAACAGTTGCAGTGCTGTCAGCACAGTACATGTGACTTCGCATGTGTCTGAATAAGAAGGGAGCAACAGATGAGGAGAGGAGATCACTGCAATAGGGAAAGGATCCAGTTTCTAGTCTGAATGCACAGAAGGCGTCACAGTGCAGCTTGCCCTCTGTCTCAACACTTCTTGATTTTGGTTTCTAACATCATAGGCTAAATCAATTTCCCCCTTCTGGACCAGAGCTGGAAGAAAAGCTTAAGTAAAATGTCTTTGTCATAAAGGATATTACTCCCCTGCAGTGCCAGATGGGTCTACAGACGTGCAATTCATCCAATATTGGGAGGTGAATACGGGGTTAGCAAAACCATTTTCTCACTACTCTCTTAAGCCTTTTTTGCTCCTTCTATCCCAAGCTACGGTTCATGGTTTCAGGCTTTTCCCATACTGCAAGATTTAAAATCCTGAGCAAGTATACAGGACAGGAAGGAGGGAAGAACACATGCTGAAGAATATTAACCTGAATTACCTTTCAAAATCAAATCATTAAACAGAGCCACTCTGCACTCTCAATCAAAAGTAAAGCTTTAACATACTTGCAAAGGGAACTTGATCAAATTATCACCACTTTAATTCTGCATAAGTAATGAACTAGAGCTGCATGAGCTGAACAGTCTGTAACAAGCAGGCGACAAGCTGGCGACAGAGTATCCAGAGGAAGTGGGGGAGCTTTTGCTACACAGAGCAGGGGAGTCTTTGTTTAGGACACGGTATGGATCCACATACAAGGGGCCTGCACCACTCAGAATCTGCCCAGAGGAACCTGGCAGCTTTAGGGTCACAGCCTCTAGAGAAAAGAGAGCAAGTGCTGACTGCAAACTGTGCCCTAAGACTCTGGTAGGGGCTGAAACAGGGAGCAGGCATCATTTCATCCAGATATGGGGTGCAGGAGCAGGGTGGAATTGCATGGGTTAAGCCAACCACCATTACTGATTTGTGACCCAATCTTCAAGGTACATAGCTTTTAGCCTCCAGTTCAGGCAATTTAGAAAGAGAGTTTGCAGAACTTCTAGAGAGGAACAGGTAATTTTAGACCACATCTCTGATTAAATGTGACTTTTTCCTTAGCTGCACGATTCCCTCACTATTGATAGAGGAGACACAATTCCTTTGTTTGAGTTTGTTTTGTCCAACTTAGAGGTTTATTGTCATTCCTATGAATTTGCAGAAGGCAGAACACCTATACCTAGGGAAGCATGAAGTCTCAGCATTATCAAAGAACCTGCACTCTCTCACCTGAACACGTGAAGAAACTGCACTGAATACTTGATTATAACAAGAAGTAGAGAGAAAAAGAGAGAAGACCCTTTCCTTGGACTCCCACTGCTGCAACAGGAATGCATTGTCTACACTGCTTCTACGCCAGCTCACCCTTCTAGCTTCCGAAAGCAGAGTAGCTTAACACCTTTCCCAGGAAACAGCCTTCATTATCTACAAAGTCTAGAAAATTAAGGGGATAAATAAAGTAAAACTATTCTTTGAGAACTGGCACACCCAGGGAAATACCAACAGAGTTACCATGGGAAGACAGCACCGGGTTAGGCTTAGATTCTGCCTACACCTGGAAGGTGTTTCTGCATGTTTGAGGAGCAGAGGTATTGCTGTTAGAGAAAACACACATCCCTTACAGGTAATTGCACTCATCTGAATAAATTTCCTGCTCCTCATTGGTAGACAAAATACATTTACAATTTTGGAGAACTGATGCCCATCCTGTTTAAGCCCCATTGCTTGCAAGTGGTCAGAAGGCTCCCAACCAACCCAACCCAGTTTTGCACAGCCATGACACGGCACACATGGCAGGCAGGGCCCCATCACAGACAAATACACTGCTCACACACGATACCATGGTAAGGGGGAAGGACAGCAGAACAGAGGTAGGTAGGAGCAGGCTACCCCAGCTAAAAGAGCCACTTCTTTTGCCTACAGGCCTCTTCCAAGTTATCCCGGGAACCTGGCCAGATTAATTACCCTGGTAGACCACACACAGCCCATGGGTAAGAAGCCTTTGCCTTGAAAAACTGAGTTGAATTATGAAGCTCTCTCCCCTGTCAAAGGTGCCAGGCTTGAAAAATAATGCTGCACAACCTTACCTTCATTCAGCTGCTATGCTTTCAGTTGTACTACTGCACCGTGCTAGCAGACTGCTGTTTGGAGGGCTAATGCACAGCTGTAGGAGGGGAATTACAAAAGTCACCCATCCTAGCCTGCTAGTTAGAGGACTTCCAGAATATGGAGACTGTTTTAATCACAAATACATGCATTTGTCACCATACTTTGAATCTCCCTGCCAGGTCCACTTTTTATGAATGGCTAAAGTATTGAATCAGCAAGAATCCTGCTTTCACAAGGTCCAAAACTGGAGGAATTCTTGTGAATCTCAAATCCTGCCAGGTAGGAGAAGCCAAGGGACCACACAATGCACACTGGATGGTGATTGAGGTTACTGTTAAATCAACGAGCTTCTGGGCAGGCAGAATTTTGTCAGTGTCATATTTCAGTGTTTGTTTCTGGAAGCATTCTTGGAGTATTGCGCAGAAAGGACTATAATTTGTCTCCAATGCAAAAGCTGTGCTTTGCATTCTTTGGGTACCCAAAGTGCTAAATAACCTTGCAGGTATCTGAAGCAGCACAGCACCTTCCAAGTGACTTACCATGATAGTGATTCTGATTCTCTACAACTGCACAGCACATGGGCAGCATCTGATGTGGCAGGGACTAGAGATGCTTTAAGGTGGACCTCGCTGTTCCAACCCATTGTTGGAACAACACTAGAGTTCATAAAACACCACATACACCCCTGTGTGAAACACGTGGGCGTGCTTTAGTGTGAACTAAAGGGAATTGTTCTAAGGTGCTGGACTGTGAAATGGAGTGGCTGCATTCCCCTACACCAATTCTGTTGCAGGAAGGCAACCTCTAGCAGAGGGACAGTAACAAACCACTGCAGAGCAAGGGCATCTAAATTGCTGCAGGTGTTTGTTTGGGCACACAGAAGCCAAGGCAGTCAGCCTTGTTTCAGGAAACAGCAGCAGGTTTGATGAGACCTAGCAGTAGGCATTTCAGACCACAGAGGAAGAGTAAATCCAACCACCCCAAGAAAGAGAAGTATTAAACAAAATCAGAGACATTTAGGGTTCAAGAAGCATCTTGGATGAGAGGAGGAGATTTACTTGTAGGCAGTAACCTGCAAGTCTGCCATTGGTAAAAGCACTTAAACATCTTCCAATGTTGTCTTCCTAGACATGGAAGAGGATTGCTGCTGGGGACATACAGACCACTTACCATGGTTATTTTCCACACCTTTCAGGAATGCTTTCCTTTTGTCTATCTGAGTTCAATTTCACAAAGTACTTGACAGCTTGGCATAAGCTTGATATACTTAGTTTAGTCCTTGCTAATTACATCACACCTCAGCAATTGATTGTACACTAGCCAAATAAATCCAGAAAATAGTTATCTTAGTAAGACATTGCTTGCAGCAAACCAACAGATAAAACTTTAAATCGATGCTTATAATACTTTTCTCACTGCTAGTGAAATTGCAGGCAACTTAATTAAGACTATTTTGTTAAAGGCTGAGCAAAATCCTCTGCCAGAAAGGAGGCTTGAAGGTGGGTGGAAGAATGGACACGACATACAAGAAAGGCAGTACTGGTCTTTTGGCTACCTACAATGAAAGAGTAGCAGGTGGCTCAGTGAAGCAATACAGACTTCCTAGGAAAAGGAAGTTGTCTTCTAAAGACAAAAAAAAAAATTCCCCTGGCAGAAATATCCTCCCAGGAAGTCCTAATTAATAAAACTGCAAATGCAGTAAAATCCCCTACTGATGGGGCAATGAAAGTTTTAAGTCATCAAGGAGAGTCATCAGAAAACAGTCATCACAGTGACTGTCAACTGTCAAGGCTTGAGTTAAAATAGCCCTCTTCCATCTCAAAACGCGAGCCAATGCTGACAAAAGCTTACCAAAAGGCTCAAAAATACATATCCTCTCTGGAATAATGGGAACAAAACAAAACCAAACCAGCCAAAAGCCACCAGGCCAAGCCACAAGCCAATCACCACAAGAGAGGCCAAGCTAAGCACGATGAGGCCCAGCTTCAACCCTTAAAACAGTCAGGCACAACCATTACCAATACTACACACCTGGCACAATAACTGAAGCATTTGGCATCAACCCACCATGCAAGGAACCCACTGACCTATTGTGGAAGATCCAGAAACAGCGAAAACATGAGACAAGATGAAGGAACTCATTAAATGCTCAACAGTTTAAAATAAGCTAAAGTTCTGGGATTACATGATTTGTTGTTTTTAAACATCCTTTTAAGATGTTAAGACTTTCTTTACAATTCTATACATGACACCTATATTTAGGCAAATCTCTGCCTTTTATGTGGTAAATTTAGAAATAAGGATGGCATATGCAACAAATTCTGATAGAAAATACACCTTAACATGACTAAGAAATACACAAGAGGTGGACCTGGCTGTACAACACAGAGCTTCAGAATTCCTCACAAAGCCTGAATGAGCCCAACCACCAGCTCTCCTGCATCATATTGCAGGATTGAGGCCTACTTTAAAATTCTCTTAACAAAACAGCCTGTAGCATAATCTCAACCAAAACCAACATGAAACCAAACTCATGCTTGAATGACACAAGTACTTTTTTTAGGCAGAAAAAGAGGCAAGGCTTACTTACATATCACTACAAAATAATGGTGGAATAAAGTGAAATTATGATATGTATCAGCCCTGAGCCATCTGAGCTGGCTTCAGAAATGGATACCAGCAGGAGAACAACTAGTTCTCTGAACTGTTTAACCACTGATGGCTAATCTCCTGTTTCCTGTCTTTTCTCCCCCTCATTCTCTTAAATCTGGACTTCAGAGGATGCACATTAAATCATTTAACAGACCTCAGTGCTGTTTTCTCCCACACCACTTTAAAATAGCAGCATATCAAGAACTTAAAAAGAAATGTTGTGCAGCACAAAAATGACATTTATGCTCTATTGCTACAAGAATTTCTGTCCAGTTCAGAATTAGTTTTCAAATACTAAGATATTTGATACAGTATTAGAGATTGTTTGAGAAAATAACACGTTTATGAAATATTGCAGATTCAGCTGGTGTTTTCAACAAAATACAGTAAGTGTTTCTAAGTAAATTACCATTTGTCTATAGTGCTCAGTATGTAGAATTTCAGAGGAAATATCTGAAACATCCAAGAGAAAGCAGACCAGCATTTACAGTTACTAAGCTCAACACCAAACAGCTTCCATTTAAAACAAACCAACCCCATCACTTACGACACAAAAGCCTTAGAGCTGTTTTCCCCTGCTTCATTGTCCAAGTCTCTCTGACCACAGAGCAATTCAAGGTTTTTCAGGCTGAGGTGAAACCTTGTAACAGAGACTGTTTCCTCAAGCATCCACAACTACCATGTAGGTAACTAAGTGCACTGGTACCACTTTGGCGTTTTGTCCAACCTTACAAAAGAAGAAACTTGTCCTTATGTCTACTGTAAATATTAATTCACATTCCACAGACAACAGAAACCAAACAAGGCAATTCTGTAATATGCAACTCATATTACAGAATTGCACATCCTTTCAAAGTAAGATTCTGAGAATATAATGGTTTTGATAGATTTAAAGATATCAACAGCCATTACAACTTTTATTTCAAGAGAAAACAAATGCAAATAAAGCAAAAGAATTACTCACCAATACCAGTGACTGCTTCTGCATTAAAAAATTAATTACCTTTAGGACCAAGAAAGGGTATTAAGCAAGTTCTGGCACATATCCACTGCAGTGGCCAAATGGGAATTAGCAACACTTAGTCATCCACATTCAAAGTAGAATTTTTTTTTTTTTCCAAAGGTAAAACCCACCATTTAAACAAACTACAGCCACATTTTAGGTAAGAGTACTGCTGCTTCTATTTCTGCCATGAGTTTTTAGCCACTTCTTAGCCACTTGTATCAGTGAGGAATCAATAAGATGATAGCAAGCAATGCTTTCCTGGACGTGTAATTAACAAAGCCCTGGTCCATCTAAGTCACAAATACAGATTGTACAGAACAGAATGTGTGTGAGAGAGAGGGAGGGAGAGAATTAATTATAAATGCATGTAATTTGGCTATAATACACGCTGCACATGTGGACTGAGAAGAGTCCACGGCCCACAGTGTGTAAGCTGTCGCCAAATTGCATTTTGTTAATATTTCCTATCTGTAGCCAGCAAATTAAGCCAGCCAAAGTGCCTCCTACCCAGGTAGCTATGCTGACTGTGTTTAGATATCAGTTAGACAGCTACAGCTTGGTTTTGCTTAATATGGTTTCTCTTAAAATTTTGACAGCTGGCTGAATGCTCTAGCAGCTTTTAGTCAAATTATTGCAGGGTTTCAATTTTCATCTTAAACCCTGCAGAAAGGAATGTAATCATATTATACTAATAAATAACCAGTGCTTTCAAGGTCAACAGAGGAAAGAGATCATAAAATTGTACAAATCAAAAATATAAAGAAAAGTCTTAAGCAGGCACAAGTTCTAATTTATTTCACATTGATGCTTCACACCGGTGGTCAAATAAATGCTGTTTTGCTTTCATTTTTGCCATTCATTTTGATATCCTGAGGGATTGTCCCCAGCAGGAGGAGAACATTAGTTGTGATAGAACATTTGTTTTCTGAGAGCTCTTAAATTTGCCAAATGTCCTCACTGCATATTTGGGTATGTAATGGTAGAGATACACCTGAAGCAGACAGAAACCTCAGAAAAACATCATCTGTTTCACTTGCACAACCTTACAGTCTACTCAAACAAGCTAATTTCCTGAGAACAGAATATTTAAGAGTATCTGGCCATGACTGTTTCTATCTCAAGCAGAGCATTATGGTAGTAAGTATCATTTATATACATAGGTAAATTGCTAGATCCACAATGACCTAGCAACTTAAGTATTTTATTACCAGAGTAGATTATGTTCCTTCAGAACTTGATAGCAAATCAGCTGCAAACACACAGGACCTATCACTTCAGTTAGAGGCAGAATAATTACAAATGTTGATAAGCACAGATGCTGATTAATAACCACTCCTCTTGCACCTGAGATTTGTCTGCATTTGGATATGGCTCCCAAGCATCCAGATTTGTCTCCACAGCTTTGAGATTAGGAACTAAAAGGTCATCAGGATTTGGTTTGTAAAAATTTCTCTCATTCAATATTTTAATTATATAATATATCACATTCAGTGCAACAGGAGAAAGTCAAAGTAAGGTACTCAAAAGCACAAATCATCTGATTATATTTTTTATTTGCGATGTGTATTTTATGTCTATGAAATCCTTGTGTATAATTGCCTGTATCTGTATAGATACATCTATCATCAACACTGGTATGGAACTAAGAACATAAGTTTTTCCTTAAAATTGTTAACGATAATTAAGTATCATTTGCATGTACTCCAATAGGGAACACAGAATGAGGCAACATGTGACAGAAGCAAGCTCTAGGGAGACAGGGTCACTCCATTAATAAATCCACATGGACTGCAACAGATGCCATCTCCTGTCTCAGCTATTAGAAAACACTTGATCATTTGTTCCTGTTTTGTTTGCCATGTACAGCATAACCAAGAAAATGACTTCTCAAGTAACAGTAATCTTTAGAAAATTACGATTTTTTTACTCCTACACAGACACTGTCCTTGTTTTAAAGGCTGTAGATATGGGAGGAAATTGCTAAATGCATCCTGCCAGCATTAGCAGAGACAGCAATGTGCATTTGCTTATCACACTGCTCTCTGCACAGGATCACTGTCTCCAGACAGCTGTGAAGTATCCACCTGCAGACACACAGAGACTCGCACAGCACAGATCTGTGCAGCACTCGTGGAACAAAACACACAAGGAAACTGTGGGATGAGCTGCTGAAAGGCAAGGGAGAAAACCAGTCTGCTCAGGAGTAAACACGATAATCCACGTGCCTGGAGCAAACACCAAGTGGCTACTACACAGCACTGCTCCGGAGACCCACTTCCCACCATTCATCTGCCAAGTGAAGGCCACTAACAGCACAAACCCTAAAAATCACAGTGGATGTAGAAGAGTCACAAAGAGCAGTAGGAATTATTTTTCATCCCACTCCAAGTCTTCACAAATCTTCAATATAGAAAATTATTCCCATCTTGTGAAAATCCAAGTAAACTAATAACAGTTACAGAAATATTCACCATACACTGTTGCTTTACCTGTTGGAAGTCTCTGCTCCCACCCCTGGGTTTTAAAGACATGCTTGGCATGACTGCTCAACCAGATCTGGCTGAAGATCTTAACAGGCTCATTCAGCGTGAGTACCAGCTGAACAGAAATTGCAGCCACAGCACTCAGCCAAGCATGTCGTGCCCATCACACTGAGCTTGCTGCATTAAACCAGACAAGACTGCAATAACCTTGGGCCTTTAAGACAATAAATACTAATCACCAGCTGACACCAGCAAGTCCTGCTTTCTAGTGAAGCATTTTCATTTTTGTACATGTCACCTCAAGAATCATCACATTTTTAATTGCTTCATACACTGCAATGATGATGCCAAGGACTCTTATCTTGAACTTGTAAATCACTGGTCTTGCTGTGAAATAACATCACAAGTAAGTGTTGCTAACCATGGCTAAACACTACCCACAGTACACCTGTCAGACAGAAAAATAATTTCATTTTTTTATATGAAGTAAGAACCAATTTATTGAGGGGAAAAAAGTAAACTGTAGAGCTTTATTGCTTCCATAATCATTTTCTGTTATCTGATTCTTTCCTGACTGACTGCACACACAGCTGCCTATAAACATCAATGGGAAGTACATAATGACAACTTGGGGAGAGGGGGAAACAACCTTCACCAATCTTCCCAACAGCTTTTAGAATTACCCTCTTTTCCCTTAGTTTTGGATAATATATGTGGACATAAGTTATCTGAAAAATAGCTGTAGCCTTTAAACTTTCAAAGTGTAAGCTGGTATATATTTCCTCATAGCAAATGATACTACCTCATTTAAGTAGTTTTTAAGCTAACACATATTGAAGCCAACAGATATTACAAAGAGGGCAGGTGATGTAGCCAGTGACATTAATGGGCATTAGGGAATTGCACAACATAAGGAACGCACAAGTGCTTTATGATCAACAGTTTGCACCCAACCACAAACACCTGGATAAGAGATTCTCTCAACTCCGGCAAAAAAACCCCCACAAAAACACAAACAAAAAATCCCAGTCCAAAAGAAGCAAATAAGGTAGCATCAAAAAATGTGTAAAAACACAGTCAGAAATGAAAGAAGGTGGCTGGCCTCTGTTGCATGGATGCTCGGGGTGTCAGGCACTAGCCATGCGAAGTAAAAACACATATGGGACACTGACTCTAACACACAGCTCAGATATGATACACTAAGGGCATCCACATCACCCAAAAATTATTCCCCCATAGGTTTCCCATAGGTGCCCATTTCAGATTGATAACACAGCCACTATAAACCTCTCTTAGAACTAGATCTATTATTTCTCAATTCCAATACAAATAAAAATTACGCTGTTTTCTCTCCCTATGACTGACAAGGGTTTCACGTGCGTCCAACGCTTCACATGATGTGACAAAGTTGGAAATAGCTGTATCACTTTATGAACATTTTGCATAGCTCAGCTTGACTGTTTGAGACAGATAGGTTGCTGTAGGTAAGATCAAAGAGGGGTGTAGGAGGAATCTGACAGGAAAGAAAAACTATGAGCTAGATAAGGAGCAACCCAACAAACATTCAAACTACAAGACAGAGGCTATTAGCTGTGAAGAGACAACCTGCCTGCAGCCAGCAGTTACGTGCTTTTCCAGAGCTAAGGGAAGAGATACAAGATAAATAAGTACACAAACACATTGGTCCACTGAAGAAAGGGATGAGCAGGGCCAATGCATTGACACTTTCAGAGCATGCAACAGTCAGCAACCAACACAAGCTGTCAGACCTGGAGTCAGCTGGCATGCAAACACCACAAAGAACAGTCAACAAAGCAGCAAATGCAAAAAGGCCCTTCTTTTTTACTGCTGGGTGAAGAAATAAATTAACATTTTAGGCTTTGCATAGATAAATCCTACTGCGCAAAACTGCTCCAGCCACGGAGGGCAAGGCACCTAGGCAGATGAGAGAGGTAGTCTGATACATGCAAGAGCATATCAGCACTACAGACAGTATCATAACACAACTTCAGCAACCAGAGAGGCAGCCCAGCCACACTCAGGTACAGCCAGCCAATGAGAAATACTGCCCTCATGCCAGCCCAAGCCACAGCACATCTCATGAGCTGGTCAGGAAACAAACCAGGGTTGTAGGCACACAGCTGTGTAACTCTCTCCATATGGCCCATCTGAGACAACATTAATCTCATTTCTCACCCATTTCCAAGGAGGTGCAAGAAGCATATGGGTGTAAAATGCTCTCTTGCCTAGCTGCTTGCCTTAAACAATGAAAATCACTTAATGCAATGACAACTTCATGCCTCCCTTGGCACAGAAGCAACACAATGACTGCTGCCTGACCCACAGGATCAGCCAAACACGTCCTAGAAGCCCCTAGAATACTTCTCAATGCAGTGCAGGTTGATGATGCTCAGGGTGCTCAAATGTTTAGTCAATTTTATTTGTATTCAAGCTTGTATAATACAAATTTTATAAAATAAAGTGTTCTTTTTTCACAAAAAAAAAAAAAATTCTATTGGAATACACTTCCTTGCCACGTGCCTCCCTTACCATGCTCTTTGCTACTGGGCCAAAGGCCAGAACAGTTCTGCTTTCCAGATTCCAATCTTGGTTTCCTCTGGATGAATATTGGAATGAGCAGACTGACAAAGGACTATGCAGTTAAACCCTCTTTAGGAGAAACAAAGGTCAAAACATGGCACGGGAGCAGATTTCCTGCTCCAGCAGCAGAAGCAGGAACACTATTGCATGTTCTGCATAGGTAACAGTTGCAGTTTATAGTCACATACACATTTGCAGGCGCTGTCCTGGTAATATGATGAACAGGACATGCAGTTCCTCTCAGTGAACTGTGCTTTGAAAGTTGTCTTCTCTGAACAGCTGGAGGAATGCTGCTCTCCCAGTCCTCAAACAGGCCATAAACCACAAGACTTACTGACAGCCTGGAAAAAGCTCTGTGGCAGTACTGCACAACACAGCCAGTTTCTTACAAGCCATTGCCAGTTCCATGTTGCAGGAGATTTTTATGCTGTCAACTTAATAATGCAATAAAAGGCAGAGGAGAGCTTTAGTTATAAGTATCAAAATATAAAATTCTACCACAGATAGTGCTGGGAAGATAAAGTCTCTTCTCATAGACTAGAAGTGACAGCTTTGCATTAGAAAGCAGCAGTAGATATTCAAAAGCTCCAGGAAAACCTGTAGTAAAGGCACCAAAAATCAAAGTGCAGCTGCTCTTTTTACTGTTTAAATCATTATATATTAGCAACAAATCTTGTTGTTGGCCAACACTCAGAAATGGCATATGGCCAATAAAAGGTTCAGCGGAGTTTTCCATCTGTCACTGGAATCAGCTATGGCTCCAGCTCATACATAGTAAGTTTAGTGTCATAATTATTTGTGTACTAGATGTCAACCACTCAGTCTAACATAATCATTTGACTACACAATTTGCTAAATATACTGCCCAAGCAAAACACGCCATAACCACGGAACTGCAGCTCCCGAGAGGCATTTCCAGTGCAAGGCCAGCACTAACCAGAGATAAGCCTGCATGCAAAGGGGGCTGCCTTGCCACAATGGGCTATGCAAATCCAAACACACCGATGTATCCTCTTGCTGTGGATCAGGACAGTAAGAGGCATCATGCTCTTACTAAAATCAAAAATCAAACACCAGAAAGATACCAAGTCAGTAAGTGGACGAGTGAAAGTGGACACAACATGTTTTTTTGTAGCTCTGCTTGTTCGTTACAGGTTCTAAGCATATGGATTTACTTCACTGTCTTCACAGTCCTGCCAGCACAAGAAGGCTGACAGACTAAGCTTTAAACTATTTTGTTTCAGTGTAGGTTCAGGAAATACCTTAGTAAGAGTATTGTCTGAGGTTTTCAAAATTCCTTCTACAGCATTTTCCATTCGTTTTTAGCAGCTTTGGAATAACATTTTTTCTCCCTCCCCCCAGAGCACTCCAATGCTATGGATCCTGCACTGATAGGTCTTTAGGGCTGCATTTAGATCTGGATTTTCCAGACACTGGGATTTGTATTTCCATCAGCCAAGAGTCACAGTCTGCTTGGTCCCAGATTTGGGTGCAGGCACAGGCAGATTTCTGGCTTTTTTTAGTTCAGCCAGAAAAATTTGTAATACTCCCAAATGCAGAGCTTTAACAAAGTGGGGGAGGTGGGAGTGGGGAGAGAGAGGGAAGTGTTCTAAGCTGTGCTGGAAGTCAAAAACAAGAACATTTTTCCTTGTGCAAGTTTGCAACTGTACTCTCTCTTCCTAAGCTCTACATCTGCTCCAAGAGAACTGCCAAAGTAGTTTAGAGCTACTAGATCTGACCTGTGGCTGGCTTTTAACATTCAGAACTTGGGAGCATGTTAAAGAGGGATGTAGGAATTCACCGAAACCTTTTAGAATATTTAATAATCCCTGTGTGGTTTGGTCAGAATTGGCACAACTTCACGGCAGTAAGCTGATTTGCACAGAAATGGGCTCATGGCTCTAACAGATGCTAACAGCTCACAAGAACAATTTTTTGCTGCAAACAAGGTTCTGTCCATAGTGTTGTTTTGCTCCAAACAGGGTGGAGAGCAGAAACAGATTACTAGAAATGAAAAAAAAAAAAAAATCAAAACATCTCAAATAATGAGAAGAACTTAAATGCTCAACTTAGTTGCTGAAACATTAGTTATCTTCATCAGAAGTGGAACCTTAAGAGTACCCAAGACACTCTGTGAGGCTAGCAGCCATAGCAGGACCTATTTCAGAGCAGCAGGGGGAAAGCTGAGAATACTCTTGAGTATCCAGAGGTCAAACACCTGCAATTATGGAACCAGACAGCAGAAAATCCCACTAAGCAGATTCAGTATTCAATGTCTCAGGGATGATTAAACTGAGCATTTTTAAAGTCTGTTTATGTTTGCATAGTTTTCTTTATTGCTTCTGTAAAATTGAAAGAACCTTTAAATCAGAAAGTACTTGCAAAAAAATGCTTTCAAGAAGAGATTTTAAAAGCCTTGAGTCCTCTATTGCCAATTGTTTGTCCTGTCTTAAAGGTTAGAGATTGTGCTAGGTATCTTACCAAGAGCATCAGCTCATTAGACAGGATATAAATCCCTCCCCCACAGAATCAAAATAAGCACCATACAGAATTTTAAAAAAAGGAAAATCAGTTTCCTCTAACTAGAAGACTACCAGTTCTGGTTACAAGACCAGTTCACAGGAAAATCCAAAAACCCACCTAAAGCCATTCCTTGATTCCAAGTGATTTTGCCTTGGCTTCAGTGGGCATAAACACCAGAAAATTACAATGAGAAGCTTCTCACGGTCTTAGCCCAGCCCAAGCTCTTCAAACATTAAAAAGTTAAGATGTATTTCCAGCTGCTGGGGAAAGCGTGGAGACAGTTCACAAAGCTAAAGCTCTCATGACTGCTCCTCTTCAAACAATTGGGAAAACATGGTGGAGAAAAAACCACTGAACTACAAATTTCTCAGCGTGGCAGGTGAAATCCAGCAGCAACAGACTTAAGAAAAGAAAATATTAGCTCAACATTTATTAGAACCTCTGAGCCAGCTGTTCTCATTCAAATTGAGAGTGAAGAGAGTCAGGGGTGGGCATAACAGGTAAGCGCCAAAGCATCTGAAAGCAGATCCACTGGATTCACCCAGTAGTTAGTAACAGAGTACCTATTCAATTTCGAGCTGATTTGCTTATATCCCCCCACCATTTTTTAATCCCAGCTGGTGAGTTTCAGCCTGTTCTGCTAAATCAGCTATTCATTCAGGCAAACTCTAGCTGAGAAATCTTTGGCAATGGATGGGAACATCCAAAAATGATCCAAGAGAAGGTAAGTCATAGTTGTTTCTAAAAAAATATTATCAGTAAACTAGTCAGTACTGAAACAGCTTTCTTGGATAGCAGAAAGAGAACACCAGCTGGAGACCTGGCTGCCATTGCCATCCCCTGCTTTCAAGGAAAATGGTCCATGAAAGAATTTATGTAAACTTGCATATACTGTGCACATTGTTTCTATGGTTGTTGATTATGTTTATTAGTGACAAATTACTGCAATGAAATGATGTTTCTAGTGGCCGGGGAACAGATGCCTAAGCTAGAAGCTTTTAGATTTCATGATATGTGAGAATATGAGAATCCAGTTTTAGCAACAGAAGGATATAATAATTGTTGTATCCTGAGGGAAAAAGTTTCAGCTCTATCACATCAGTTCTTCTGTCAGCAGAACATGATTCTTGTGAAAGATACAGTATTATCTATATATTCTGCACTAGCAATTAAGGCATCAATATGTTCATTTTTTTAAGGTCTGATAGAAACTTAAAAGTTGCCTTAGAATATTAAAAACATTATGTTCCAGCATATACAGCAATGAGAGAATTACTATTACATGTGTGAGGATTTAAATATTCTCCCTTTCACAGTGGAGCTTTTTAAAGTCAGCATTGTGAAGGAATCAGTAGTAACTCAGCAGAAGTTTATGTCAGCTTTAGAGACACTCAGTCCTTTGACAAAACACAAACTGCATTTCTGGTGATATCTCATGAGGAAGCAGTGGGTGGCTGCACCAAAGCTCTCTAAAGAGACACACTCTCAGAAACTGCAATAATTTTATCCTTTAGTTGCCTGCACTGCTCAGTTTGAGCAGTCATAGCTCTGTCATCTCCTCTGCAGAAGCACAGAATTGATTTTGTTCCTTTGTCCCCCTGTAAAGCTTTCAGCAGTTCCAGAGGAAAGGCAGGCATCTGCACACACGTGGAACTTGTATATTAGTCTGGATACAATTTACATGAGCTCTACCCAAAATATAAACCAGGAGAACTAATTTTTCCAAGAAGTTCCAGCTGAATTTCAGCCAGTTTTCATAAACTCCAGGTTCACAGAGCTATCTATCTAGACCATCTTTTTGGCATACAGCTCCGCATTTCTGTTTTATCTGAAGGTTGTTCTCTTCAATTTGTTGCCCTACACACTCCCCCTTCATTGCAGAAAACACAACAGGCTTATGCTTCACTGTCTAGCCAGGTTGCAACAAAGGCCTCTGCCCCAGCTCCTGAGAAAACTGTTCTCCACTCTTATTTTGTCCTCCTCAGCAAAAGCACAGCCAAAAAGCAACCGAGCTGATTTTTTTCCCTGCCAGCCTCACCCCTAAGGCTGCACAGGAGTGAAGGGAGGAAGGAAGAATTTACAGGAACATCTCACAACATGCACAAAGTAACAAAGGTTTAGCATCACCATTACTGCACCAGAAACTGAAGGTGCTTTAAAATGAAAGAAGACTCCTCTAGACTGATGCACAGTAACATAACCCAAGACACACAAATAGAATTTTGCAACACACTGCCTTGTAGCAATCCATTTCTGAAACAGAGAAACACCCTCAAATCAACAACATCTATTACATTGTAAATAAGGTTAGTACATGCTGATGTTAATCTGGTGAAACAACTTGGTAGTATATAAGATAGAATTAAATGCGTCCCTTTTCTAGTATGTCAACAATAATTATTTTTCTAATGCTTGTTCAGTTACAGGAATACATGAAAAGAAGCAATTGCACTGGAGAAAACATGATTTGATGTTTTTTATATAGACACTTATGTACTGAGAGTTTGTTTTATCTCCTGAGACATCACTGAGATTACAGAACTTGCAGTCAATAACCATAAGAATAATATTTTAATCATAAGAATAATAATTGCCATTTTATTTATGTAGAATATAAATTCCTAAGTACTTCCATATTCAAGGTCAGCTGAAAGTTGCCAGAGTAGCTGCATCATTTCATTAGCAATGCAGTGAAAAACAGCAAAACTTCAACAAACCCAGCACATGCACTGAGACTGCAGAGGCTGTGACACAAGCCTTCAACACACACCTTGTGCTCCAAAATGCTTCAAGAGAGGTACACTGAAAGGACAGCAGGCAGCAGATGCAGCCAAGCCTCAAGACAGCCAGAGCAAGAACTGAAGTAAAAAAAGTCATAGCAAACATAGGCTTCAAAGAGTGGAAAAAACAAGCTTATACTCCAGTGTACGTACAAGCACAGCAATTGGTTGAAGTGTTTGTGTCAACAGGAAGAGGAAAGAAAGCAAGTGGAAGCACAAAGCACAGAGACCAGAACTCTTTGGTGCACAAAACTGGCAGAAAAGACAAGCTTAGAAATTGCAAGGAAGCAGTTTGCTCCGTTTCTCTTTTGTCCACAGAAACAGGACTTTGAATAGTTGAGAGGGGGGAGGAAAACAAAACATCTACCAAGGAAAAGCCCACCCAAGGTGTTAGCAAAGAAATACGTGACTCACTCATTGACAATATCTACTCCCATTTATGTTTTGTGGTGTATTTACCTGACCCCTTGACATAAGAGCGTAGAAATAGAAGAGGATGTGTATTTGGTCTATTCATAAATTCCTGGAGGAATGGAACAGAGCAACATGAAGAGATCATGATGCACTGTTATCCATAGGGCACCCCTCACAATCCTCAACATTTTGCTCCATTCTTTGGCCATCCTGCATTCAAACACCTGACTTAGGTACTTGAAGCATGCTGGCTCTATTTGCAGTCTCTTTAGACTGTGTGCAATCTTTTGAGCTTCACAGCCTTAAGATGTTCTGAAGGCACTATTGAGATACAAAACAAGAACTATACAAAGAAGCTTCTCCACAGCATTATTACTGGCTAGGAATAGCCCTACTCTTTTGGTATATGGAGGTATTTACATATGAGTGTAGCAAGCCTTTGTGGCAAGATTTTCTGTTTAGATCAATCTAGTTAACCACCATCAAACATTCAGTTTCATGATACCACAAACACTGACATTTACAATACATTCCAACTGTCTTAATGAGAACTTCTAACCAAAGGAAAGCAGTTAACATGGAGGAGCACTCAAATCGTACGAGAGAAGTTCTTACTAACTTAAATCTCAAAAACATTTAATCTGAGACATGTTTCATTTTCAGTTTGAGAAATTCCTTCCATGTCTGGAATAGACAATCGAACCACCTGGTGAGCAAGCTAAGGCCATGAGAACAACTGTAGAACTTTACCACATAGGCAGCAGATGAAGTGACAGAGGTCTCAAGATGGGAGGTGCAATTTTGTACATGTGAGTTGCTGGGAAAATAGAGATCCCCAGGCACCAAAATGAACAGATTTGATTTTTTTCAACTAAAAATAGTACACTCTCCTTTAAGCAGGCACTCTCTTGAACTTGAATTGACTTGAGAACAACCAAGCAAAAACGTTCTGCTACGGAGTTTTTAGCTTTTTTGCCATTGTGTACCCATACACCATTATCTGGCTATGATCCACACTGTCACAGGTGATGACTTTACTCCACAGCTTACGTGAAAAATTTTTCACAACTGCAATCCCCACAGAAGAGCAGTCTCAACAGCTACCCACCCTCCCCTTGACTATGTCATCTGAATGCTTCCATGGACCACATGCCAAAAATAACCATGCTGCTCACTCCTGGTGACTGAAATTCTTCTGAAGGCAGACAGCACTACTGAAAAGCTGGAAGCTTCCTGCTTCAGTGATACATTATCACTGAGGTCTAAATATGGACCACCTGAAAACATACACTGTTCACAACTTCACAGTTTAGAGTCAACAAAAACTATTCACCACACGTGCAAGGTCAGAACACAAAGGCCAAGAGACCTAGAATAAATCTGACTTGCACCAGCCACCACAAATCATTCCTCAGCTCAGCAGCTTTCCTGGTTATCACCAGGAATTGCAGTTGAGTAGTATC
This sequence comes from Dicrurus megarhynchus, assembly GCA_013399195.1. NCBI lineage: Eukaryota > Metazoa > Chordata > Aves > Passeriformes > Dicruridae > Dicrurus > Dicrurus megarhynchus. Next base: position 1,448,829 of record VXAD01011334.1, on the reverse strand, counting down.
TTCCAGGGATCTTCAGAGATATTCCCAGCAAGAGCATTTGGCTCTTGGAGCTAAGCACCAGAAATAAAGCCTTCCCTTTGACGTTGTTCTAAAGCCATGAATGAACCTATCACCCCTTCCTCAAGTCATGAGATTAGCTTGAAAATAATATTGTCACATGCTTATTTGCCTCCAGCATTAGATACTCACATTCCTATTTTCAAGCTTTCTTTACAACTCTTTATTTGAAAAAAAGAGAAAGCAAGCTCCGATTCTTGTGTGGCTAATGTACATCAAGCTGATGCTGTAAGAAAAACAGCAGCCATCATGAGAGTTGGCAACTCTCAAATTGCTGGTTATGAAGGAAAGAATATTAAACAGCTATCATCAATCTATCTAGATCCAGGAAGCAAGCCATGAAATGCTGACAAAGGGGAATATCTGATCTGACAATGACGGTATATTTATCTTTTAAATGAAGAATAATGGAGTTACACTGAAGAGACTCATTTTAATTTTGCAACAGTAAAGTATTTATCTCATCACCTTAGGGTGGCATCTAAGCACCTCAGGGTAAGAGAATTTAGTCTATCAGCTCTTTTAAAGGCCACCATTTTACACTCCAAAGATGCCACAAGAGCTGCACAACCAGAAGAAAAGGAGTGTGGAAACTGACCTTCTGAGCAGCTCTAGTGCAGCCTCCCATCACAGCAGTAGGCCAGGTAGTTAGTGCCCTTTTCATCCAGAACTTCTTTTCTGCCAAACAAGGACAACACCAGATTATCACAACAGTATTGGGGGTTGGGATATTTTTTTGAGGATGAAAACATCTTCAATTATTTTGTGTCCCAGCACATTAGGCCTTGTGACTGGGAGCATAAGTGGTGTGTACATGCACAGATTGCTACACAAAAAAAGCACAGCTGTGCACAGGCTCTACATCCTGGGGCAGGAGCCATAACACTGAGGTACAGCTAACACAAAGCTGCCCTCAAATCAGCCCTGGGGCTGTCTGAGCACCCTCATCCAAACCCAGACTAGGATATTTTTATACAGACCTCTATCAAAAAAACCCTCCACAAACAAATCCCAAAAACCAAAACCATAAGGAAAGGATGATACAGACACTGATCTGTGATTAAAACAATAGGTTGAAGCTTGAGTTATAAGAAAGATTGGAAGTGTGTTTATCATTAAGGAAAGAGAAACTCAGGATTCCTGCACAGGTATGATCACCTATACCTAAGTTAACCACATACTCCTTACAAGAATCTGTAACACCCTTTCCTTCTCCCAAAAGGACTGGACCCCACACCACACAATAATATTTTTTTGTTGTTAAGCTAGTCATGAATTCACCATGCCATCCCCACATCTTTTTTATCTAAGGACTGGATCCTACCAACAAGGACTAATGCTCCCCTTAAGTTCTGATAAACTCACCTGCTTTTCTTCCTCACTACCCATGTTCTAGCTGCTCAAATTGTGAAAAAAGTAGAAGGAAAGCATCTTCAAACAAGCCTAAGCAACGTCACTGCTTGTAGAAAAACTCCTCCATCTTGCACTGAAGTCCTACTCCCCTCACAAGACAATGAGTACCTGTTTTGTGGAGCTACAACAGCTGATCCCAATTAACATTTTCTCTCCCACCTGCCCCCTAAATTGCACACAGCTGGAGTCACACCTCTAGACAGCCCAGCCTCCTTTTGCTTTGCTGGGCAGCAAACCACCTGCCTGTCCTCAGCTGTGTGGGACATTCAGATGTATTGTAGCCAGTTCACACCAGATTATGATCACCGGGAAAGGAGCTACAGCTGCTGTAGTTTGAAGCTCCCTTACCCTTTCTGAAGGTTGTGCTCAGGCAGCCACAGCAGCCTTTCAGCACGTCCCTGGCAGAGCATTAGTGTTAGCAATCTGACTAGCAAACAGTCACCCATCTCTCTCCTTCAGAAGCTCTGAAAAATTTATTTATCCATTATTTTTACTACCAGAGAGTAGAACTTTACCTTAACAGCAGCTAAAACGTGCAGCAGCACACGTTCAATCTGCACTAATATTTGACCGACCTCAGCTTCACAGAATGCTCTCTCACACTGCAGTAGCCCAGAGCTGGCAGGCAGCAATGCTGAGGCCAAAGCCTCCTCTGGCCGCCCGTGTTTCTGTGCTGGGTCAAGCATGCAGACAGGCAGCGCATGGTTCCTCATGCTGGGAGACCAGGGCTTTTTTTTCCTGTTTGTTGCTTTCTCCAGGGGTGTTCTTGCAAGGAGGGTGTGAGCACAGCACCCTCACTCAATGACTTCTCAGCAAATTAAGTGGACTTAAGCCTTCAGTAAAATCAAAGCTCTGGCTTTGCTTCAGCTATGCATGGAGAAGGGGTGCCTATAGAAAGGAATTAGAGCTTGAACACAGAGCAAAAGCAGAGCAGAGCAAAACCTTCAAATCCTGAAATCACATGACTGAGCTTTGCTAACCACGCAGTGAGCATGTTGCTGTACCAGAGAGCTGGTTCCCATCAGAATGGCAGGCTTAGAAGTACTTGAAAGCCATTCAAAAAAAAGCACACCAGCAAAACATACCTAATTTGAAACGAAGCAGCTGATATTAGAAAACTGAGCTGGAGTTTTAAGAGTAGACCAATGATAAGTTTCAAGGAAGAGAAGCAGGGGCAAGGAAGCCACTTACATTGATAACAAAACCCTTTCCGTTCACCTATGTAAGGAAAGAGCCACCAGTAATTTAGACAGGGAATTTTGTACTGTTTTCTCTGGTGGAAAGTGGGATTCAGAAGAAAATCCTTAAATCTTTCCAGACCAAAATTGTTTCTTTTTTCCTGTAAAGCAGGAGAAGCAGCATATTCTCTGCTGCAGTCCAATTTTCAGAGAGCACAAAGAACTCATTTGTCAAAGTTAGTTGTCATCCCTAAAAATATTGACTATTAAAATCATTCTTGCTCTAGTAAAAAGCATTCTGGGCCACAGAGGGATTAGAAATGGGCAACAGCAATTGCTGCAGAATTTGTTGTTCCAGACAATTTTTCTCGTTGTTCATACTGTAATAGTGGCTGTATGTTTGATTCAATACAAAAGGAAAATATCCACTTTTTCACCTTATCTCCTGTATGCTAGAGAGGGGTTGATCACATATTAGCCAAACACCATGGATGCAAGGAACAAGAGGAGTTTAGAGGGATGCAATGAAGCAGAACAATATGTTCCCGTTTGCACTTCTTGCTCACAAACGTGCGCATCAGGCCTGCACCTCACAAACATCGAGTAATAAAACAGGCACCGCTAAACTCCATTTGGCATCACGGGGTTGCAAATGTTTCTGGAGACGTGTTCAAGTGATACAAGGGAACTGCAACTCTCTTCCTGAGAAACGAGTGACTGGGGAAGGGGCAGGGGTGATGACTTTACAAAGCTTAAAGACTGTATTTTACCCTTTAATCTTCGGTTATACACATGACTTCACTGTGGAAAGGTCACCAGACAAAGGAGTTCAGTGAACTGGTCCGAAGGGTGGAACTGTGTGTGGGTCTCAAGCTTTGCTCTTACAAACCCTTCACGTGAATGCCATGGCCATCTGCCCCGGCGAAGGGCAAGCCCAGTGCTCACAGAGCCCGGCACAGGAATCCTGGGGATTGGTGGGAATAAACAGAAAATATCACAGCAGAAAAAACGTACTGGGGAGTAAGCTTAAATTCACCTTCTACCTCCGGAGACACCACAGAACACCTGGGTATCGCGGTCAGCACCTGGCACCAAGACCGAACTCGCCATGGCCAAAACCTTCGCTCTCTCTCCCCCAAACACAAGGCAGGATGGGGCGAGGGCCGGAGCACGCAGCACTGCAGGCGGGAGCGCTGAGGGAGAAGGCAGAATTTGAGGAGGGAGGCGGAATTTGAGGGGGGCGGTGGGACCCCTGCGGGGGCGG
>VXAD01011334.1:1418916-1444761 GCA_013399195.1 Dicrurus megarhynchus | reverse complement strand
CTGGGGAGCGCGGGCGCAGCGCTCAGGGGGCCCCGCGGGTACGGGGGGACCGTGAGGGGACTGAGGGCAGGGGGGACCGTGAGGGGACTGAGGGCAGGGGGGACCGGGGGACAGCGGGAGGGCACCGGGCTCGAGCGCTGCACAGCCCGTCCCGCGGGCGGCTCTGCCCCGCCGCAGGTGTGCGGCGCTCCGGTGGCATCGCTGGAGCGCTCCTTGCTGTGCTAAAGAGCGAAATCCACCGGAGCTCGAATCCGCAGACGTCCCGCGGCCTGAGGAATGGAAAGGTGTCGGGATGGGTAACACTTTTCAGGATGTCTAACACTTTTGCACTTAATTTTCAGAAAACGGGACGCGTTGCGTCCTCTCGTCTTTATCGGAGTTTCCTGAAGGATTTTTCACGCCGCAGGAGAGGAAGGATGGAGGAATCGTTATCTACTTCTTAATTATACTGTACATGTTTCTGGCCGTGTCCATTGTGTGTGATGATTACTTCCTACCTTCCCTAGAGATCATCAGTGAATGTAAGTGACATCCTGGTCTTTTTCCTGTATGAGCAGTTTGGCATAAAACATTCTCTTTTAAAAAGCTTCAAAGTTAGAGTGTTCTGAAAGAAAACTGAACAAATTTCATTTGCCATGCACAGATGTGTCCATACAATATTTAATTTGATACACAGTATCAATGTTTTATTGAAAGAAACCTACTCCGATTACACTGCACAGGTATTCATTTAATATTTGCTTTCATTTAACTTCGGGTTGCACAGTATTATGTCGAGGTAACTACTAGTTAAAGAAATAAAAAAGGAGGGATAGTGGTGTGTGGAACCAAAACAAGTAACTAAAACTCTTCCTAGAGTTTGTTTTTCTTGGAAAGTAGTGAACAAGTATCAGGATGAGCTACTGCTAACTTATTAAAGGTATGACACAGGAGGGACAGGAGTTCTATGGTTACAATGGTTCTAAGAAACCTCATCAACCTGCAACAATTCCCCTGGCTTCAGCACACCACTGAACTAAAGAGATGGTCTTGGCAGGGAGTTCAGCTTTTCACTGCCAAGAATTAACAAAATTCCCAAGGGAAACTCATCCCTGAACTGGAAAACACTCTCCAAATCAGAACAGTTACAGAAAATGTAAGCTTAAACACTGCCATAAGAATTGGTGTTTTGTTTATTGATGATAAATAAGCATTTGTCAGACTTTTGCCATGGTCAGTCATACGTCCCTGTTATTTGTGTGCAGGACTTAATCCACAGAATTAGTCACATTTCAGAAACAATCAACTTGCCAGAACAAAAATTTCATTTTTCTGAAGCAAGACACAGGCTCTTATACTGTCCATACAAAATGAAAATTTGATTTTAAGATCACAGCACTGGTTTGAATTTAACTAGTGTTTCTGGTATGTGAAGACACAGTAGTATAGATTTCCCGGGAAGATCGACATGGATCGATATGGATCATATAACAATATCACACTACATTCCATGGAATTTCCCCACAATTATTACCCATATGAAACATAGTTAAATCCTGCATACAAATGCTGATTTTACAAGAGATTTAAACTAATTTCTGTAATGAAGTTAGAAATAAACCAGCCCAATAGATCGGGCTAATTTTATTATTTTATGAATCTCAAATAAATGCATTGACTGTATGAAAATAAAATTTATTCTATTAAACCGTAGTAGTATCTAAGATTATATACTAATGCAAGTAAAGGGTACAGACTACTGAAGTATCAATTTTTTTAAGCAATTCTTTTTGCTTTATCCTCAGGCCTTGGCCTCTCACAGGATGTTGCTGGAGCAACTTTTATGGCTGCTGGAAGCTCTGCTCCAGAGCTTGTCACTGCTTTTCTAGGTAAGAGATGTGTTTGGACTCCTTGTAACTTAGAATTCTTTTCCTTGCATGCCAAACAGAACCATACCAGAGAGTCATTTTCCTTATAGGAGCTTTTGTGACAAAGGGAGATATCGGCGTCAGCACCATCCTTGGATCAGCAATATATAATCTTCTTGGTATTTCTGCAGCTTGTGGGCTGTTTTCCAGTGTGGTATGTATCAACTTTGGTAGTTCTGCTCCTAAGACCCAAATAGTTATCCTTTCTCATTTGCCAACAAAAGCCAAGAGAGACTTACTATGACAACTGCCAAGTTTATTATTTAGTAGCAAAACCAGCATGTAATCAGTTTTAAGATAACTTGCTATGAAAGTTTTTAAAAACACTAACTTGTTAAATATCATACTTAAGTCATTCCTAAGAATCTTTAATTTTTACATAATATAGAAACAACATATTGATGCAGCATTTACAGCACTTAGTGAAAGTATTACAGAGAGGTTTAAGAAAAGTACATGACTGATCTGCAGGTTTCGAGGCTATCCTGTTGGCCGCTGTTCAGAGACTGTCTGGCCTACACCATCAGTGCAGCAGCGGTCCTTGCGATGATATCTGACAACAGAATTTACTGGTAAGAGCACAAGTAGTGTGGAATTCATGTTGACTGGAGATTTGTGAGACAGTGTTTTGCAAAACAAACGAAAATCCCCAAGCCCCAAACTTCAAGTAGCCTGAACTGCCGTTCACTAACAGAAATAAACATCCTGTTGGCTTTAAAAAACTTAAAAAGTCACAATGCTTGTAAAGATTATTACCTAAACATTCAAACTCTGCATATTTATGAAGTTTGATCTGCATAGGTTTGTCTGTACAGACTTCACAATTACTACCACAACTGTTCTGGCATAGCAATTAGTGTTCAGCATTTACTCCTTTTGAGCCTTTCCTTTCATAGCAGCATTGTTCAGAAAAACGTTTGTCTGCCAGGAGGAGATCATGAGTTTCTGATGTTTTAACTCTTCCATCAACACTGAAACTCCTGTTATCTCAACAAGACAGTCAGGTCCAGCATTAAGTCTCTTGAAGTTTATAATTTAAGCATCACATGAAGACTCAATTTTGCAAACATCAGAAAAATGTTCAGTCAGTAAGATCCCCTGAAAAACATGCAGCTATACAATACACAAACAAGATTCTGCAGGGGAAGGGAGTTAATCAAACTGCTGAAAGACATGGGGACACTTCCAAACTTCCATGACATTAGCCATACAATTGCAAATAGATGCTTTTTTGTGTTCTCCTTTTGCTACTCATGCAATTTTTTTCTCTCTCTCTCTCCTTATGCCAACCATTGTGTTCTTTTATACACGTTATATAAAACTTATTTTTCCTTCTAGGTATGAAAGTGCATCCCTATTACTGATATATGGGTGTTATGTTCTGGTACTATGTTTTGACATTAAAATCAACCAATACCTCATGAGAAAGTTCAGTCCCTGCTGTACATGTTTTACAAAAGCTATGGAAGAGAATGCGGAGCAGCAGCCACTGGTGGGATGGAGGGAAGAGAGTGGACCTCTAATTCGTCAACAGTCAAGAACAGACAGCGGAATTTTTCAAGATGAGCTGGACTACTCTCAACTTTCAACAAGCTTACACGGGCTCGATGAAATCTCTGAAGGTACAAGTATTATTACAGCTGTCTAGCACTCCGCATGCCAGTCTGCATCAACTCTGATCAAGAGCAGACTCTGAGACAGTATTAAGATTTTGCTCACAAAAGAACTCCAGCCTAGTATTTAAGGAGATCATTATTTCTAACCTGGAATATAACATTCAGCAAAATCAGAGTGGTGGTTTTCATATGAAGTTAGCTGCTAGAGGAATGCAAGGATTTGTGTTGTATTAGAACTTCAGTCTTTGCTATGTATATTTGAAACTTCTCAGCAACGCTGCTTGTAAAATGCACTATCACCTGAAAGCCACACCAGTACTGTACTAATATACACAGTTTCCTTATGACAGTGGCAGGTTCATAGCCCAAAATATGCATGATACAGAAGTAAAGGGATAGCTGTGATGTGGCCACAGGTCATGTTTCCTCTTAGGCAAAAAACAGCAGTTGGTACTTACTCTTGGTAAATGTTATGGTTAAACCTCTATAAAGAGATTCATTTTCATCCACTTTCGTTCTCTTCCTGGTGAACATTTTACTCACAGAATACTAGGTTGGAAGGGGATCTCAAGGATCATCTGGTCCAACCTTTCCTGGCAAAAGCATGGTCCCAGATGGGCCAGCACCTGTTCAGCTGAATCTTAGAAGTGTCCAGCATTGGGGAATCCTCCACTTCCCAGGGAGATTATTCTACTGGTGATGATTCTCATTGTGAACAAATGTTTTCTTGTGTACAAGCAGAATCTCCCCAGAAGTAACTTGATTTCAGAATTTTGTCCAGAGAGATGTAGGTACAGGGTAATACTACAGCTGAAACTTGAGGAAGAAGTATTTTTCACCTTTTTTCAGTATTCTCACAAGTAGAGGACAGTAATATACTGTATGCTATGGATTCAAACTTAATGCTACAATTTAAAAGTTACTTTTTCTTCAACAGATCATCCAAATGTCTTCACCATGCCTGAAGCAGATATGAAGAGAATTTTGTGGGTGTTATCCCTTCCTATTATTACACTACTCTATTTAACTATACCAGATTGCAGAAGACAGTTTTGGAGGAACTGGTTCATGGTGACATTTTTAATTTCAGCAGCATGGATTTCTGCAATAACTTATGTTCTTGTATGGATGGTAACAATAGCAGGTAGGTACCTAAAGTGTTGCTGCTATACCAGTCAAGAATCACTGAAAAAGTCGTGAGGTTTCCCTGTGAGGTTTCCCTTTCCATAAGCAACAGTCAGTTTAGCAACTCAGACTGTGCTGCAAAAAAACCAAGAAAAACAACAGAAACTTATGTTTGACTGCTTAGTTTGCCACCCTCTTCTATCCAATGATGGAACACTTTAGGATTTAGCTGCTTCACACTGCTTACCATCACATGAATGAGAACTTTATGTAGCTACAAAAAACCCAGTCTATTTTTAAAAACAGAGCGTTTCATTAAACTGCTTCATTAAGCAAAACAATTAGACACACAGCAATAAACTTGTCATGCTGAAGGCTGACAAACATGAAATCACTAAGACTGGTATAAGAGGTCAAGGTTTTTGGAAAGGATACGTTATTTCTACACCTGTGTTTTTCAGGAACATTATAGTAAGAGATTCGGCATTAAATTAACTGTCAAAAAACTTCTCAAATGTGTTTATTGAACATTCTTGGGGTATGTATATGTAGACCTCTTACAAATCTGCATCATAAAGTGAAGCAGTCAAAGGACTGCATTTAAGTGAGAGAAGGGGTAATAATTTGTATGTAAAAGCCTTCTAAAAGTACTTTGAGGTATTAAAGTGCTCCTCATTTCACTGTTTCTCCAGTCAGCTTGAAAGACATCCAGTTTTCCATTTTAAGAACAAGCAGAAAACAAAACTAAAACTCTACAGAAATTTTTCAAAGCTTGCCGTTTTCACATTATATCTTACTAATCCTACTCAAGCATTCTACTAGTTCAGATATGAATAACTCCTTGTTCAGTGCAGAAACAGACCTACACATTCGGTGAACCTTTGAGAAATTACTAGTAGATCGCTGGGTATTATACCCACCACGTTAACCCCTTGGTCAAATAATTGTCCACTTGTACCTAAAGAGCAAGGGTTCACTGTCTGGATGCTAGAAGCCTTTGAAACAGGATTCAAGTCAACATTATTGCTGTTCTACAAGACAAAGCATTAATTCATATGAAAGAAGGTATCGTGGAGATTCAGATAGTGTATTCACTTCCAAGAGTCATCACAGGTAGTACTGGGGTCTTTGGCCCACTACTTCTAGGTAAATTATATTCTATTTACATGGTAAAACACTACAAGTTGCACACACATTATATTCAAGTCCAGGCTCTCATGAAGGTTGACTCAAAGGTTCTATCATTGCATAATCAGCCTACCAGAATGTCACAAAGGTATCATAGCTGGGGAATAAACTGGGATGGTCAAGAACAAACCTAACTTAGTACACCTTTCTGTTGCTGGCAAAAAAATTTGACTACTTATAGCAACACATTGTTACTGATACACAAAATTAACTAAAGCCTAGAAAAATAAGACTATTCTGTCTTTATGGCCAGTTGCCAGAAAAAAAAAATAACCCCCTACACATTAAATAGAAGATAAATCTATCTAATAAAAAGAAAAATTAGATTCTCCTGAGTTTATATTCTGTCTTATAACCTTCAGAGGGCTAGAAACTAATGTTGGGTGTATAAGGCTGGTTCATCCATATTTCACCTTGGTTTGAACCATTATTTTCCAGCCTGGATAGTTTATAAAAGCTGATTTGTTGGTCCCTCATCCTACAAATCTATTAGGAGTGATGGAAGGATAAAGAGAGTACAAATTCTGCAACAGGATCATGTTAGTCCCTCTGAAACCAACAAACAGTTTCAAACATAAATTTACTGGGCTGCTCTAGACTAAGCTGGTAAGTAATAGACAAGCATTGCTGACCTAGCTTAGAGTACTGCCTCTTATTTAAATAAAATTGCTCTTAGTAAATCTGTCAAAATATTTCAAGTAAGAAGTCAGATTTCAACAATAAAAAATATGAAGATACTTTTTAGTGAACAAAAAAGTTTAAGAAAAATTAATCACTTCATACCTTGACTAGAGGTATCAAATACTTCAGCATATTGATGCTTCTGAATGGTTCAACTGCTAAAATGGTTTTGAAGAATCCCTGTCTTTTAAGTTAGAAATGAATACGGTTACAGGACATTTGGGGCTAAGAAAAATAGAGTAGGGAAAAATAAGCTGCCCTTCTAATAACAGTTTAAAACTTTTTTTTTAATTTAAATGAGTATTTACCTAAAGGAACTCACACTTCTAAGGGGTTACGTGTACTTACAAGTCATATAAAAATTCTGCACACTGATTCTTTCAAATCACTTTCTAATTGGAGTGAAATGGTAAAGGCATGAAATTGAGACAGTATTCTCATAACATCTTAATGACTGTCCTCCACAAGAAAATTCATGTGCTTTTTCCCTGCCCCGAGGGGATTAAAGAGGGTAATTCTAGGAGTTATTGCTTCATGAGACTTTTGAACACTAAGAAGGAGATGCCCAAAACCTTAAGAGAGGTTATAGTATTTTCTAGAAGTTGAGGGGGGGGAAAAAGTAGTAACTTGTTAGATATTTAAACTTCTACTTTATCTGCAAGAAAAAAATCATAATTGCTATTGTCTTGACCACTGGAGACTTGAAGAACAAAGAAAGGATATTTCTTTGTTGTTACTCTTTGTTTTAACTGCTTTGTGGTTCAGTCACCTCACATGTAGTCAAGTTAGCTGACACATTCCATTTGAAATTACTGATTCTTTCTCCAGCAAACAAAGTCCGAAGCACTTTCTTTGGATGAAACCTAACTAAAACCACACTTGCATTTTCAACCGTTATTTCTCAACTGCAGGTGAAACATTGGGAATCCCAGAGTCAGTAATGGGTCTCACATTACTGGCAGCAGGAACAAGTGTACCAGATACAGTTGCAAGCGTGCTGGTGGCTCGAAAAGGTAAATATTTTCATATTTAGGCTCATGCCAATGGATGTGTTTAAAAGGTACTAGGCAAACAAAGAATTCTATTTTGATAAATTCAAGGAGTAACCTCAAAATTTGGGCTCCAGATTCTAGAGCTTAAGTTTACTAAAAATAAATAAATAGCTTACCTGAAAAAGCTGTGGCTCAGACATTTAAAAACTTCTCAGAGTATCTCAGAGAAGTATTCTACATTGGTTTATTTGTTGTTGATCAAGTATTACAGTTTTACTGCAGAACACAACTGTAGGTCTCGGTGTTTTAAACAGAACTGGACTTTATAGTAGCCTGTCTAGCTTAATTATAAGTGCAACTGTGCAGATGCTGGTGATTTAGGGAGACTTTTCATGGTTGTGGTACCCAAAACCATGTTCTGTAGAATCGTGACTATGGTTCTTTTGATGCAAAATCTGAAAAGGGTGCTCTGTGAGAAACTGAGGGCTGGCAGCCTGTTCCTCCAAAACAGTTTGGCAATTTCATGCAATGCAATTAAGCCAACTTATTTGTATTTCTTCTTTTACAGGAAATGGAGATATGGCTATGTCTAACATTGTAGGATCCAATGTATTTGATATGCTCTGTTTGGGAATACCCTGGTTTATAAAAACTGCCTTCATAAATACATCAGGACCCATAGAAGTGAACAGCAATGGTCTGACATACACAGCCATTTCTCTTATCTGTTCTGTTGTTTTTATTTTTCTGGCAGTTCACCTGAATGGCTGGAAAATAGATAAAAAATTGGGAACAATTTGTCTTGTCCTGTACTTAGTATTTACTGTATTATCAATTTTATATGAACTTGGCATCATAGGAAACAATCCTACAAGGGTGTGTGGTAACTAGCTTTAATCAGTGATTATGCTGATGAAAAAAATAAAAGCAGGATAAAAAAATCAGTTTCTTCATTTAGTCAAAGTAAAATTAAAAAAAAAAACAACTCCAAACTCCCATTGGGCTCTAAATCTTATATACAGAACTAAGCCATGTCATTAAAGTAATATTAAGTAGAACAAAAACATCACAGCCTAATTGGAGCCCTTTCTTTTAGAGTCAAGAATTACAGTATGACTACAACACACATATAAAACCAAAATTCTGAAAAAGACATCTACTTTTTACATTACAATGTTGATACACACTGGAGGGGAAAAATAAAAATCAGAAAACACTAAATAAATCCCACTATGCAATCTGGAGATTAACAGAGAAAATGGCTTATTTTATTAAAAACAGTATAACCATTCATTTAAACTGAATGACTAGAGACACTTGGCCTAATTTTCCAAAGGCACTGAGCATCCAAAGCATCCACAGTCTATAGGGACCTGCAGGTGCTCAGTGCCTCTAAAAAAACAACAAAAATCAGGCAAATTGTCTTTAAAAACCAAACATTGTAAGATTCAGTTAACAAGTATCACAGTATATTAAACACTATACTGTTAAAGGCTGGTGGGATTTAAAAGTTCCTTTTTACAGCTTTTGTAAGCATACAATGTTACTAAAAATGACTTACTAAGATAGAGAAGCTAAACAGACATAAGGAATGTTCCTGAACACACAGTTTTAAATTATGCATTGCGATCCAAGCGGACATCAATTTCTCTGCCACTGATTTTTATGCCGTTCATTATCCTACAGGCCTTTTCAGCAGATTCTGGTGAGTCAAATCTGACTGTTCCACAGCCCTTTGATTTTCCATTCTCCATTTTTATTTCTGCAAACATTACATGACCTGAATAAATAAGTTAAACAGCAGTTATTTCAAGTCCTCGGTGTACTAACAACTTAAAGAACTCAGAAGTGATAAAAAAACATTTTTAAGTATAATCTAGGGGAACATGTGAAATTGGCACTTTCAGACTGGTGGTACATTCACTCATTCAGGCAAGCTGACACGGGACAAAACAGCAGTAAAGAATCCAAATCCAGATCCGCTAGCTCCAATCTTTCCTTCCCATCAGCGTAAGATGAAGTATGCCTGTGTTTGATCTCAAGTTTGAAACAAAGTGCCCTATAGCACTCAAGGAAAGCTTTGTGTTTCATTTACAGACACTGACAGAAGTGGGAGGATGGACAGGCATTAACCAAACTGTAGCTTAATCCAGTCCACCATGTTCATCACAAAAACATGCCAAGCAATAGTCACAATCAAACAATTTTGTTAAGAAGCTGCAGAGCAAAATTAAAGCCTTTAAAACAATAGTTACCAGGCTGGGAGTGGTAGAAAAGTAGCATGCACTATTCAATTCCTGCTGAGTTTCCTTGAGGCTGGACACTCAACTCACAAGGAAATACTTTTATAAAGATGTCTTGGTACCTCTGAGAATGTTCAGTTCCCTGGAGCTAATGAGTTTTTGCTTATGGTATGTTGTAGCACACCCCTCCTGAGCCCCAGAATGTCACTAGGAACAAAAAACTTTTCCCTAAAATACAAAGCCTTTTATTTTTAAATATCATGTAAGACTGGCCTTTCACTGAAAGAAATCGAGCACTGGGAGACAGAGTCTTTGTATCTCCTTACGATACTGACATGAACACAGTCTGTTGCTTATAATTCTTAAAAGCAATTGAATATAATTACTATGTCTGGTAACTGACAAAGAGATAATGAGAAAAAAAATCTGAACTATCTGAAAGGTGCCCAGGAGGCTGAGACTTAAAAAAAAAAAAAAAGAACCTGTTGTGCTATATCTTCCATCTACAAAAAAACATCAACACCTTACAATTTTTCATAGTTGAACTGTGAGTTTTAATTTATATCAAATCTGGAAACAGCTGTATGATGACTAGCTTAGGTATCAGTAGTATGTTTCAAATTATTTATCTTTTCTGTCTATCCAAAATAAGAAGTCATCCTGTAATTCAGTTGAAGCTCTCTGTTCTGAAAATGTGTTTTCAAAACAAGTCATGTATTTCTACACCCAGGCTTTACTTTTCACTTATTTCTGTGAAAAGACCACCTTTTCTGAATTAGATAAAAACAATTATTGAATATTTGTAGCAAACCTTTATTTCTTACGAGAAAGGGGAATATTACAGCCTGCAAATATGCTAATCAGGATCATCTACATGCATAAAACAACCTGTGTGCTACATTGGCAAAATTACTAACTCTGATTCAATGCAGCACCATTTCTGGAAGTAATGCATGACCTGGATAGACCCAGGCTCCTGTACGTATTTATCTCAAAAGAAACACTACATTATATACTCTTACTGGCCAGGGAATATGTCAAAAAAAAGAAAAATTTCAAGGAGTAATTTTATTAATAGAATAGGTTAAAGTTTATAGCAAGTGAGCACTTAGAGCCAACACAGCCCATACTGTACCTTGGTCTTGTGTTCTGTCATGCCTAAAAATTATTTATATAACTCAAGAAAGCTGGGTGAAATAAGAAAGACTAAGCTAGCCAGACTCTTCTTCAGAGTCAGTCTTCGTGTTATCTAATAAACACCACGTAACACATGAAGTCCATGGAGATGAGCAGGGGTAAGGTTCATATACATACCACATTGACTGAATTTCTCCTTTAGCTTCTGCCAGGTCAAGTCAAAAGGAAGCTGGAATAAAAAAGAATTATTGGTAACAAAATACTACAATGAGAAAAAGAGCGGATAATCAAACATACACACAAAATAAGCTAGTGGTTTCTATATATTTAATTGCTTACATTTCTCACAAATATCTGGTTGCCTTTAGAGCCTAATCTCTCTCTCATGCCACTTCCCATCGGGCCAGGCACAAATCCTCGATCGATGTCCATGTTCCTGTCCAGGCCTCCACCCATGGCTGGTCCCATTCGATCAAAACCAGAACCCATCCGATCCATTCCCATTCCTCCAGCCATATTGTTCATACCACCCATTCCACCACCTGCACAGAGAAAGAAATGGAGGATAAAATAAAATCTCCTTTTAGTAATAAACACACAAGTATTTGGTATAAAATAAAGTTCTCGTGTCAGGAGAAAAATAACTTTATTAAAACTGCTGTAATATAAACAATAACTTTTATACATGCACAGTGATTTATCGAGTAGCATGGCTAGTATTTTAAGACAAAGTATTACAAGATACAGAGTGTCATGTCTAAAATAAAAGTAAAACCAAACTGCATCAAGCTATTAGTCATACCATCTAATGTAGAAAAATGTTGAACACAAGACTTCAGATTTAAAGGCTGTCTTGTTTAATTAATAAAAATATGATACCCTGTACCAAAAAGATCAAATAAATATCTGTGGCAATACTAAGATACAGATAATTTGACTAGGTACACTTTTGTTTATTTGGCTTCCTGCATATATATTCAGCTTTACTTAATGCAGCCACACCCACACTTAATTACAAAATCTTCCAGAGAAGGCTTTTTTTTTTTGCTGAGAACAGAAGTTACTGCAAGTACTGTAAAGAGCATGAACTTTCCTGTGTGTCATGGTTTAAGCCCAGATAAAAAGTACATACATGGAATAAAACACATTATTTTATATAAAGAACTAAGAGCAATAGCATTCAAATACTATAATATTTCTGGATTCATAATTAAAAATTAATGTACAGTGAAACTATCAAGATCATTCATGAGGGACCCTCTCTTTAAGCCTTATGGCTTTCAAGATCGGCACTAGCAAGATTTTAGCTTCTCATCTGCTCTAGCCTGAGAACTCAGACAACTGCTGCAATACAAACGCAGTATTAGAGCTTTGCACAAAATTAAACTGGGTGATAATCTGAAATTCAGGGCTGATCTTTATTTCAATGATGACAGATTACTGAGGTTCAGCTTCACAAAGTTTACTCAAATATCTCTGCCTGTCTTTTTTCTGAAACCCAAGTTTACTTTAATCACTTCTCCCTCCAAACTAGAAGTTGAAACTATTCCAAATCTAAGATGAAGGGAAAGACTGCATTAGCTAGTTTTCCTCTGAACTTTTACCTCAACAAAACAGCTTTGAAAACTTAGACTTGTCACATGCAACAGAGTTCTACTTCGCCAAGGGCAAGACACTACACTACAAGTCCCTCTGATACAAGTAGGTGTACACCATATTGTTACATTGCCTATGCATTGACGTTCTATTGAAACAAGTTAACCTACTCATTCCAGATCTTACTGGGCCCATGCTAGGTGCTCCCATTCCTCCTGCAAAAACACCAATCATTGCACCACCTAAACAGAGAAAAATAATGAAGTGACATACACTGAAACCACCAGTTAGTGAAAAACACAAAGCACACACTAATGGAGTGCACTGATCTCAATGTTACCTGGAAATATTCTTCTATAGGGCACTTTAACGTGTGCCTTTATTATACAAACTAAATAGGAACATCTAGTAAGTAAAATTAGTTCCTCCTTTTCTACTATGGGATTTAAGCTACTCTGATTTCTTTCTAGCTTGTCTCCCCTCTGACAGCCTGCCAGCAGCACCAACATGGTAAAACTAAATGAGCCATTTCCCACATCGGGAAGAACAACCTCAAAACTCAAGGCTTTGTCTTACATGAACTTCATAGTATAAAAAGTCAACAATTCTGCTGCAAATGAAACATCCTCAATTTCACTCTGATACTATAGCCCAATCAAAGACGCCTTCCTTGATTTCAAGGTTACTGAAACCAAATGCCTTCAATGCCTTCAAATGCCTATCTTTTTAAGATACCATTAACCTAAATATTGTAACAGGAGTACATCAGGGCCTCCCCTGATCAAACACAGTAACTATTAAAAGTCCCTACAATTTCCTTCCCTTATTGAAGGTTAAGCTGGGAATCTCTAAGCTTGGTTCTCAGGACACTATTCAAATGGTAAGATCACTGACAGATTGTAAATTGAAACTTGCTGGATCTACTGAATGAAAGACACCCACAACAGTTTCTCACAGTGGCCATGTTCATGCATTTCAAAACCAACGTGTAACCAGAACACTCAGAAGCCTACTGCTTGCAGAAACATTTATCACTGAACTGACCTTGCATTTTCACTCAGGAAACAGATGTTTATGCAAGTAGCCAGAGTGAAAGCATACACTTGATTTCTAAGACATTCATTCCAAGGCATTAAGGCTAGCTCAAAGAACAAGCTTACTACGTTCTTACCACTTCTACACAATTATCAGTATTGACGAGAAGCACGTAACAGTCACCCTTTGCTATTACTTGCCTCAACTAATAAATTTTTTTAAAAAATAATCAACTTTTAGACCAGGTGAACCTTATGCTCTTAGGAGTTCTTCTCTTTCAAGGAGGTGAATTAAGGGAATGGAGAAGTAAAAGAAACAGGGAGGAGGAAGAAAAACCACTTCCTATAGTGCATTTCATGTTCAGTTTTGGGCCCCTTACAACAAGAAAGACATCAAGGTGCTGGAGTGCGTCCGGAAAAGGGCAACAAAGCTGATCAAGGCTCTGGAGCACAAGCCTCATGAGGAATGGCTGAGGGAGCTGGAGTGTTCAGCCTGGAGAAAAGGAGACTCAGGGAGGACACCTTTCTGCTCTCTGTAACTACCTGAAAGCAGTGACGTGGGGGCCAGTCTCTTCTACCAAGTAAGAAGCAATAGAACAAGAGGAAATAGCCTCAAGTTAAACCAGGGAGGTTTAGATTGGATATTAGGAAAAATTGCTTCATAGAAAGAGCTGTCAATCATACGAACAGGCTGACCAGTGAAGTGGTGGAGTCACCATCTCTGAAGGGATTTAAGACGTCTACATGTGGCTCTTGGTGACCTGGTTTACTGGTGGACTTGGCAGTGTTGGGTTAAAGGTTGGACTCGGTGATCTTTTCCAACCGAAATGATTCTGATTCATCCAGGTAACAGCACAGTAACAAAGGGCAAGAGGGCTCCACTACTGAGCGCTTCCACACCTCTGAAGATAGCAGAGTAACTCATTCGAGGGCACCCCACTGTCAACACGACATCATCTCTAAACAAAATAATGCTGGCTCAGTCACAGAAGAGGCCAACAAATACCATTCTGAGCTGCATGAGCTCAGAAGGCAGGATGAAAACTGAGGGCACCAAAATTCACCACTCCTGTCCAATGCTACCTGATTTGCAGTAAAAACAGTATTACACCATGCATTTGCAAAACAGGCCCATGGAAGTTACAAAGGCTGTACATGCACAGCTTGTTCAGGATTATCAGAAGCATACATTCAACATCCCAAAGATTTAATACCCCACAGATTAAACAGTATGAAGGTAAATGCTTTCCTCAAATAGTTATTCCATTTCTATTTTACAGTGGGGAAAAAACCTCCACACCTGAACCTCTGCTTTAAGTGGTGGCTGTAATGAACACTCAGACGACATCCTTGCAGTAATGACTGGGGGGGACGGGACAGAAGAAGATGACCAAATGAAACCAGGTCTCTTCTTCTAGCAAAACTCTTCCAATACTATGTCACCGAAAATTTAACAGTTACCATACCCATCCTTCCAAAAGACTCTCCAAAACCACGGTTCAGTGCCATGTCACCACGACCAAATTCTCTTTCCATGTTTGCTCCCATTCCACCACGGAACATTTCTGTAGAGAACAAAGCAAACAACCTGGAATATTCTGTTATTTACATCTAAGTTGATGCTCCTACAACACTTGTTTCACAGCTGCTTGTTTAAATAAAAGTGAGCCTAATGCACAAGTCACAGGCACCTATAACACACTCAATGCTCCTGCCAGTTCCTAGGCCTCCACTCACGGAACTACTTCCTTTGAACTCATCTATATTACCAACCCCTAAATGGAGAGCTTTTAATAAATAAATATTAGCAAACTAATAAGTGTACAGGAACGGTGTTCAACTACCTCCCATTCGGTTGACTCCAAAACCTCCCATGTTAGGCATTCCTTCCATTCCACGAAATCCAGGAAGTCCTATAAAATAAGGAAAAGCGTTTTCTATACAGTATTAAAGAAATACTTAATGCAAAAAACTTCATTGCACGTACCGCCTCCCATTCTATTCATTCCACCAAATCCTGGGCCGTCTATTCCCATACCTTAAACCAAAAAGATAAACAACACTTAGTACATCCTAACGGATTTTTAAAAATTCAGACAATTAAAATCTCAAAAGCACACTACACAATGCTTGCTTTGTCAAAAGTCTGTCATTCTTCCAAATACAGAAATGACAATTTTAAACTTATAGCTCTGTACCACTTAAAAATTAAGAACATGGATTTACCTCCTGGACCCATGCTCCCCATTCCACCACCCATGCTCAGCTGTGTTGCGCTGATGGGCTGTCCACCTGGTCCAAGTCCCATACCAATGCCACCAAGACCACCTCAAAAGCAAAACAATAGGTATGATCAGAAGAGAGACCTTCCTCTGTATCACAGAGACCACGGTAAGCAAAAGTACTCCTAAACTCCAAAACATGGATCGCCATACATTAAGTGCAAGGAGTAGAAAATAGAGCGTGCACTCACGAGGTAATTGTGCGCTTTTGCTGTCCACAACACGAAAGTCTTCATGAGGAACTGATTTGTCATCCTGATAAAAAACAAGGATATTATGCTGTGATCCTTTCAATGTTTTGGCAGAGACATATAAAGTTGAAAGAAATGAAAGCAGCTTACCATTTTTACATGCATGGGCCTATCAAACAGGAATTGCCCATTGAACATAGCTGAAGAAATGCAAGTCAAGGAATCTTAGGATGGCAACTTAACTATTTATGAAGAATCAATCTAATAGCTTATTTTATTTCTGTACAATTACTATGAGTCTTATCTTTCCCTACCTTATCTTCAGAAACCCAATTCAAGGGCCAGAAGATGCAATACAAGCTGTTAAGTACATTATTTTAACACTTATCACACTCCCAGATATTTTAATTTTGTTCAACATCATCAGGAACTTTTAGAATTATTAGTAAATTCAGTCATTACAAATGTAATCGGCACAGTATTACACTCTAGTCTCTAAATGGTAGCTACAAGGCAAATAAGCACCATCTGCAAAACTACGCTGTCAGAACCATTAAAGACTAATCAATATTTGATCAATTATTTTCCAAAACCAAGGATACATATTGCTTGAACAGCTTCAATTGCTTGTTCAAAGGTAACTGTTCCCATTCCTCGACTCTTGCCATCTTTATCTTCTTTGATGTCAGCACGCTTCACAGTTCCAGCAATGCTGAATACCTCCTTCAGTTTCTTCCAGCCAACTTTGAAGTCAAGCTTAAACACAGAAATACATCCAAGATTTCAGTGCACATCTCTGTCCTGCCATTACAGTTGGAAGAGATTTTCTGCATTGCTGTTAACTTTTCATTGACAAAATGCTTGATAATTGTAAATAGTCGAGATTTTGAAATATACACACACTGCATCACAGTCCAAAAAGTCAGCAATTTATTCTATGTACATGTATTTTACTTTAATTAACATACTAGCATTGAGAAGAGCAGCTGTACTTCCACAAGACCTCATACGAACACAGTAGTTTTTTGTGCTAATAAAGAACTCGAACCACTATATTCGCTGGAACTTTATTATGTTAGTCTAAGGTAACCAGCAAGATAAACTAAAGAATATATTTAATAAAAAAGAAATGCAGTTGTAAATAAATAGTGAAAAGATGTATAAAATATTTTTGAATCAACAGATGACTGTACAGTAATTAAAAGTGCATGTCAGTCTTGAGAGTTTAATGTATCTTTCCATGTCCAAAATCTGAACACATATCCAACATTTTCAATTGGATATACTAATTGTGAACTAATTTCCAGTCTCCTCTTTATATTAAAACTGAACTACACAGGTATAAGATGTCTTACAAAGATCAAACATTAAAGTTTTAAAACACAGTTTTAAGCTTACATTGGCAACAAAAATCGTGGATCCAAGCCTGCCTGCTTGCAAATTACTGATAACCTCAGGAGGAATGTTTGGATTATTGAGAATAGAAGGTGGTAAATTCATCATTCCAGGTGCTGCATCAGGTCCATGCCCTCCTGGGAACTGTCCTCCTCCCCGCTGCAATGCCCTCCGAGCATGTTCCCCTTCAGGATCCTGAAACATGGGCACAAATAAAGCCACTTAACCATCAACAACAGGACTGGCAGCAAACAAAATGGTGCTATTTGAAATTCTGCATAAACCCATCAAAATTATCAACTAATAAATAGGCTTGTCCATGTCAGAGGGATCAAGAACTTAATTAGCATGGAGACCTAATTGCCTCACCTCTAGAGGTGGGTCCTTTCAGATGAGGGTTGAGGCATATTGGCAAAGCACTTGTTGAGGAAGCGTGCACTGCCAGTTCACATGCTGTACCTAGCCTATGGACAAGTAGAAAAGATTTCAAGCTAAAGGACTGTCAGTCTAGCACTTTCTTCCAAGAACTGAATTAATTTAATTAGGTGGTGGTTTTGTATTATTTATTAATACCATTATTAAAATTGTAACAGGACAAGAAGAACTGCACCAGACACCATCATATACTACAGCACTACAACAGAAATGCTGACATTATTTCACTTTCCAGACAGCACAACTTCTCTATTTCCAGCCTCATTTTTGCACACATGTAGTGGTCTAACAATTAGCTCATTCTGTGTCATACTTTGAAGCAGGTAAGCAATGCAAACATAGAATTATTTAATTTGGAAAAGACCTGATGACACTAAGGTAAGAATATGAAGTGAAGTTGTTTTAACAAAAACCAGCATTCTATTTTTTTTACTTTAGGACACGCTTTTTGTCAGTTTACTTAGCATAAAATCCAACCTTCTGCAAGCCAACAGGCAGTTCAGCACATTAAGAAAATTTCACAAAAAATGAAACTGGAAATTACACATCTAAGATTCTCAAAACACTGCATGGTCGTCTCAGTAGCTTTAGTATCTTCACTATTTCAAATTCAAAGCAGCAGCAATAAACATACCTCTTTAATATTCAGGGGTCTTCCACTAAGATCATATTTGTTCATAGTGTCTAATGCCTTCTTAACAAATTCTTCATCTTTGAATTCAACCACACTTAGAAAGAGATCAAAACATTTAGAGTATTAAAATAGAGTTTAAAATGCCACAACTAATAGAATGTTTGGATAGCAGTGTGCTTCTAAACACATAAAAAAAGAAACTTACCCACAACCCTATATCCACGAGATTTGTCATCATATGTAAAGAGAAAACAAGCAAAAAAACAAGAAGTCAGTCAGCACATATGATAGCACAATGAAGATTCCAGTTAAAGATCCCAGCTCACTGTTAAGTAACTATACAAGTTATTTTCAGCTTCAAATTCCATAGTACATGCTCTTTAGTGGTAGCCAATCTG
The DNA here is from genome assembly GCA_013399195.1 of Dicrurus megarhynchus. NCBI lineage: Eukaryota > Metazoa > Chordata > Aves > Passeriformes > Dicruridae > Dicrurus > Dicrurus megarhynchus. The sequence continues at coordinate 1,425,907 of VXAD01011334.1, read as the reverse complement.
AATTTCTCCTACTTTCTTAACATACATACCTTTCAAATGCAAGAGAATACACTGTCTCTTACGCTCTTTGAGTCAAACCAGAATTGGAAAAATGCCACACAGATCCATGTAAGGACAATTGGGAAGAGGAGGTGGGAGGGAAAGGGTGGAAAGATTATAACCCCAAAACATAACCAAAAACCAATCAAGACACTCATCATGTCATTAAAAGCTGTCCACTAACTACAGAATTCACATCTACCTACATCAGGTACACCAGTACAATGAACAAGCAGTCTGCATACCTCTTCAGGACCACAGCATAATTGAGAAATTACCTTATAAGAAAATAACCTTATTGACTGCACCAGAATCCTTCTAATAAAGCAAAGAGTTGAGGATTTCTTTAAGTATAGCAAAGCTGACAGCATGCTTTAGTTTTAACAAGTATTAAAGAAAGTAATTTACAACAATTGATACAACCTCAGTTAAGATTCAAACCTGCATTTCTCACGTTCTCACTGCAGGTTTGGAGCTGCTATTGGCCAAACTTTTGACTATTATTAAGAAGACAGAGGAGCTTTAACAATCTTCACTATTAGTGCCTCATTGCAGGCACTCTGTTGGCTACCAACCATCTCCATCCATTTAGTTTTAAGAAAGTAAATACATTAACCCAGTGTTTATAAGTACCAACCCTGCAAAGCTGTGAAATCAGGCACTTCACCCAGTATATTCTTAGCTAACATTTTATACTTATTGGCCCCAAGAGAATGCTACACTAACAAAATTTAAATAAAATTATTGGTTTATTGAACGTCCTTTATATGAAACAGATTTGTACCAAGACAAAGGTGTTGGCTAAAAAGAAGAATTAAATAAATGCCATTTGTTAACATTTACAGAAGTACTTTGTCCCTTACAACCAGCTAGTGTGAGTTGCATGAAGGTGTCAGACTACTTCTAATACAGAATCCTCAAGGCTACCTTTAATCAGTGTAAAAATGAAACTTACTTTCCAATAACTGGTACAGGTATTATACAAAAATAAAACTGCTGAGGAACTTTTAAACCTCTAGCAGATTGTTGCCCACGGCACTTACCCTTGATTTTCCTTCAGCATCCTTAAACAGCTCCACGTATGTAACCTCACCAACTACATAAGACATACAAAGGGAAAATACCAAGAGACAATGCATTTAAACACCAGTATCTTTCTTTACTGTGCCCCTGTGCACAAGTCTACAGAGAATCACCTATTATTCACCAACAATCAAAACCAGACCAACATACCTCCTGTCAATGGCTATATAATTTAGCTAGTTTTCAGAAATATGCAGCAGCCACATTCTCAAAAGCTAAAAACAAACAACTATATTTAACCTAATTCATACTACAGATCATATTTTGGCCAGTATGATATAGTTGGTGAACAAATTCAGATATACACAGTCCCTTAACCTAACAAATGAAACGTCAACGTTCACTGAAAAGTGTTACATTTATCATCCTACTCACAACACCTGTTTTAAGGTGACTTTCTACCTGAATATCTTCAATCAAAAGTTTGCCTTCAATAATAACCAAATTTACACATCAAATATTTCACAGCAAGCGACTCACTTTCTAAAGTAGGAAGTTTCAGTAAATAAACCAATCAAATAGTCACGTCACCTTACAACAGATAAACCAGCAGTTACAGAAGGGGGGTCTGGCATTTTTCACAGCCTAAAAGCCAAGTGTGCTTTGCATTACTTTTGAAGAATCAATTTTGCAAGGAAAACACAGAACTAACTTTTTACAAAATCCATATATATTCATTATTTTACCCCAAATTTAATATAAAATTTTTGGGGTAGTCAGATTTCTCTATCAGAGCTGCAACAATAGTAACAAGCTTTTAATACAAAGCTCCAGACAAACAGTCATGGCAGTAAGTGACAATGCAGACCAAGTTAATGCCACAGCCAGATTCCACCAAAGAAATACAAAACAACTTTTGAAAGACATCCCTTATTATTCAGGTTAACACACTTAATGTGTTGCTTAAATACAATAGCCCTTAGAGAAAAAAAAATCTACAAGAACTACAACTAGACAAAACACAATCTCTTTAAGAACTCATCAGGTCATGCATATACTCTCTACTGTCACACCAGAATGGCAGAAGATTGTGAGCACTTCATTTACCCAGCCTACCCTGCAATGCAATTGTCTCGGATGAAAGAGGGGGAAGGGAGATAGATGTACCAAGTAAAGGCCAAAACAAAAAAAGTCAAATCAAATCTGTGTGGCTCAAAGGACACATCCGTTGCATTTAAGCCCTATCCGTTTCTGTATGAAGTGTATTATAAGCAGTGAGTTACCTTTCTCTCTCATCAGGTCTTTAATAGCTTGCCATTTCATGTCATACGGGATGTTGCTAATAAAAACTCTATTGCGATTAACAGCCTTCTTGTCTCCAGAGCCTGCATTCTTCTCCTTTGCATAGGGGTGGAATCTATTCTTGTTTCCAAGAGAAGGGATTGCCTTCGGTTTTGCAACGTACTTCTCTTTCACGGGTGCTTTCCCTTCTTTTGCTGTCTCATCATTATCCCTACATTAAAAAATAAAAATCCAAACAAAAACACTATTAGTCTTGTGTTGGATCATTAGACTACCATACATCCTACCTATATAACTGAGTATCTCCTATGCTACTGGAACTCCCAGGATGTCAAATGCTGCTTTTCCAAAATAGGAAAAATAAATTCATGCTACCAGTGTAATTCCAAAATGCACTGTTTTATCAAGAATAAAAAATGTTACAATATTAAGTAAAGAAAGTACATCTTACTAATTGGCGTTTCATTTCACAAAATCATAGAATCCTAGAATGGTTTGCGTTGGAAAGGACCTTAAAGATCATCTAATTCCAAGCCCCCTGCCATGGGCAGGGACACCTTTCACTAGGTCAGCTTACTCAGGGCTCCATCCAACTTTTAACACTTCCAGGGATGGGGCATCCACAACTCTGGGCAACCTGTGCCAGCACATCCTGTCTGTCAAGACTCAGAAAGATGGTACTATGAAACTACTACAAATATCAAAACAGAATGAGTTAAAAATCAGCTATAGCACCCATGCCTTGGTGCTTTGGTAATTTTCTCACCACACTTGGCCAAGTTACAGGATATTCACCACAGAAGTGAGAGGAGAAACAGTCTAAGCTTGAGAGTTGATACAGCTCAGGATGCTTCATTCAATGGAATAATAATATATCAAAATCAATTCCAATAGGTTTTATATCAAATTATGTTTTATCTACCCTATAAATAACTTTTATTCACAATTTGTGCCAGGCTGCTTTTAGATAGAAATTAAAATTCAACTAAGAACAACAAATACTTTTTCAGTTTCGCTGCTTAACACCATTAGAATTTGAAAACTTGCTAAATGCATAGGAAACAGCTTATTAAGCCATGCTATGAATCTAAGACTAATTAAGTAACCAGGTATGATCCACCAAAAACAACAAAATAGATGCCTGATCCTCAGTCTTTCAAAAATTCACCAATAGCACCAAAATTCTCCTTTTAAAATCTTCTTATTTTTTAGATGAAAACACAAGAAAATTTGCTGCTTGTCTTTTAAGGCAGCCCAAACCTCAACTTCAGTAAGACCATACACTTTTAACAGAATTGGAAGAAATATCCGTAACTCTTCAGCACTCTTGATATTGTTACTACCACAAGGTCATTTAGCATGCTAACAGAGGCTCGAGGTGCCTGAGCTGTTACTTTTAAAAAGGAGAACTGCTGAACTGAAAGAATCCACTGAATAAGGCCACACAAATGTGATCCACTAAACCGATGCTACTTAGCATCTTCAAGTACACATCACTGTCTGCCTAAAGAGAAACTTAAAAAGTACTTTTACACAAACATGTATTTTAAAAAGCCAGCATTAGCATCTTGAGTTAGAACAATTAGAAGGCGATGTCCTACAGGACTGACAGAAGTGAATGATTGTGAACCCTCCTTCTTAAATTACATCACTATCTTTACTATATTTCCTACATTTCAGAAGGCTTAGTTTTTACCTCATTTAGACACTTTGGAAGGTTTCTGGTAGAAAATTAGCCAAAACAGGCATTTCAGTTTTATAACCACAACATATGGCAAACCCAGTGATTTTGATTAACTGACAAATTTTCAGCTCTCTGCACAGTTAACAATCCAGTGAGTAAGTGGCAGTCCTGCACTCAAAAGCACATGCAAGGAGCTTTTCATGAAGCTAATTGTATTATCTCCCTAAACTTGGGCACTTTTCAGGGAGGAGTACATTCAAATACATCCATATTTCTGCCACGACTTTTCCCCCAATTTTGAAATACTCATATGGTACTTAACTTCACAGTCCTTGTGTTTACAAGTGGATTAAGAGAAGATTAGCAAGTGGGAAATGCATGGATACTCCTCCAGGGCAAGTATTTGTAAAATTTAAAACATTTCAAGTCAACAACATGTTATCTGGTTCAAGCATCCTCCAACTTCCCTCTGCATCATCCCTCCTCCACACCATCCTGTCTGCGTGGCAACATAACTCTTGTATGGCTGTGTAATGAAGTGAAATGGAGGGCACAATGCAGGAACTGGAGGGAGCCAAAGAGGCAAAGATCAGATCAGTTCCTTCCAATCCAATCCCATTTACAAATGCAAAACTCCTGCCCAACGAGAGACTCCTAGTAAAAATCTGAGTTCTTCCTTAAGTTTTAGGATTAGAGCAATGGATTCTCTTCAGCCTTAAGCTCTTTCCTGCTTAAAGGATTATGAAACAGCCCCTTGGTGCTCAATGTAGTGCACAGGATGAGACAGGTCTCAAATATGGAATCCACAGGCTCTGCAAGACCTGGCTGTTCAAATAAGTAGAGAGCACAGAAGATACGAGCCTGGCATGAACTCCTGAACCTGGGAAACAAAGTGACATTTCACTTAGTCTGGGAATCACAGCCAGTCTGCTGAAAATAGAGGATTAATTAAAGAAACAATCTTTCTTGCAAAACTCATCTGCCAAAACCAACACAGGCCAGTGAAAAAGCCTGAGGCACAGATCCTTTTACAATTCTTGCCCTCCTCCTTGAATATTAAAAATAATTTCAATCAAATAATACATTCAAAGAAATGTCACATTAGTCACCTACAGACCACAGAAAAGACAGCCTCAGAAAATTATGAACTGACATTTTCATGGGGGAAAAACAATAGTAATTTCCAGTCTTTACCTTTTGTATGAGCTACATATTTCACAGATTAAATTAATATTTGCCTGTGAAATCACAGACCATCACCATTCCTAGGATTGGATAAAGACGTCCTCAATTAGTTCTTAAAAAAAAAGTGCATATGCTCAATGGTTTGAAATGCCAATTATACCTTCTGGGAAAAAAAAAAAGCTTTGGAACTTTCCATAAAGTTTTGGAGACAAAAGCCAAGCCTTACACATGCAAAACTAGAAACCTAAAAATAATAAGCACAAGATACATCAACATGAAAGCCCTAAAACTTGATTTTTTAAAACAAACTTCTACTCCTCTCCTCACAAGTGTCCATAATAAGATCAGCAGACAGAAATGGAAGAAGTCCACAGCATGTGATTCCAAAGCACATAGATCAGTTTAACTTTGTTGGGCTGAACAGTTCCACTGCTCACTACAATAAACTAAAGGAAGTGTGCAAACTGAGCCAGGATTTCTCTCCAATTTAATGAGTGCTAAGCAAATCAAGTTAATGAAATACTTTTTTTTTTTAAGTAGTACATTTCATCTACACACTGACAGCTTAATCCTTTGTACTCCTGTTTGGGGGAAGACTAGAAACTGTATGTGAAAGAATAAGATTTGTATCTCTGTTACCAAGAACTCCCCGTTACTTTCAAACTTCAGGTTTCGACTTCTACCATGCAGAATAACTGGGATTTTTCATTTTCTTGTGAGGTTTTGGAGGGAAAAGAAGACATTGTTGACAAGAGGGATACAGAGAAATTACCTCATTTCAACAATAGCAACCTCAAAAAACAATAAAATTTTTAAGCCTAGAAGGGGCAAAAGGGTGACAATCTTCCTGTGAAAATTCAGTTCTAATCTGTGAAATTTGGAAGTTGAGGGCCAGACTAGAGAAAAAAAAATGAACCCACAACTTCTATTTTACAGTAAAGTGAAATTTATAGCTTGTAAACTAAACTAAATTTCACAGAGAATCAAGTAAAGGCATGAAGTACATTTTTATTTCTCCAGCTTTATGTCGAAGTTGATCCCACATGCATTTTTTTAAACACAACAGTATCAGAGCAGGGCTGCTTAGAACATGTCAAAACTTCACAGACATCAACAGCTTTGATGTACTGCAACAGTAACTCTACTGTAAATGTATTTTCCCTCCAAGATCTGAATGAGATTGTAAGAGATATCAAAATTCCAACGATGTGAAGCCAAAACCTAGTTCATGTAAAGAGTGACAACCCTCAAAGCCTGACATCAAGAACAACCACACACACAAAGGTATTCACGATATTGTTCCAGAGAGCTGGTAATTCCAGCTCCTTTATACTAAGTTCCTTTTAGACCTATTCTACAAGGCACAACTTTACATACTACGTGTATGAAAACGTTACCGTTTCCAAGAAAACTTCGTGCATGCATGTGGGGGGTTTGTTTATAGAAAGTAAATTCCTATAGGACTGTCTTCCCATTCTCACGTAAACAAAGACTAGTTCTTTGGCTTTACAAATAACATCGCCTCGGCCAGAAGCGGAAACGCAAACCAGAAGCGAAGCGGAACACTTCTGGAGGAGTATCCCGTGGGAACCGGCCCGCCAGGTAGCACAGCCCGGGGCTCGGAGCCCAGCCCAGCCCTGCGGGGCGGCCTCGCACCGCGCAGCCCTCAGCGGCCGCTGACCCAGAACCGCCACCTGCCCCGCGCCCAGGCCGCGGCCTGCCCGAGCTCCCGGAGCGGGAGGGGCCCCCCGCCGCCCC
>VXAD01011334.1:1352585-1418896 GCA_013399195.1 Dicrurus megarhynchus | reverse complement strand
CCGCCTCGGCCTCGCCGCGCCGCGCCGCGCCAAGTCTCGCGAGAGCGCCGCTCGAGGCCGGGGGAGGGCACGCGCGCCGAGGCTTTGTGCGTTGCCACGGCGACGCGGGGGCTGCCGGGCCGCCATGGCCGCCGGGCGCCGCGCAGCAGCCGCCTGCCCGGAGTCACTGAAGCACTCAATCGCAGAAACAGTTCGGTTGGGAAAGCCCTCTGAGATCTTCGCGTCCAGCCTTTAGTACAGCACTGCTAAGTACACCGCTAAGCCAAGTCCCCAAGTGCCACATGTGAACATCTTTTAAATCCCTCCTGCAATGGTGATTCCACCACTTGCCTGTGCAGCCTGTGGCACTGATTGACAACCCTTTCCGTGAGGAAATTTTTCCTAATATCCAACCTAAACCTCTGGTGCAAGTTCAGGCCATTTCCTATCACCCTATCACTTGTTTCTTGGGAGAAGAAACCAACTCCCACCTGGCTGCATCCTCCTTTCAGGCAGCTGTGGAAAGCAATAGTGTCCCTCCTGAGCTCCTTTTCTCCAGGCTGAACACTCCCTCAGATGCTCCTCACAAGACTTATGCTCCAGACCCTTGACCAGCTCCACTGCCCTTCTCTGGAGACCCTTCTGCACCTCAATGTCCTCCTTGCCATGAAGGCCCCAAAACTGAACACAGGATTCATGGTGCAACCTCACCAGTGTGACTAGAGGGGGATGATCACTGCTCTAGTCCTGCTGGCCACACCATTTCTGATTTAAAAAATCTTGTATGGTCTTTTTCCAAACATTTCAGTACCCCACAACATTAAGAAGATCCCCACATTCATCATGAACTGAAGGCTCCTGAATCCTGAAGGATCTGGACCCAAAATCAACACTTAACCTGTGCTGAGACAGCTCAGACCAAATATAGAATCATGGAATATGCTGAGTGGGAAGGGACTCATCAGAACCATCCAGTCCAACCCCCGGCCATGCACAAAACACCCCAAGAGTCACACCATGTGCTTGAGAGCGTTGTCCAGCCCTTCTGGAACTCTCTCAGGCTTGGTGCTGTGCCCACTTCCCCGGGGAGCCAGTTCCAGTGCTCAGCCCCCCTCTGGGTGAAAAACCTTTTCCTGATCTACCTAAACCTCTCCTAACTCAGCTTCATGTTGCTTCCTCGAGTCCTGTCACTGGGCACCAGAGAGAAGGATCGATACCTGCTCTTCTGCTTCCCCCTGTGAGGATGTTGAAGACCCCAAGGAGGTCTCCCCTCAGTCTCCTCCAGGCTGACCAAGTGACCTCAGTTGCTCCTCATAAGGCCTCCAGACCTCCACCATTTTTGTTGCCTCCTTTGGACACTCTCTGATAAGCATAATTTTTTAAAAAAGGAAAAAAGCATTTATCATTTGGACAAAGTTTAATCATTTCACTAACCACAAGTACAAAAGCATTTCTAAAGGGACAACCAAATATTAAATAAACATCTATTATATAAGGAAAGCCATTCAGTCCTCTGCAATGAATTTAGAATGGTGGCTTCTGGTTGCTGACCCACTGACCTGTACTAATGTGGGGTTTGGAAGTAAACTCCTTATGAGCTGCTGGGACTCTCTTTTGTCTGTCCTCATGACTGTCACAGCAGGTGTTGGTAACACCTGAGATTTTGGAGAAAGCTCAAAGACACTGCAAAACACCCCAGTAATCTACAGATGAAGGTAGAAAGGCATGTCCAGAGGTCTGATAAGAGATGTAATTCTGTTCACACATTAACCATAATTAGATAAATATCTTGGTATTTGCGATAATAATCACCGCTGGAATAGTTAATGTTTACTTGATATTGCTGTCATTACATTTTACAGCTCTCACTTCTGCAGGATGAAGGGCAGTAATTCCCATGTTCAGGTTACCAGACCCTCTGTTTGGTTGTGCTTTGCCCAGAGCATCTCAAGTGTTGGAATCCTATACTCCCTAAAGCAGTATTATGGCACCAAGCAGCTGACACCGAATTCCTGTGCTGATGGGCCTGTGGATATAACAGGAATTGCTGACTTTCTTACACACAGTTTGCCTACTTGTTCTGAATAATCTACTGGCTGTTTCAGTTGCTACCTCCCCAAGTTTGTGTGCCTTTTGGGCCCATGGGTCTGGCTGACGTGAATTCAGTTTTCCCCACAGGAGCCCTCAGTGCTGTGCTCTGCACTGGTAGCTGGAAAGGTGGTGGGAACACATCGGTGTTTGCTGGGACAGCATCACAGCTCTGCTTCCAACATTCCTCTCACCAGTGGGCTGAGGGTGGGCAAGATCTTGGGACAGGACATAGCCAGGACAGCTGACCCAAACTATCCAAAGGGATATTCCATACCATATGACATCTGCTCAGCAGCAAAAGCCAAGAAAAAGGAGAGGTAAGGGGGGAGAGGAGGGATTTGTTATGACATTTGTCTTCCAGAGCAACTGCTATGTGTACTGAAGCTCAGCTTCCTGGGAAGTGGCTGAACGTTGCCTGCTGATGGGAAATAGAGAGTAAATCTGTTTTCCTTGGCTCTATACACAGTCACTGCTTTATTCAGCTGCCTTTATCTTGATCCATGAGTGTTTTCCATCCTATTTTCTCCCACCCCATCCTGCTGAGGAGGAGAGTGCTAGAGCAACTCAGTGGGCACCTGATGGCCAGCCAAGATGGACCCAGCAGAGCCCAGCGTACCCAGCTTTGTACCGGTGAACTCCAGCGTCAGGCAATGGGTGTTGCAGTGAATGCTCAGAACTGCACAGTCCATACACACCCAGAGATGAAGAGGTGTTGTGTATTGAGGCTGCACTGGGGCATAGTCTGGCTAAAAGCCTGGAGGAGTCATGGCAGCTTTGCCCCGTCTCCCTCGCACCACAACTCCAGTTTAGAGCATTCTGTTTAGCTCAGTTGCCTGTGTCAGGATTTTTATGGGAGTCTTGCCTCCTTTTATAAAAGTCCCACAAATAATCACTCAGTATTTCTGTCTTCAAAGAACAATCATAAAAATGGGAGAACAATGCCACAAAGAGCTGTTAAGAGACCTGACGGGGTGAACTGGAATTAAAAAGTATAATTTCTTTGGTCTACAAAACTCTGTTGAAAAATGTTTAAGTTTTTCCCTAGGAAGACTCTTGAGTATAAAATGATTGAAACAAAAATTAAAAAAAAAAAAACCTACTTACTATAGTAAGCAAAAAAAAGGAAAACCATTGTCTTTCCATGCCACTTCCTGTGCTGAGAAAGTCTCCTTTGTTACACACTACTGATCCCTCCTGGGAATATTTTAAAATTATCTTTTCATATATGGGCTTCCAACATCTCTTCTGCCTCTGTTTGTGTTCTTACAGGAGACAGACAAGGTGTCTGAGGAATGTTCCTGCTAAAAGGGGATCCCTCATTTAGTACAACACTGTTACAACTGCTCTTGATCTGCTGTCCTAACAAATTCCTCTTGTCAGCCCTAATGTAAATAGTGTTTCACAGTTATGGGTAGGGTGTATGGCATAATGGTTGTATATTCTCGGCAAGCAGAGAGTTGACAGCACTCATTTACACACAGAGTTGAGGATAATGGAATATTATTCATGTTCTTGCATATGTATGTAAATATAAGCAACTGTAAAGGAACTACTATTGAAAGTCTCTTGTACAAGTAGTTACTGAGGTAAAATAATTATGTGTATTTTAAGTATCAGCATTCTTTTCACAGCAACTCTCCAGTAAATTCAAGTCTCAAGTCCTCAGTGACAAACAAGGCATAGCTCCCAATTTGCTAATGAACAAATATGTATCATCATCCTTTTAGAAAGGACTATTTTAATTTGTCTTTGGTTTATCTCAACATTTTTTTTGAATTTTGTTTCTGGTTAAGTCATGATCAAAAACAGTTCATCAGCACTTTTATCAGGTGGAACTAGTGAAAAAATTATATGTTCCTGAAAGTCAGTTTGAATGGACCTTCAGAAAATGGTAATTTTGAGCCTCATAGATTTTAAATCCATTTGACTTTTTTTTTTTTTGTAAATGACTGTTTTCAGTTCTCAGTATACGATGCCTGCATGGTGGATATGTCACACGTAATTCTTCTTGTTTTGTTTGCAATGGTATCTAAATGTGCTTGACATTTTTTAGACCCTGTCCCTGCTCCAGGAAACCCCAAGTACAGCTGGAGAAGGGTTCCTTTAGCAATATATTTGCTTTGTAAATATTTTTACTTTCATACCTTATTTAAAGATTCCTTTTTGCACAGACACAAGTATTTCCAGACCAGTGTGCATTGCCTAAGGCTACACCCAACCTACACTGCTTTACTTCGGGCTAAAAAAAATAAAATTAACCCTACTCTGCAACTGGCACTCTCTTTTGCATACTTATAGTGGACCTAGAGTAAAGCAAATACTATTTTCCCCAAAGGCTCTCTTTGCATTTAAGCATTATCTTTCCAGTCTGAGAAACAACGTGGTATCAGTCACACAGGAGACCTGCTCCACTTGATCTGCAGGGACCTAACTTCTTTGTCCCCCATGGAAGGCTTTCATCTCCCTAAGTCTCATAATTTTTTTTTTCAGTGTTATGCAAGCCTTGACCACAGCTTGAGTCTAAATCTTAATCACCTTTTTTACCCCTAAAAGGCTGCATAACACCAGAATTTTGGTAGCACTTTACCATTCCTATATGGAAACAATTCACATTACCCTCTCTTCCCCCAGACATCACTGTAGCTGCTGAAGTTACAAAAGCAAAAACTGAGCAACCTGCTTTTATGTTGTTCCTTCTTCCCCTGTCTGGCTGAGTGCCCCTAACATACCCACCACCTCTGCCTTTCAAGTGGGGCAGCAAACACCTCCCTCCTGCAGGTCTAAAGGGAACTCATCCTTCCCTTTGCCCTCTCCCTAGCTGGCATGGGGCTCTCCCCAGTCCCGAGGTGGAGGAGCTGGGGACACACCGAGGGCCACACCTCGTGGCTGAACTCTCCTGTCCCACCCACACAAGGTGGCACTGTTGGTTTTCACTGTAGACGTGCACTCTTCCACCTTCCCCAACACCAACACTGATTGGACTTAAAGAGGGTGATTTCCGACCTTCTTCAGTGTCTGGATCCCCACGCTTTTCCTATTTGAAGAGTGGGCCTAGTCAGACATTTAACATGGGGAGACTGCTTTGTAGGACTCGTTTTTCTGCCCCATTCCTGGCAGTCACCAAAGCAGTACCCTACACACCCACAGGGCTGTAGACTCTATGGTACTGGTGAAGTCAGTGTCTAGTAAATGCACTGCCTTTGAACAAGCCCAAATAGAGATTCAGATCTTTAAGACTATGTAAAAAAAATGGTAAAAGAGAGATGTTTATTCTTTTAAAGATGCTAAATACCTTGAATTAAATTACATAAAATAATTCCAAGTTGCAACTGTGATCAATACATAAATTAATATAATATCCCCCCACTTTTGCTGTGCCCCTCTATTACTGCTTTTATCTCATCTCCACTATATACTATTGCTTTCTGATTATGCATATTCTCAAAAAGCTTGCTTAAATTTGATTAGGAAGGGAGTTGCAACTTGATCTGTTTCTTCTGTGCACAATATTCTTCACTGACTCTGCCCACTTCAGCCCATTTAAAATTTCTAGCAATTGAAGGGAGGGTTTGTTTGCTTGCAAAGGAACACTCAAAGAGCTGTTTAAAGCTAAACTGGAAAGCAAGTTACTAAAGGGAGTTAGTTATTCCCTCAAAATAGTTACATTTTCTTGACACCTACACCACTCAAGTGATCCTTAAACATTAAAAGTATTAATCATCTAATAGCTCTAAGACTTCCACGTTGCCTTTCACTCACTGGCACCCACTTGGCTTTAAGTGTCTTGCCCAACCTTAAATTAGGCCAGTTGAATTTGCCAACTCAACATAACAAATTACTAGATGATTTTAAAATCTCTATTTCTGATCAAGGGCTCTCCTTTGAGGAAACACAACACTCCCTAAATAAGGATCAAATCAACAGCAAATATGCTTGAAGTGAGATGAAAGTGATAGTAATAGTCAGCTGAACACAAAAGATGGATCCTGATAAAGAAACTGAAAGCAGAGAGTAGTGAATACTCCCTTTGTCCATATATCCAGACTGATTCACATACACTGCTCTCCCATTTGCCTTACCAAAAAATCACTTTTCCCATGCAAAAGCAAAACTTGTGACTTTCAAGTGAAAAAGAAATGAAATGTAGGGAAAGATGGTTATTCCATCACTTTTCCATTTTAAAATATGCCATGTTGAACAGAAGAACAGTGGTACTTGTCTGCTGACAACTGGTAGACGAAGAAGGAGACTCATTCCCTATTGCTGGCTGCCAGTTTCTTTTCCAGTTTCATTTCCAGAAAAGTGGATCTTCAATACATAAAATCAGAAATAAAGTCTTCAGAATATAACATGAGTGTCAGATTCCTAGAAATAAACACACAGTTTCAGCAACTTCTGCCATGCCATAGTACAAGAGGGACAATTATTTCAGTGTTGAAAAAAAAAATCTAAAAGTTCAATCCTACAAGAATAACAAGACAAAAGAATAATGTATCTATAAGGAGCAATATCCCACAAGTAAACCTTTTCCAAAAAAATGGTAGTCAAAGGCCCAGCATCCATGCCCAAATTCTGGCAGAAGAGGCAAGACCCACCCCCTCAGAATGTGTTTCTACTGTCAATGCTGTCCCTCACTCCCGGCCACAGCAGTCATAGTGGTCCTGGCTACTCCGAAGTTGTATTTCCAATAAGGTTCTCCAAGTATAGCAATGTTCAACAATTATTAGGAAACCCTGGATTTCTGTCACTCTCCCTTAACAATTATGCTAGGTTGAGGAGGCACTGTGAAATTCTGAGACCTTGTATTTGCTACTCCCAAAATTTCAAACTACATCTTTCCATCTAGTAAAAGATTAGGGCCCCCCAAGTAAATCAGGGACAGGGCTAAAAAAGAAAACTAGAGCTCCTTAGGAACAGCAGGGGCTCTGTATACATATTCTGAAAGCACACTCTTATACTATTTAAAACTATCTATTTATAAAGTCTTCATGGATCTTTAAATATGAGAGGCACATCAAAAATTAGCTCGACTTACATTGTTTATCACACGACTAATGCTGCAACATCAGAAGATCAAACTAATAACCATTAGCAAGTACATAGCTGACCATCAGTTTAACCATTAGTTCTACCACCAGGAGAAAGCTGTATTTTGATTCTACCCAGTGCTTAGAAGTCCAGTGCAGTCACAGCAAAGGAATCAGGCATTAAAATGGCAGGCAAGGCAAAACCCTTTTTTCCCAGCTCATTTCAGGAAGAAGTTTTAAGCTATCATAGTGTTATTGCATGTAGCAAGAAACATGAGGAGTTTTAAAATTATTTTCTACAGAACGAATTCTGTTAGTAGGTCTACAGTAGTCTCAGAAGTCTCATGATGCGTGACAGTGTGATACAGTCCTGTTCCACTGACCCACGTGCATCCCTGCAGGGATGTATTCACCCGGATGATTTACAAATATGGAATCACTATCATTTGAAACAGATTTGCTATTTATTAATGCAATATATACAGATCCAGCTTTGGGAAAATGAATCTTCTTTCCTAATCCAACTTAAACACCTGCTGTTGTGGCAAATAGAAACCTCTCTAATATACAACCACCATCAGATAAACGCAGCTAATGAAAGGATATAAAGCGAGGTCTATGCTTTAATCGTTATTTTAGAGCTGCTGGGAGGACCCGAGGCCACGCTGCGGACACAGCCTAAGAGGCTTTCGGCTCAGCACGCCCCACTCAGCTCAGCGTGTGAAACCCTGCCCGCTGTTTCACGGCGAGCAGCGGCCCCGCCGCACCCAGCGCGGCTCCACAGGTCCTGCTCGGCGGCGGGGCTGCGCCGCTCGGCCGGTACCGGGGCCCCGGCAGGGATGCAGCCCCTCCTGCGGGTACCGCAGCCCCGTCCTCCATCACTGCAGAGACCACCCGGCCTTCGCGGCCCCGGTACCCGGCCTGGGCGGCGGGAGCGGAGCGGAGGAGGGAGGGCTGCTCCTGCCCCGCTCCGCAGCGGCCCCGGCCCGGCCCTTACCGATGCACCGCACGTAGTGTTTTGCAGGAAGTTTCCACGCTCCCGGGTTTAATCCGTGCAAAGCGGGGCTGGAGAGGAGCGCGGCTGAATAGCGATGGAAAGGGGCGGGCGAAGAGGTGGAGGAGGAGGCGGTAGCGGCAGCGGCCGTGTTTAATTTTTTAATTAGGGCGGTTTGAGCATCTCCCGGCGGGGTCGCATCGCCGGGCGGCGAGGGGAGCCCGGGCGAGCTGCNGGGAACTGGGCAGGGTAAGCGCCTAAATCTGCCTTCCCCGGGGCAGCGCGGCCGGTGAAAGCGAAGGCTGGGCGCGCCATCCTACAGCAACAATTGCTTTGCAGGTGCTCGGTCTCTTTCAGCCTCCATCCCCTGGGAAGCAGGCAACACTTTTCCACATTCACAAGTTAAGGATGATGCTAGTGAACGTTTTATTTTCCTGCATCTCTGTGTTATCCAAATCTAGACCAGGTATATGAATTCACAACACAGAAGCTCTTGTCCATTGAAGACTCCAGGCTTATGTATTTGCTACGGATAAAATCTTATTTTTGCAATTCATTGCATGTCAGAAGGCTGGAAGTGTCACTGCTCAGCTGCTGCTTCTTTGCAGGAGAATGCTGTTTATGTGGAAAAGTGTTGCTTGCACCCCGAGTTACCATGCTGCAAAAACACTGCGTGGGGCTCTCTCTGCAGAGCTGTGAGCCATGCCTTCATTTGCTGAGCATCCATGCCCTGGCCTTCCTACCTTCACCTCCCTGTATGTTGTCTTAGAACCCGAACCGTGAGGAGACAATGTTCTCCCCAGCAATTTAGAGAATACAGGCATGCAGTGAGCACAAGTATGACAGGTGAGCTGTGCAGTCACAGAGCTCCTTTTGCAGCATTTCTGGCCATATGGTGTTAACTCAGGTAGCTCAGACTCTTCAGAGAATTCCATATTCATGCTGATTTCTATTTCTAGTCTATTTTATAGGACTTCTCCATTGTTAATCTTTTCATCTTACCACCTTCTACGACCAATTTCTGTAATACTGTTTAGTTTCCCTGAACAGATAGTTAAGTGCAAATTAGGTGCTTCCAAAGCTCCCAGAGAATGCCTGTTTATATGTCCCTTTTCAAGTTAGGTTTGCTGTTACTTAAGCACAAGCTCGGGACTGAAGCTATTTGAAGTACTTGCAGAATGACCACATCCATGAACCAGCAGCTGGGCTGCAGACATCCAAGAAGAGAACAGATGGCCACCGATTTGGTCCATTTTGCTACAAACTATCATTTAGGAAGAGAGTTTTTAGGCACCTGAAGCTTAATCGTGCCAAGAGGATGAATGCTCCCAGCTTGAGACCTTGTAAAGATAGTCATTTCCAGTACTGAGCCATTAGAAAAAAAATCCTGAAGGGGGTTCTGAGAGAGAAGGACTGAAACCCAAAACCCAAGGAAGATTATCCTGGTTACTTTCTTGATCTTCTCAAGTCTCTCTGTAAACATGAGACTAAAGGCTAGATCTGAAAAAAGTGACACCCTGTCACCCCAAACCACCAAGTAGCTGGGGTTGGGATCTTCAGTCAACACCAAACACTGGCAGAGTTGGGCTGGTGATTCTGTTAGAACAAGAATTTCAACATCTTCCTTCCAGCTGCTTCACAATACCTAGTACCCATGGTGTTCCCCTTCATCCCCCCATAGGTGCAGCCAGCACTCCCAGCTCATACCTCTGTTTTTCTTAGCTCAGTGCTAAGCTGTTTTCCTCATTCCTATTTTCTTTAGGACTCTTGATTGTTTCTTCTGGCCTCAGAAGGCCTTTTATTTCACAGCAGGATGTTAAGGAGCCTTTCTTTTTGCCAGTGTTTACATGGGTTGTGAATCAAAGGAGGAGAAGAGTCCTGACCTGTAAAAAAAGATTGAGCTCAGTCTGGGGCCAGCCCCCATAAAATGTCTCTGCAGATCCTAACTGATAGAATGCTTGTCCCCATGATGCTGTCCTGAAGGCTATCTTTGAGCATTTTGGGATCCAGGCCAGCTTAGTTAGCATTCACAGTCTTCTGACTCAGGACTTTGACAGATACACTGCAGCAAATGGCAGGGCATCTGACTAACTGGGAGAGGACATCTAACCTGTGTGCAGCACTAAAATGTGAAAGCAATAAAAGGTACTCAAGGTCAGTCTTGGTACCACTGTTTTGGGGATACATAATTAGAACAAAAATTCCTGTGGACTTTAAGGCTTCAATTAAAAATTCTGAAATTCAGGACAAGGAACAGAAGAACACAAAGCTGCACATTAGAATTTCCCAGAACCAATCCCCCCCAAGCAAAATACATGCAGCTTTTTCCAGCAAACTTTTGTTAAATAAGACTAAGATATCAATTTCTCCATGTTTCAGCATCAATCAAGCTTTGCACAGAGATCTGTCCCATAATGTCTCCTGACAAGCACATAATGTACAAACAAATCCCATCTAATTCCAGTGTGTAAGCTGCAAAATTAGTAAGACTGGAAGTCATATTCTTGGGAAATTACTCTCTGTGGTGAAGAAATGTTATGTCAAACACAAATGTATTTGTCTGGACTCAACTCAAATTCAGGGTTCTCCATGGCCAGCCTATCCCTAACATTTTTCTCAATGTCTTTCAAGAGAACAACTGGGTTTTTTGGGTCTGGCTTTTCTAGGTAGTGACTATTAATAATTTTCCTGTATAAGCCTTGTTTCTAATTTTTATAACCCAGTGCCCTAGGACTTTGGGAAAGTATTTTTTTTCCTTGACTGTATTTTGCGCAAATCAACTGATTTCTAACATAAACTTGTGATATTGAACTTTCTGTGACTTTTTTTTTTCCTGCAGAAGGTCAAACTTAATAGAAAAATTGGAAGTATGCCCAATGAAAATCCATACAGCAAGTGGGCTTTACCTACGATGTATTTTCAGAAAATAAATATTGCTTTTTGTTGACATTATTTCTAATTCCCATAGGCTATATCTGGATCTTTCTTCCATCTTAACAGTAATTAAAACAGCACGATTCAAAGAGCAGAATATAATTCAAAACAAGGAAGGATCTCATACACAGCTCTATAGAATAAACAGAACATTGGTTGTTATGCTCTGGCAAATGTGTAAAGACTAACAGGAAACATTATTTAATATCTACTATACTGAGGTTTATTGCAGAAAAAGAAATACTTGTGTTTTGCCCTTTTGATCTTTGTTCTAAAATTTTTGTTCTTTAGGATAATAGTCAAAAATCCCACAAATTTTGAAGTGAGAAAGGAGACACCAAACAAGATAAAAGTTCTGTCCATTTCTGTCTGCTCAGGAATAGCAAAAGTTATTTCTGCTTTTTCTGTTGTTTTTACTTGTAGGCTGGCTCAGAGTATGGCTCTCTTAGCCATGACTGCAGTACAGAGTAAAGATCCTGGACCTCCCTTTAACCTGGCTCAGCAGCACAGGTACCTGAAGCAGTGTAGCCATGGCAGCACAGAGCTCTGAGCGGCCTAATTACTCTGCCAAGAAATAAATGGATACTGGCAATTCCCTGGGGAAAAAGAGGTTGAATTGTTAACAAAAAGAGTTTCCCCTGAGGCACGTTCATTAAATAGGTGTTAGCAAGAGCCAGAAAACCTCAAGATCTAACTTTAGAATAAAAATGTCTTTGTCCTTTGGCACTTTTGATGTCCCAGTCCTTCAATTCTCCCACTGTCTATAGATTCAAAAGAAAGATGTGATTCCAATATCTGATGGAAAACCTAAAATAAAGCAAAATTATCCCCATCCCAAACTAAAATCTATACATAAGGTCTCCTTAAAAAGACAAATTTAAAAAGTTTCTCTTATCTGGAAACATGCAGAGCTCTCCTGGTGGCAGCAGAGGGGTGGAGTTGCTTGAGCATCCTGCCTCCACAGGACACACATCAGGGTCAGTCCCCTGAGCAACACCAGGAGCATGGGCAGATGTGTTTACTGTGCCTGTAAAAATGGCAGGGTGTCTATGGGGGAGACCAAGGAGAAGAAACAAATGAGAGCAAGATATAGGGGATGGGAGTTTAATTTTCTTCTTCCACCAATCTTTGCTCATACACGAGAGTGGACATGTGTAGAGAAAGGTGAAGGGGTAAGGTAATTTTATTAATCTGCTCACCTTCTTACAAGCTTAAAATATACACAGCATTTTTTTTTCTGAAACTGGAACCCAAGACTTCACTAAAATTGCACACATAGTCTTTTATTTTACAAGTTGGATCTATTTATGTAGGCTCTGAGCTAAATCAAATGAGCAAAATCCACATTATTTGTCTGAAATTGCCTTTGAGGTCAATGCAAGTTTAACTAGTTTAAGCACAGAGATATAAAGCCATTTCAGGAACACACCAGGTTTCTCCATGTGGAAACCTTAGAGAGTATTTCCAAATCACAATCTGTAGACTTATGAGCAGTCTGACAAAATGCTGTTTGCAACAACTGAAATTTCTGTTTTGAGGAGACAGGAAGCCAGAAAATTGTGTCTGCTGTCTCAAAAGAGAGGCCAGTAAGTGAATGGTGTGTAGAGGCTAATAGTTTTAATTTTATCACATTAATTTAAACGTGAAAAAACAACAGGACACTTCCAAAATCCAAGCTCATTTTCATTTTCAAATGTTCATATGCTCCAGCTCAGATATATTCACCCCATTTAGAGCTAACCATACTGATTTGACGTTTCTATGCAGGCAAAGAAGCAATAGAGGTGAAAATCCCACAGAGTCACCAGGATGTGATGCCCAATGATGAGTAGTAATTACTGCAGCAACACTTCAGCCAGCATGAGTGTCAACGAAATGTCTGCCTTCCCTCTGACTTTAGAACAAAAAACTGGCTTTGCCTTTGTGGGGATTTTGTGTGTTTTCTTGGGACTTCTAATTATCAGATGCTTCAAAATCTTGCTAGACCCCTACAGCAGTATGCCTTCTTCCACGTGGGAAGATGAAGTTGAGGGGTTGGATAAAGGAACATTTGAATATGCCCTTGCATGAAAACTCACAGAATATCCTGCCTTAAATTTGATGTTGATTTCATTTTGGAAACCAACTGTTGTTACATTTGTTATACATACCTGCATTTTGGAGATATGTTGGTGACATCCATTTTGTTAAATAAATATTTGTTGCAAACTCAAAAGGTACTTCATGTTGCTTTTATTTGATGAACAGTGGAATGGTAGATGAGAAATGGCTAACAGCAAACAAATACACAATATTTCACTAGAAAGTTACCATGCCCAGTGTTTTAAGGAGCAGATGATATCTGGCTCTTCAGAGGAGCATCTCACGTCTGCTGTGTCTCATGACAGGCTGAAGAAAAAGATGAAGAACACAAAAGACAGGCTCATGAATGGTGAATGTTTAAGTGGTAGCCCCCTCCCCTCCTCATCCAACACAATTTTCTGAAACTCAGTGTCTGTACTTGTTCACTGAGGATACAAAAGTGGAGGACAACAAAAGGTTGTGGCTTAGAGGAGGTGCCTGCAGGAGGTGTGTGTCCATGATTTTATTCCACTTGGTTACAGAAGATGATTCCGTTTAAAGTGGAACTTAAAACTGTCTGGTTAACAGCTCCCAGCAGTAATTACACCAGCTTGGCAAGGTCAAAGCAGACACAATCATGCTGCTTACCCATTTTTACCCAGCCCCCAGGCAGGTCGGGGTCCAGAGCTCTGTACACTCCAGCACTCTCCACAGCTGGTTCTTCTGTTTGTGCTCCTGCAGTTGTGCACAGTGTGTGATCTGGACTGGCACTGATGAACTGGTCATGGGAGATCCTATGAAAGCAGAAGTGAAAGAGCGAAAGCAGAGTCTCAAATCTGGATATTCAAGGTCACCCTCATACACACAGCTGTTCAGCAAGTGTGACAGTACTTGACAGAAATTCAATTGCGTTTTTAAGAAGGCTGGCATTAGAATTTTAGGCACTGTCACTTTTGCTAAACAGATCTGTTTGCAATGAGGAGCTGAGACAAGGAGATCCGTTACAGCAGTTGTTTTCTTTCTCATGTATTCTGAAAAATACATGTTATTCCTTTTGCCCCATATACTAGGCAGAGGCAGACAGTGGAACAGCAGACCTCAAGTGCCATTTGGAACATAAAATACTCAATTGTACAGAGAAGGACATGAATCTCCTGTCTGAAAAATACAAGAGAGGAACAGCCAACATTAATCTACACTGGTCCATTCAAATTATAAAACATAAACAATTTTTTCAATGTAAGGGCTTTTCAACTGCTTCAGATTATACGTAAGAAAAAACTCCAGACCCTCAGAGATTCAGTATATTGCACATATCCTAGCTAATTTAGCCATAAAATCCAAGGTAGATATCAGTACAATGATTCATGTGATTTGTTATTGCTGGATAGGATCATCCACTGCAGAGACCTGACACTGCCATTCTTTTTATGTACATCTAATCAGCACAGCTGAGCTCTGTGCTGTCAAGTTAGAGTGCTGAAGGTACTTAAGTTATCTGGGTTAAATATAGTTCAGTTATCTCTGAACTACACAGCAAACACTGCAAACTTATCCAAAGAACCCCAATATTGTCTTATTATTTTTGTTCTTTACCCAATCTATTGCTGGAAACAGTTATCTATTTCCCTTATAATTACAAAGCTTCATCATTTCCTGCCTGCTCTTTTCTTCATCCCAAAAAGACTAGGAAGTCAGCCTTCCCAGAAATAATACAGAGCACATAATTTTTCAAAGGTTTTCCTTAAATATACAGAGTAAAGCTTTAAATAGGGTCAGGAGTAAATGTTTTAAAACCACATGTAGGACAAGAGGACCCCCCAAAGACTGATCCCACTGACTTCACTGAATCTTCTGCATAAAATGCACTGAGCAGATCCTGCCCTGAACTCTTGTTATCTGCATGACTACATATGCAGAACTGAAAGATAGAGAGAATATGATCTGTGCAGAATCAGGCATAGCTGGGAGGGAAATGGAGATAACAAAAGTATTTTCAGGCCCCCTTAGAAATTTTGCAATGCCATAAACCCAGTAATTGTAATGGATAGGTACATTTGCTTGTTAATAGTTAACGAGCTAGAATGCCTTTCTAAATCACCATCTAGAAATGTTTTGAAAGAGAGTGATTGGATGGTCTATTCAGTATATTAAACAGGAGAAAAATCTGGCCAATAAGGCAGAGTCTGTAATGCCTCAAAGAGAGGGTCACACTGTATGCATGAATAAAAGAGGCAGATTGTCCTTCCCCAAAAACACAGGATTGAATGGTAAGTTAAATTACCCTGAATAAGGTAAACTTGATTATTTATGCATAATGCTAGAAAACTAAACACAAAGGTAATGGCAAATAACAGTTCAGAGATCTCTGGAAATACATGGTGAAAACCAAAGTATTATTTTCAAGAACAGCAGAAAGGTAAGAGACTTTACTTTTCCTAGCAAAACACTAACATGGAAATAAGACAGTGAAATGACAGAATCATTTTACTTGGTAGCAAGAGTTTCAATGTCATCAAAGAATTAGAGTTTCATTCAGTCAGGGAGATGGCAACAAACATAGTTTCACTGACCTCAATGACAGAAGATTTGTTTTTGCTCCTTCATGCCTGAAGATGAAACACTTCCTTGCAACTTTAAAAGGCTGAAGGAAGCAGAATACTATGATCATAAATATGTAATAATAATAATAATACAAAGCTAGTAGAAGTAAAATAAACTAAATAAATGTAATATGTCGCTGTGAGGCTTACACAACATTGAGGAGGAAAACTAACATAAATGTGAGGGTGACAAAGTGGTGTCTCAGCAGAGGGGTGACAGCAGAATATTACCTACAGCTGATGGAAGAAATAAGAAAATACGCTTTAGCTGTATCTCATACTGAAGATGGAGGACATCTGATTATCAGCTCTTCAAATTCTAATTTGGATATGTGATTTTAGAGAAAATTTACATTGCTGAGCTATAAATATTGATGCAGTATTTTATCTTTCAGTGCCAAAGGGCCAAATGCATTTCACAAAATCATTGAGAAATTTAAATTGAAAAAATCTTAGGAGTTCATCTAGTCCAACCTCTTGTGAAAATATAAATGTCTGTAATGGGCTTATTTATCTAGATTTTCAGTTCATAAATTTGTTTATAAGATATATTTTGTTTCTAAAACTTTCTGCTTTTACAAATGCTTGCAGAGTTTCAATGTCTAAGCATGCTCTGGTTTAGTGCCTTTGAACAAACGTGGGCTGCTACTGAATTATACAGGTCTATACAACCACACCCCCTAATCTCCTTAGAAATATGTTTCAAGATACATGATTGCCATCATTTCAATAGCTCATTTCAGGGCTGTCTAGGCCATACTTTAAATTGCTGCAGAGGTACTTAACCCACTAAAGGCCTTAAATATGCATACCCCTTCTTCTCTTGGAGTTTATGTTTGCTCGTTTGTTTTCTTTGAGGGGGTCTGTGTGGGAAAGAGGAGGTGAGAAGCAGATTATACAGCTGTGTGTTCACCTCTCTATGGGCTGCCACTCAGAGGGACCTGGACAGGCCAGAGGAACGGGCCAGCAGGAACCTCATGACATTCAACAAGGACAAATCAAACAGATTTAACATCTGCACCACGCAGGGAGCAACTCTCCTGGAAGGGACTGGGGGAGCACCAGGTTACAGAGGAGTGAGCCCCATGCTATCCATGTGTTAATGGATGATCATGTTCCAAGCTTGTGTACAGCTCCATGCTATCCATGTGTTAATGGATGATCATATTCCAAGCTTGTGTACAGCTCCATGCTATCCATGTGTTAATGGATGATCATGTTCCAAGCTTGTGTACAGCTCCATGCTATCCATGTGTTAATGGATGATCATGTTCCAAGCTTGTGTACAGCCCCATGCTATCCATGTGTTAATGGATGATCATGTTCCAAGCTTGTGTACATGGATGCTCCCGTGTCACCCTGCTCCTTTGTGGGTTTTCATAAAACAGATTGAAACTAGAGGAGTTCTTGGCCCAGCTACAGCTCAGGCCTTTACCTCCTTTGGAGCTTGTACCAAAATACTGCTGGTTTGGTTAGAGGGTCAAGTGCACCCATCACAGATGGAGAAACATCTTCACAAGCTCTGTCTTTGATTCAGCTATGCTTTTACTCAACGAGTCATAGGATGAGAGTTTCGTGGATACTCGGTGAGGCAGGGGAGAGGGGAGAGCTTGTGGTGGAAAACGTATCTAACCATGCAAGATAACAGAAACAGTCTATTTATATTTTTATAGCAGAAAACTGGCAGCCAACATCCGGAAGACTGCTTAGAGATTCAAAAGAAAATTCTCAGCCCTTCATTATTTGAGAAGCAAAGATCTAATATGCAACAGCACTAAAGCCTTTGCTGTAGCTGCAACTGAGTGGCTGCAGCCACAGAAGAGTACACGGATCAGTGAGCCAGGTCTGTAGCATCCCTGAAGATGTCAGTGAACAATGCACCAAATGTATTCTTGGATCCAAATGCAAACCGGTTTCAAGTGAACATGGTTAATGAAGACCGTGACAACAATGAAACAACCCAAGAGGATGTGGGCTCTGACCCACCACATTATGAAGAAACATCTTTTACTGATGAAACACATAACAGACTGAGAATCAGTTACAGACCAGGAAAAAGAGAATTATATGACAATTTCCGTCAAAATGGGGAGAAAACAGAAGCTAGTTTACACCCCTATGATACTCACAGTAAAATGTATTATCTACAAACTTTTGGCCACAACACAATGGACCCAGTTCCCAAAATTGATTATTATAGAAACACTGGCAGCGTCAGTGGGAATAAGCTCAACAGACCAAGCTTATTAGAAATTCATGAACAACTGGCAAAGGTAAGTGAAAAGGAAAGATACAATTTTCCTCTATTTCATTTCCAGACTGTTAATTCTGTTTATTAATAAGAGAAAGTCCTTAAATTCATGAACCTTGCCCAAGAGAAAAAGTACAAGTAACTACTTACCATATTTCCTTTGGTAGCTGCAGTCTGTTTTCTGCTCTGTACCCTGCTCCAAGCAAAGGGTTTTATTAAAAGGAAATTGTAATGTACTTGATTAGCAGAAAAACATAGCTTAATCCTGTCTAAAAGTATGGATCTACCAAACCTCTTCTGTTTCACCTAAGAGTTAGGATGGCAGATGGTGAATGTCAATTCATAATTTAACCAAGCTACACAATTCACACTTATTCTAAACTTGAATTTTACATCAATGCGTAACTAATTTTGACAGATTCCACCGTTGTGCTCATTAACAAATGTAAGTATTATAAAAAATATTATGTGCAACAAATGCAATTTCAGTTAATCAGATATCCATAGCACTACCCAACTGTTGCTGTAACAAACCATTCAAACAGCAAGAAAGAATCCAGAACAAGGGTGTTGAGGGATAACAGACAACACTTTTCAGGTGCTGATTCAGTGAACAAATTTGGGGTTAATTGTGCACTTATCAGGGCAGGGCTGGAAAGAGAAAGATCATTGCTATAGTTAAACTGAGACTAAAAGTGTCAATATGCAGCAAAACCTCTGGTTCTTTTTTTTAGTTAGGCAATTGTGAAATGAGAAAACTTGAGAGAAAACAAGCTCTCATCCCCATTCCACTCAGTTTTTCATACTTCTGAGGTCTGAATAATTTGGACAAGCTTCTGATTTTTGAATGCTGGTCCAGATCTTGTTCAGACTTTTGTTTTCTAGAGATTCCTAAGAAGGGTTAATACCAAGTAATGAAATTTAAAAAAAAAATACAGCCATTAGTAAATTAGGACCTGATTTTTTAGGATCTTATTAGGGCAGCTTCCTAGTTTTGGCCTGACTTACTCAAATTAAGCTCTCCACGGACCTGTGTAAAATGGCTTACAAGGAGAGGAGAAGCATTTCCAAAGATGAAAACAAAGCAGATAGGAAACAGGAAAAATATTAATTTAGTATCCCTACTCATTTGCAGATGTACAAACTGCTACTCAAAGGACTAAACACGTTTCCATGCCCAGAAGAAATTTCCTGTTATAGAAATAATTTTCTTCAGTAGTGGCCAGAGAGGAGTAAAACTGTCTTGGCTTTGAACATATTGCTGAATGAACATGTATTGAACATTAGCATATTTAAGGATTTCAGTTTTGATCATAAGCAGAAAATTCTGGGTTTTTTACTGCTGTATCTCTCAATGGTTTGTGTATTTTAAACAAAATTAGATAAATTTGTTTAGATTTTTTTTAAGGCTTTACCTTAAAGAAGATTAAAAATAAGGCAGATTACATCACAGAATAATGAAGAGAAAATTGATTCACATGTTGGGACTGTTGGAAAAGAGAAAAGAGCATAACCTAACTTGGTAATTTCCAGACTTTTTCCAGTATCCAGTATCCATCTTACAGAAAGATAATCTTATGCCTTTCAAAATAGGAAGGTGAATGTCATAGGGAATGGTATTTTTGTTACACTGGCAACCCAACATGTGGGCTGTGGCCCTGGTGTGGGAGCACAACCACAGCTCTGGAACAAACGACGCCCCATTAGCATGGCTGGAGCCCAGTCCTGGCTGTCCCATGGTCCCTCCTGGTGACCTTGGACAAATCACTTCGCTCTGCAGAGCTTATGCTGAAGAATAAACAAACACGAGGTCGCCAAAGAGCAGCTTAGTAGGGAAGGAATTGAGAGTCTGAAGAGGCAGAGCTCCTCTCAGGAGGCACAGGCTGTAGGTGGGTGGGATGGGGCTCCAGCCCCCAGCAAGGAGGGGATGAGATGCCACACTGAGCGTGGACAGGAGTCACAGTAATAGCCCAAGGTGCACTTCTGAAGCAGATGCTTTATTCCTTTTTTACTTAACCACTAAAATCTGGGCTTACCACACCATACCCCAAGGCAATCCCACCCGCCTCGCCCCCAGTTTGAAACTCAAGTTGTTGCAGACAACTGTTCTGTCAGAGCCCATTGCCAGATTCTGATAAGAAGTGGTATATGTTTGACTTCAGATTGCTAAACATCACATAAGCATTCCCATTGTGCTTTGATGCTGGGTTTAACATCAGAAGATAAATATTAATATTTAATACATTTTTAAATATGTAATTTTTCAAATTTCAGAATGTAAGACAGGCTGAAAGGAACTTCAAATATCTAGTTTCCACACTGCTGGAGTCAAATGTGTGTCATCTTTTAGCAAGATGTGTCAGTTTTTGCACACATTAAGCCAATTAAATCCCTGAAAAATAGTCTAAGTGCTATTTCACAGCTGATGGCTGGTGATAATTACTTGGGCTTAATATTTACCATATATAACAAATAATCTAACCTTTCTTCCTCTTGGCTATTCTCCACACTTGTTATGGAGATTTGATGAGCTCATCATCTTTAGCCCTAGGAGAGATGAAGACTAAACCATTCTGAAACAAGGAAAGGAAAATGTTTGGGTTAGTTTTTTGGGTTTTTTTTTAAAGGCAGTTAACTTTTTATTTTAGTAGCTTTTCAAAATGTTCTGTCACTTTTATTTCACATCCTTAATGCATGAGTAGCACAGGTACAGCTGCTTGGTAAATAACCAATCATTCACTAAAGCACACCAATTTAAAATGCATTTATGGAAGGTTTAAGGCCATAATTTATGATAATGGCATAGAGAGCACAAATTAATTCAAAGTACAGAGGAAACAACTTGTTTCAAGTACAAAGACCAAACCCTTTTAATTTTTTTGTCTTTGAAATTCTAACCACTGTAGCAAAAGCCCATCATATTATTCTGCTGATCTTCCTTCACTCACTTTAATTATTTAACGTATTTTGAGCAAACACAGACATTATTATTTCAGGGTAAGAATTGTCAAAATTATCTAAGTATCTCAAAGGAGCTCAAAGTCACAGGCTTTCAATAAATCTCATACTCCCACTTTTCTTAGGGCCCACAGGGCAATAGGCACCAAGTTTAGCCCACGTCAAAATGTATTATCCAGTCACTTATTCTTCATTTGCGAGCACAGTCCTGGATTTACCGTGTCAAAGGCATTCTAAAACCTTACATCATTTTGGCTAGAGCCCCCATCCTTGAGGGGGAAGTCCAAACATTAGTGTAAGAGGCATATACAGGTGGTCTTTAAGTCTGTTTTAGGTTTGTGTGTTTGGTGTTTTTAAAATTACGGACAAAATATAGAAACAACCTTAAAGTTAATCAAGATTTAAAATCTCATGTTTCACAGGACCACAGATGTCTTTCCTCCTTGACTGCTTAGTTAATCTGGAAATACCTTCATCACCCTCCAAAGCCTAAAAGCATATTGATTCCTCTCCAGGAGTGGTACCTGCTCCTGACTCTCTGCCAGACCATGGCAAGGTGCAGGGTCCTTCCTGAAGGCCTTTGAGGAGGACTCAGAAAATCCAGCAATTGCTATCCTAATGCCAGCTCCTCACAGGAACAGTGAGAGTCCTGAATTAAAAAAAAACCCAAAACTGAATTAAATGACAATGAGTATAAATCTCAGTACCATGACTAATTCCTACTCGAGCCACAAGAAACATATCATGGTGCTAAATGCCTCAAAGATTGGGGGGAAAAAGAGCTGAAGAGATAAAACACACATTTATGTCGGTAACTGGATGTGAACAATCTAAAATTCTGGGCTATTTACACCATAAATATGGCAATTCCTAATCCTATCTACTGTGGTAACACCAGTGGTGGCAAAACCACAGAAAGGATTATTCATTTACTATATTTCACTGGCATTTCTCTAACTGTTTTCAGGAATATGTTACCCATCTGCTGCTGCAGTTGTTTGTACTTTGTTCAATAGGAAACACTAGATTTCATCACAGAACTTCACCATGCAGCACTCAGTTAGGTCTCTTTTCACTGTGTGCAATTATCCCTGTTTCTACACTTAGTGTTATTCATAAATTGTTGCAAGAGCATGCAGAGGCCAACCACAAGACCCTCATTATGTGAGAGGCTCTATAACACGTCAACACAATGTATATGTGGAATAGCTCACAATAAAACCAGGTTACTATCAGATCAGGTAATAATGTATTTACTCTGCTTAAGAAATTCTTTCATCTCCTCCCCTTGTTAGCAAGCCCACCTGCTGATGCCTGGTGTGAGCAGAATATTGCTCTCTACTCCAGTGACAGTAAAACCTGATCTTTGGAATTCTTTTCCATTATGCCTCCCTTATGCAGCCTGGTGTCCTCTGCCTGGCACAAAAAATGTATTTGTTTTCTGTGTGATCCTCCAGAACGTTGCTGTGAGCACCGGCTCAGTCGAGAGAGTGGCGAATGGAGAAAGCACCGTCGGAGATGAGACAGCAGTCGGCAAGGAAGAAGAAGAAAACAAAACAGGATTTGTCAAGTTCGGATGGGTGAAGGGTGTGCTGGTGAGAAACTTACCTGCATGTCTAAAAAAAAAATTAACAGAAAATAAAATCAGTTCTGTTACACTTAAGTCTTTGAAGAACTAAGAGAGGGAGGCAGACTTCAGGGATGCTGGGGTGCTTTTTGAAAGTATGAAATGCACTTGATCACCCTTCTGGTTTTTAACATTACTCTCAAAATTGAACTGATGAAGTATTTTTTCTTTAAAACCTAGGTAAGATGCATGCTTAATATTTGGGGTGTGATGCTCTTTATTCGACTTTCCTGGATTGTAGGTCAAGCAGGAATTGGTATGTATCTTATTTAATATCATTTTCAACAGCGAAAGGGATAAAGAGGATAAACTATACATGATCATGATTAATATATAATCTGAGATGTGCATTTGCATGTTGAACTAAATAATGTTTTCAAATGCTTGCCAGGCTAAAAGACATTAATCCTCCAAACTATTGGAATTTTCCAGACTCCCAGCCAAATTACTGCTTAGAGGCACAGATCTGTTAACTATGCATATGTTCATCACATTTGAATATTTCTGAGCTTTAGTGAAATTTGTATTTAGATCCTGTAACAGATGTAAACTTTATGACTTGGGCCAATTTCTAATATGTGTGTACAGAGTTAACCTTTAAGAGTTCACACTTTGCTTATCTGTGAAACCCAAACCTTGTCATCTACATATTATAAACAACACTTCTTCACACTTCTCAGCAAAGATGAAAACAGAACTGGAAGGAGGTCTCATCTCATCAGGATTTTGTTATTTTTAACTACAGAACAGCACTAGATACTAGCGTACTATGAAAGACTAAGTTTTAAAAACTCTGTTACAGCTTTCATATAAATTAAACAAGTACATTTCAATGTGTGCTGTATCTTTGCTTCTTCACTGTGCAATTTAATTAATCCACATCCCAGATCCCTGGGAGACTGGGCCCAGAGGCCTCCATCCAGTATCTTGCTGAGTGAAACTGGTGAGAGTGGGAAGTGCTCCCAACACTGCAAGTCCCCAGCCCTGCAAGAGCAGCTCAGCGAGGTGCAGTGTCCCACAGCTGGCTGGTACCACTCCCTCTTTAGAGCTACTGCTCTGGGGAAGCACAGAAACCTGAGCTGCCATGGCAGTGTCCCTCTGTGATCCATGATCATACAATGACAGCAATGCGGCCCTGATCTGTGACTGCCACCCAGATGTTCCAGAAAACAGCAATCCAAAGGCAGGATGGCAACTATTCCAGTTTGGATGCTCACAGAATGGAAACATTCAGTAATATTAAGGGGTGTCAGCTCTGCTGGGCTTGGACAAAAGTCAGTGCTCAAAATCAGATCAAATATAAATGTCATTCACATCCTTGTTAATGGAAGTGAGATGAAACATCTCCAAAATTTTGCACGGTTGAAGTCTTATTTCCAATAAAAAGCAGTAACTTCATAGAAGTTCCACTTGAGCAAGACTGAGCTTTTAATAAAAGAGTAACAAATGAAACACTTATTAAGAAAAAAAATCACAAACTTTCAGAGACACAAATAGGAAAAGAAAAACCAACCCAACAATAAAAGATCCAGAACTAAGCAGAAGAACTTTAGTACTTCTGCAGTGCTCCATGCATGGCTCCAGTGCTGTGCCTGACAAAAGGGTGCTTTCTGATTTTATGATGCATACCAAATGAGCACATACAGCCCAGGGCACTCATAACTATATGCCTTGCCATGAAAATTCTGCATCTTAATATTGCCAAGACTTTGCTCTGGGGTTTCATGCAAAATTAGTTTTTAAGGGCAGTTTAGTAACTTATTGAGATCATCAAGAAGTATTACTTTGTTTTGAGGTGTGAGAATAGCCATAGGCAAGAGTAATTCATTTTGGAACAACTTACTTAGGAGCCATATGCCTGGTTTTCAATCTGAACTTTAATCAGATTTTAACATTAATTTGCACCAACGACAGTTACAACCTTTCTGCTTTCATTTTTAATTTTACCATTTTAACTCATTGATGAGCAGGCTCTTCTTTCTTATGGTTTATTGCTCTGCTGTTGCTTTTTTAAATTGCATGTGTTATGCAAGGGGGTTACTTTTACTTCTGAAAATGAGACGTCAAATTCCATTTGAATAATTTCTCAATGCATTTTTGGAATGCCTTTTGAGCAATAAGCTTTAAGTCCCCAGCCAAGCTGCTTAAGGAGAACAGTGATGGAAGCTCATCATCACCAAGGCTCAGGGATTTCACTGGGTACTGCTACTAACATGGAAATTAAATGAGACAGTTAAACCACCATCTGGGCATCATTTATATCCCCATCATTAGAGGGCCAAAGAGAGACAACCCAATTATTTCCATACCCTGATAGGCTGTCTTGGGCAAAACCTCTTACAGGGGAAAAAATAGGATTCCACAAGGTTCTCTGGTTCTCATCAGCTAGGAAAAAAGGGACAGTATGGTTCTGACAAGATTACAGGTCCAAAACTAGCCTGGTATTTCCACCTAACATCTGGGGACTCTCTGAAATCTGTATTTGTACCTATACATGGAATGCTTAGACAAAGGCAAGGAAAAACACCAAGTTTATGCTACCTGAAAATCCCAATATTACAATTATGTTACATTACATTATATTACAATGATGTTTTGGTTGAGTCATTTTATGCATTTTTCTTCTTAAATGCGAAAATATTTGTTAAAAATTATCATTAAAGCCTTCCCATGAAGATGTTACTATCAAATTAGCAAAATATCTGACCCTATATATATCATATACATGTTAACAATATGAATTGTGAAATGCAATAAATCATCCTTGAAAAGTATCCTTAGCATGCACATACACTAACCAAATAATTTTAAAACTGCTTTGAGAATTATGTGTCTAACTTACTCAATTTAAGAGTTAACAGCTCTTAAGGACATATCCAGCCACTTCTCAGACACAAAATTTGCATGGCTGAACAATATCCTCCTATGTAATGGTAGCTGACCAAAAGGAATGCCCATTTGGATTTTTTTTATACAGACCTGCATACAAAACACTTGCATGACTAGTTATAGGAAGAGTTCAGAAATCAGTAAGATAAACATGATTTATTAGAGGCTCAAATCACTTTAAATATCCTACACTATGTTATATATCATTCATGGCTCACAGATTACATGGCTCTGTCTTAAAGGATTGTGATAACATGGCTATAATTTAAGCAGCAAAGAACATTAATTCAGGGACTGGATGTCTATAACCATCCAGTATGAACTGAACTCAGGAATCTGATCTGTAAGTCAGATGGTAGAAATACAGCAGATAAATCAATAAGTTTGAGTACTTCTAGCTCAACGTCGATTGTAGGATCCAAGTTTCAATTCGGGTGAGCCCTGATCAATAAACTCTGCTACAAGCAGTGTATATTCTCCAGTTTCACACTGAATGCCTACATACCCTATGGAAACAAGGCAGATACTGCATAAGCCTTAGCAAGTTCAGATAAAACTAAGAACTGATTCCAGGCTTGGCACCAAACTGTAATTCTTTATTTTTTTTCTCCTGGTTTTCTCCCTTTCCTCTCATCGATAGAAATGTGAATAAAAGCAATAAAGTTGAGAGAAAAACATTACATTATTTCTTCACCTGACTTGAAACCAAAAGGAGCTCTGGAACTACAGAGCCAAACTCCTCTTGGTAGTGGCAGAAATGTAACAGCAATGGCTGCAATTGTACCTTGGGAGGTCCAGTTTGTACACTAACAAAAGCTTTTTTATTGGGCAGGTAGTGTAGCCCCGGAACATGTAATCCAAAGAGGCTGTGGGATATTTATCCATGCAGGTTTTCAAGAGCCAGCTGGCCAAGGTCATCACTGATTTAATCCTGTGTTGGCAATAGTTCTGCTGTGACTGGGAGGTTGAGCTACAGACCTTCAGAAGTCACTTCAAACCAATGCTTCTGTGATTCTAAATCATACAAAGCACATTCTGCTCATAGAGTTTCTAGCACAGTTTCACAAAGTTAACAGAAACCCAGCCATAAAGCCAAAGACTGGAAACATTCTCAAATTTCAGTCTTACACTGAAACCCAGTTACCTATAACTAATCACCTATCACTGATCTTCAGATGTTTGATTATCCTTGTGATATCAGCTAAAAAAAAAAAAAGAAAGATATTCTAAGTTCTCTATGACTATACATTACAGGTCACCTGTTAAAGTAAATGGCCTCTAAAAAGCAGTATTTCCATTTTCAAGTGTTTCTTTTGTGTTAGAGTACAACTACTTTTTGCAGGAAAAGAGGCAGATGAGAAGAGAGTGGGGAAGCAGAGCACTTGATAGCCTGGCAAGTGAGAATGGGGAAGGCTTCCACAGGTCTTGTCCCTCTGCCTGACAGACTCTTTGTCCTCATGCACTATGAATCTATACAGTCAGACTTCCTCTGATTCAGCATTTAATTAACTGATGAAAGACAACAGCATTCTTACAAGAGCTCTGGTTAATGTGTCAATCTCTTCATTTAAACAGCCAGGAGGTGTGTTAAAGGTAGATACAAGCATCCATGTCAAGGCATGCCTCTTTGTTCATTTCCTCCATCCTTTGGAAATCATAAGAACTCCTGGATAGGGTACTCCTATCAAAAAGAATCACTGCTTGAAGACTGATGGGCATAATTTACTATCATGACATGGACTTCATGAAAATGTTCTATAAGCTGCAAGTGGTCAACAAACCATCTTTTCAGTTTATTGCTCTGATTCTGGCCTGAAAATTCAATTTAAAGAGAGAATGATTTGTAGGAAACATGGAACATGAGTAAAATATTTTATCTTCTTATTACTGACAGGTCTTGGAGTAATCATAATTCTTCTGGCCACGATGGTAACCTCAATTACTGGGTTGTCAACTTCTGCAATAGCAACTAATGGGTTTGTCCGTGGAGGTAAAAAATCTTAGGGTTACTAATGCTTTCAAGCCCCAGAAGGTATTTGGGCATTATTTTCATATGAGACAAACCAGAGGGACCATAAACCAAAGGGCACATCTAATGGAACTGGAAGGTAACAATTCTAGCCACCTCTCATCACAATTTAAGGCGCGTTTGAGTTGTCACTTCTAAAAAAGCACGGATTTCAGTTCAGTCTGAGAAGTACATTTCAGATGTTCCTGCCAGCTGCTGAGCAAGGGTTGGTTCTGGCTTTTCATGGAATTCTTTCACCTTTCAGCTGGTCTTTCCTATTCAGAGCATTCCAGGTTGGACATCCTTCAACAAACTGAGCATGAGACATCTCTTCCTGTCCTTTTGAAGACTGGCACAGATCAGTGGATATCTTCAGTTTAATGCCTTCTTTGTAACGCTCCTTACATTTCAGCCACTCCTTGGAAGACGGGTAAATAATCTGGCTGTAAAAGTCTATGTCAGGTATTTGATGAAACAAAGTTTTAGTGCATTTCAGAGCCTTTAAGTTATAACTGGTCTGGTCTAAGCCCTGTGGAAAATGGCAAGTTCTTACTACGTCACTTAAGCGGAACAGGTACTGGAACACACTTGCATATACTTTCTTTTCGGATCTTTCAGGTCTTGGAATCATAGTTATTGCTCTGAGTGTAGTAGTAACAACATTGACAGGTATCTCCATGTCTGCCATTTGCACTAATGGAGTAGTAAGAGGAGGTAAGTGAATAAGATCTCATGAAAAATACAAAAATCTGCAGATTTGAATTAGAAAAATACATGGAATTGATGTAACGGTGTTAATAACCAAAGAAAGAATATGTATATTTGCAGTGATTTCTCCCAGTGGAAGACCAGCAAATTGAAATGTGTATAGATTTAATTCAAAAAATATTAAAGATTCACTGCATCACTATGATGCAGGAGCTTAAACAATGTACCACAGAATGTGACCTTTCATGCTAACACTGGGATAGATCCATGTAAGTCAGAACCTTTTTGGAAGTCAGTTTCTCTCCCCTTTGTGTTACTGTATCATATATTATGAAAAATTAAAACAAGATCCACTTTTGCATGCTAATATGCACTAAAAATATTTCTGGAATAGAAAGGCATACTGAAAAGTCTGAAGGCAGAACCAGTACAAAGCACACTGCTTTTCTGCAGTGTCTCCTATTAATATAGGGCAAAGATTGATGATATTTGTGAGATTAAAAGCACAGATTTCTGCAGTAAGAGCTCTGTGGCGGGGAAAAAAAGCAAAAGCTGAGTGTTTAGCTGTGCTGAAATAACAATCATTTCTGTCTGCAGGTGGAGCATACTATCTTATCTCAAGAAGTCTTGGCCCAGAGTTTGGTGGATCTATAGGACTTATCTTTGCCTTTGCAAATGCAGTGGCAGTTGCCATGTATGTAGTTGGATTTGCTGAAACAGTTGTAGAACTTCTTAAGGTAAATGTAGATGTTTCATGTAAATGATGAAATTGGTTCAGTTTTGTTTTGTGTGGCTGGTTGTTTTTTTGGAGGGGGGATGGTGATGGTGGTGTTTGTTTTACATAATGTATTTGCATAAGTAGTTATATGTTTTAGTTAAGGCTTGAGGGACATCTTTAGCAGGGAAGAAGCTGGTCTGTCTAAACATGCCACAGAATGCTTCTTCATTATTTCCACCTTTTAAGTATATTTCATACATTTCTGGACAATAATCTCAAAATCAGACAAGGAACAGACATCCCATTGGACAGCCAAATAGCTTCAACTGCAAAAAGCCAGCTGGAACATGACATACAAGCACCTGGTCTCACAAATCTCTGAAACTTTGACAGCTCACTGCTTTCTATTTCACCTTGTTACTTGATCCCACCAGTTGGGCAGAGAGAGACTGGTTCTAATACCATTTCTTACCACTTCCAGGAGAGCGATACACTGATGGTAGATGAGTCCAACGACATCAGAATCATAGGGACCATAACTGTGGTGTGTCTTCTCGGCATCTCTGTTGCTGGCATGGAATGGGAAGCAAAGGTAAACCTTTAAAAGAATATGAAAGCAAGCAGTATGTTAACCTGCTGTACAGCATTTGTGTCTGAGGAATGCTATTCAACAGATGGAATTTTCAAAAGCACTCAGTTTCAGTTTATGCTTAATCTTTCTAAAAGCAATAGCATTTTAATCATTACATTCAATGAAAGCCCAATTACACTCTTCCTTGAACATACACTTAAAAGCAAAGAGGAAGTTTGAGTTCTGCAGACAGCTTGGTTATATTGATTTTTATAATTCATGGCATCATTTAGAGCCTTGGCTACGTGCCCCTTTTGCCCTTATTTTTGATGCAGCTTGATAGAATAAACAGTAGTAAAAACAACATATGGTTTTATCCCTGTACTCTCTCAAGCCCTACTCAGCAGAAGAGCTCTCGTTGTTACCCATTCCTTAATCTCTAATGATTTCTGCTATTCCTTCACCTGTAAAAAAATGTCAGAATGCAAATTCAAATGGAAACACTTTAGAGATTGGAATGCAGCTATCGAAATTGGGTCCAGAAATCAGGTTCAACAGCACCCTTGTTTTTGCATTATGCTGTGACAGAGATTAGAACAACTATAAAAGAGATCAGAAAACAATTTGATATTGTAACCTTTGAAGTGACAATCCCCTGCAACTAAAAAAAAAAATTATAACAATATAAAAATGTCTTATACTTGATATTAATGCATTAGCTGTCCTATTTTGCCTTTTCTTGTAAGGAAGCTAACCTAAAATTAAATTATAACTCTGTATTTCATTACCCCCTTAGTAAAAAGCATCTGCTGTTGTCATTAGCTGATTCAGCTATCTTGATTCCTGGTATTTTTCAAAAACTATAGAAATTAATAACCTGTTACAGGAAGCAGATACAGATAACTTACTATATAGCCATCTCCACAGCCACAAAGTTAAAAACAACAGGAGAATCTTCTTGTTTCTATTAATAGGCTCAAGTCATTCTTCTAATTGTTCTCCTTGTTGCCATTGCAAACTTCTTTATTGGGACAGTCATTCCTACCAACACTGAAAAGAAGGCAAGAGGCTTTTTTAATTACCAAGGTAAGCAACCTTGCTATCTATCATATAATTGTGTTTGCATTCTTTTGACTTAATAGTAAGTTAAGGATTCCACTGAAAAAGGTCACAAGATCAGAATCTCCTGCCCAAGTTTAAGTGAGCTTGCAAACAAAGGGGATGGATTTCATCTCTAATTTTGAGTCTGTCTCTCTGCTGCTGCAGCTGATAGCACAGTAAGATGCAGCTTGAGTCATTTATACATCGGTAGAGCACAGACAAACTTTCACAAAGAGCTAAGAGCAAATGCTGCAGTGACACTTCTGTCACTTCAGCATGGATCTGTAGCTCTGAGAGGCAGACAAGCACATCCTTCTGGGGACCAGACTAAGGAAATCAAATTTACTTTGCTTATGATGTGAGACAGATTCAAACCCAGTTGTCCAGATGTGAAAGACTGGCTTATTCACCTCCTTCATTAAGTAACTTTGGAATCAAATCTTGTTGGTATATTTCATTCTCACCTATATTTGCAGCATCAATATTTGCAGAAAACTTTGGACCAGATTTCAGAAGTGGAGAAGGATTTTTTTCGGTGTTTGCCATTTTCTTCCCAGCTGCCACTGGTATTCTTGCAGGAGCCAATATCTCAGGAGATCTGAAAGTATGTATTTCATTAACTTCATAATACTAGCTGTAGTTTGGAAAATAACAAGAAAACCAATCATGAATCAACACTATTCAGTTTTAAATCATGTCTTATTTTGGGAAGCAAAGCTCTCTCTTTTAAGTACATGCTTTATTATTTAAAACATCAATTCACATTTTCTCTCATAATGCATTATGGGTATTTATAGAAATTACTGTACCTAGATTTGGGTTGCTATATAATTTAAAAACATGTTTCAATAACCTGCAATGATATATCATTAATTAGCAGCACATGCTATAGGAGAAATTACATGTGTATCTCTTGGAGCTCATCTTTTGTAAACATCAATCCAAACATTATCCCAAAAAAGCATACCTGGAAAGCTCATGTTTGTAGTCACAAGAATTAGTGGAGAGCAGCTTTTCATACTCAGGGTCATAGCAAGGGCAGAACAAACAGAGCATTTACGGAAAGCAAGTATGTCCCAATCCCATGTCACTATTGCTGCTCAAAGGAAAAGCTGCAAGCTTGCAGCTGTGACAAAAAAAAGAGTCTGAAGAGAAAGGGAAAGGAGGTCCAAGGCTGCCCAGTTGTCTTGCTGTGGCCATTCTGTCAGTTCCCCACTCTCCTCTTGCAGTTCAGCAGTTACAGGAGATGGAATTTCCAGTATCTAAACATACAGGTAAATTAGAGACAGGAATTTAGTTTTGAGTGCCCTCTAGTTTTCATGCCAAAAACCCTCAAAAACCAATCAAAATAAAAAAAGAAAAGAAAGTCACCAACAAGATGTGGCTCACAGCTAGATAACCCCAGCACATTAGCTAAAGCTATTTGGCCTTATCCTATAAATCCATTGCCTTGCAGACCTTACGGATTCAACCAAAGGTCTGTTATTTCTGTATTGGCACAGCAGTCACAAGTTCACCAGATCCTACCACCCCAAGAGCCAATTCTCTTTCCCTTCCTCACCCTGAGCTGCATGCCTCAGCTCCTTTGTTTTCAGAGGACTGCTTTTCAAGCCAAGCACAAAGAAAATACGTGGAAACTGAGCCACTGATAGTGTCAATGAGATTCCAGTTTTAATTAAAAAACCAAAACCCATTGTACTTCTGCCCAGTGAGACTGAACCAGCTTCACACAATCTCCATCCTTTTATCAAACAAAAATAATTCTTTTGCCATATATGGTGCTCTGCCTGCATGGCAGACTCCCAAAGCAGCAGCACTTCTTTCATCAGCTGTTTGAAACAATCCGAGCAGACCTAAGGAAGCAGCTCTCCCGTTGGATCTCTGCAGTTGTTTCAGTCTCACAATAAGTGGACTTCTGTAACCAAGTCCTCCAGGCATCAGATTCCCCACTGCGCATGTTTAGATGCATTAGACAAGTCTAATTAAATTAACCAACCTCTCCAGAATCTAAAAGACAAGCCAAGTTTAAAAAGTGTAAAATTTACCAAACTTTCTTTAGAATTTGTTGCAAACACCTACGTCCGTGCTCCCACAGCCACTACACACTCAAGCTGTGTCCTACTCCAGACCCTGCTTACAGGGACAGCTTCCCAGTGACTTCCTACCAACTTCAGTGGGGTTTAGCCCCTGAAGTGCTAACAGCATAGGAAATATGGGTTTAAATTTTAAAAATATAAAACATAAAAGTTGTAAGAAGCTTTAACCTTAAGATGTAATGTTACAGAGTTCAAGATAACCACAAGATTCCACAAAAACAATGACCTAAAACATGCACATGAGAACTGCATAGTTACCATGGTCTGAGCGCAAGAAGAAAATTCATAAAAAATTCTTCCTAGCATAAACAAACACACCCTAAATTTTAAGGTTATCTAGCACTAAAAATCCCTTCAAAATTTACAGTGCAGATCTTTG
This sequence comes from Dicrurus megarhynchus, assembly GCA_013399195.1. Taxonomy (NCBI): domain Eukaryota; kingdom Metazoa; phylum Chordata; class Aves; order Passeriformes; family Dicruridae; genus Dicrurus; species Dicrurus megarhynchus. Next base: position 1,385,901 of record VXAD01011334.1, on the reverse strand, counting down.
AACCTTTACAGTTGCATTATTGAAGATGATACTGTTGTGAGCCAGTCTGTAAGCATTATAACCCAGCTGTATTAAATTATCTAAATTAAGTCAATACAGTGAAAGAAAGTAGCTGTTTCGAAGACCCAGCTAACAATTACTGGTTGCAAAGCACAGAAGTACTGTATTCTGTACAGGATGACTACATCTGTCTTACCAATTAACCAAAAATGGTCCCATCTTGTCATCCACAAGAGTCTGATGGTTCAGTAACTATTTACCCACTAGATCATTAAACATTAAAACAAAGCCAATTGCAATGTAAAGAGAGTTTGGAGTTCTAAGAAATGCAGAGCTCAGGACCCTCCTGTTGCTATAAATGTGAGCTCTGCTCCTGCAGAATATCCTTCCTATGTGCAGGGTAGGAGCACTGCACCACAGGGGCACTGCTCTGTCTGCATGCTGGCGCAGGTCAGAGTGATAAAAATCAACTCTCTAGGGGTATCTCCATACCACAGTGTGGCAGAACTCCCAGCATGCAAATGCAATCAGGCTGCAGCACACAAACTCACAGTGCTTCTCGTGTCACTGCCTCGTTTCAGGACCCACAAAGTGCCATACCCCAGGGAACAATGCTGGCCATTCTGATCACCACGATTGCTTACATTGCTGTTGCAATATGTGCAGGTAAGTACAGAACTTTTGCTTCACGTCCTCACTCGTGCAGTTAAGTCTGAAAGCTTGGCATGCAAATGAATGATTAACCTCACTGCTTTTTCATCCCATGGATTTATTATGTAGAGAGACAATAGTTTTGCTTTTACTGTACGTCAAAACAGTGGTTAAAAAGAAGCAGCAATCAGTAGAAACCAAAGTCCCTGTCTGCAGCTGGACCTCCAGGTAACTTGTATGGTTAGTTTTGCATTCCATTCAGTGACAAAGACCACCAGCATATAGTATTCATGAGTATAATAAAGATCAAAGGAACCTCTGATCAGTCTGCTGATCTTTTGTTCCTGGTTCTCACTGAAATTTCACATGGCTTCTGCTTGCATTCACTAGTCTTACCGAACACTCATGAGAATCAGTGAACAGGGTAACACACATTTTGTACATTATATGTCAAAGACAGAAATCAGTTGCCTGTCTCAAAGGAACTACACAACTCCATGTTCTACAGTACTGGAATATGAGGTAACAAAATGGACACGAGTGAAAAGGAGACCTGTACTGAAGCCATGAACTGTGTTGCAGGATTATGCAGCTAAATTCTCATTGCAAGCATACAATAAATCTCTGGTCAAGAAATATAATTTTCCTTTTGTATTTAATAGTATTGTAAGAAAGAGGGTTGTGAACAACACTCTTTCTTATGAGCAAATACCTCAATTCCACAAGAAAGCCCTGCAGAGAACTCCCTTTTCTGGGGGATGACTCTCAAGTCTTCTTAAATTCTACGGTTCTTGGACTTTATGCATAAGGCAGAATACTTGAGTCAAGCCACAGCTCAGGTTGTTGCGTTATTTAGATCAAATTTCCCGCTGCAATTAAAATTAAAGTAGTCATTCTTCACTTTCTTTTATAAATTCACATTATATTATAAATCATTGCTGTTTACTTGAGAACATTGCTCTGGTCTCACAAGAAGTAGCTGTATTTCAGCTTCAGAGCTGTGTATTTTTCAGTGTAATACTTCCTTCTTCTCTTTTTTTTAAATTCATGTTTGCGTGTTAGTTTCCTAAATAGCCAGTGGGTATTTTGGGACTCTTAATGTTTTTGACAAATTTGAAGATATCATATAAACTTACATTTTGGCCACTAACAGTGTTGAGATCAACACTGCAACTTCACGTTTTTCTTCTCAATTCTGGTGGCAAGCAAAAAAAAAAAGACAACATAAATATCAATAAACACAAAAAGAATATAGGTTATTTCTCCTTTTCAAAGTTTTTCTCACCATATTGGTATCAGTAGGGCTATGACAATCTGAACAGTTGAGGATCTGGGTCTCTAAGCAATTTTGTGTCCTTGTTACACAAATTAAAGGGTGTGCCTAGACCTAAGACCCTCACTGACCTGTTTGCTCTGAATACTGGCACTTATGAAAGTGGTGACAGGAAGACAAAAGACTTCTGAGTTAGTCAATTTACTATTGATCTCTGTCTGGTTCTCTAATCTCAGAAATATGCTAATCCTTATTAGTTAAGTGGCTGATTATTTTAAAAGTAACAGAAGCAAATATTTGCTTACAGACACCATGAGAAACTAAGTCACAGTACAGGGCAGTAACCCTGCCCAACACGAAACGTTGCTCTTTGGGATGAGTCTAAGGCAGCAGTTGGACAAAATGTGTGCAGTTCAGGAGTCAAAGTGCGGCAGGAACATTCTCTCAATGTCACAAGGAAGCAAAATAAAAATGTATCATTGTTTCCACAGCCTCCTGTGTTGTACGAGATGCTACTGGGAACGTCAATGATACAATTGTGCCTGGAATGAGCTGCAACGGATCATCTGCCTGTGGCCTAGGCTATGATTTTTCCAGATGTGCAAGTCAGCCATGTGATTATGGGCTGATGAATAATTTTCAGGTTTTAATGAGATAATATGTATTATCATATAGGCATTTATCAGCATTATAAGCAACACACGAATACATAAGTACGAACATGCAAAACCATTATTTGCAGACAACTAACTGCAACAGGACAACCACTTCTATCTAAAAAACTAAAGAACTATAGGAATGATGAAAGGAAAAAATCCCCTGCATTCTACATTTACCTTCATACTGCCCATCACTAGCCTTCCTAACACTCTGGTAAGGTCTTTATATCCTCTTTTAACAACCACCATGCAGCAATGTATGGTCTAACATCTTCAAACTGAAAGCCCAGACTTAACAGAGACCTCAGGAGCTCCTGTTAGATGAGTAACTCACCTCACTGCTCTTGACACATGGATGTGATTTTACCTCAGGGGTGCTGTGGTCACTGCTGAAGGGTTGTGTCACAGTACAAAAACCAGAGTTCTGACTTCTTAAAAAAAAGTATCCAAAAACAGTTGAGTGAAAAATCAAGTGAGAAGTAATGGAGTCTTTCTCCTAGGCCAGAGAGAGACTGCCATTTTTATTCTTCAAAATAAAGCTTAGGCTAAGCATCAAAGTAAAGCAGTTCTGCAGCCTGACAACCACAGCTCCCAGGTCTCTGTTCAGCCCCTGTGCTTCATGGCCAGCAAGAGGAACTCATCACCCACCTGCACATGCTTTTCAACGAGTCATTTGTAGCTTTTAAAGTCACTTGCTTTTTTCCCAGCTGGCTCTGCTAAATGACAGGGCTGGGCAACCACCTTAAAAGGGATATGCTGTCCCTTTCACAGACTACTTTCCCTTCCTACCTTGATCATTTACCATCCTTACTCCCACCTCAGTTCAGCTGCCCACACTCAGGACACCCCTTAAAATCAGTGACCTCCCCTAGAGCCAGACAAAGTTTCACTTCTTGCATTTACCTCTGCCAGACTAGAGCCAGAAAACAGTATGTCTTCATCTGACAAATCTTCAGGATTCACTGGTTTCTTTCCTGAAGTACTGCCCACACACCAAAAGCATCTGGCAATCACATCCATCCATCTTTCAGTTTCCTTGTCTGGTGCTTCTCAACAACCTTTTCACTTCAGTAGTCACAGAGGCCAGTCCAGTGCCCCTGGGAGGGCTGAGGGAGGCCTGACAGTGACCAGTCTGCAGCACTGCAGTTATGTCAGCACCATCAGGCATTTTCTCTCATTTTGAGCCTTATTGAATAATCAAGGGAAGAAAAAACCCAAACAAAATAAAGTGCCTCCAACCACATTTCATACTTTGCTGCTTTTTCCTGCCATTTCCATTTTCTTGTCCTCTACAAGCTGACTATTTACTCATCAAGTAGAGGCTGTTTCTTGTAGCAATCAGTTAGTAAAGGAAATCTCACAGAGTACTCATCTGCCCCAGCAGACAGCTGCATACTTGAATGAAAATTTGGCTTTGCCTCCATTGCTTTTAACTAAACCAGAAATAATAGTATTTCCCTGCTTCACAGCTGGTTTTTAGCAGATTAAATTTAGAACCATGAAAAGCAGAGACGCATAGAAACAGAGCACTTAAATGAGTTTGTCATTAAAAAGTGCATCCAAATGCAAGCCTATTCTTTTTACCTTCGTTTTTTTCCTAAAGGTGATGAGCATGGTGTCTGGCTTTGGTCCTCTCATCACAGCTGGCATCTTCTCAGCTACTCTGTCATCAGCTCTAGCATCTCTCGTCAGCGCACCCAAAGTTTTCCAGGTAAATTTAAACTATCCATTTCCTTATACTCAGTTTTACTTCAAAGACGAAGTTGAACTCCGTGTGCCAAAGTTAATGTATATTTAAACAACACTGAGGTGGGAGGAAGAGGCAAGGAAAACAATATGTAGAATGTTTTTCAGCAGAAATAGACAGGTCTTATCAGCATACAAGGGCAATAATGCTTCTTTGGTCAGAGCTCAGCTTTGCTGCAGGAGCAGGGGATTCTCATGTGTCATAAATAGCTTCAAGGGTACTTTCAGGACCAGGAGTCCTCAGGACCATAAGATTCAGGTGCTGTCAGGTGTGCTCTAACAGCCTGTCCAGAAGCTGTCTGGGCAGCAGCAATGTGGACAGACTGGGAGCAGAGGGCATGGGACAGAGAGATAACCTGTAAAAATTACACCAAGCCACTGATTTGTGCTTCAATTTCTCCCAATTTAGACTCTATTTAGCTCTTTAATTATCTTTTTCTTTTAAAGCACTGAATAAGCACTAAATGCCTGTGATTCTGTTTCCCATGATATAATAAGATAGTAGCATGTTGTCTTATCACCTTATTTAAATATGTTCACATGCCACAGCTTCAAGTTGATGTACTTGAAGCACTAAGACAGATTTAACTTTTGTTTAGCAAAAGCCTAGCAAGCTGCCACTCACAGACAGTGACTTCTGGTGCAAGAAAGTGCTGCTTAATATAATTATGTGCTGATTTTCTTACCAGGCTCTTTGCAAGGACAACGTCTACAAAGGGCTAGAATTCTTTGCCAAAGGATACGGAAAAAACAACGAGCCTATCAGGGGATATGTCCTCACTTTCGTGATCGCCATGGCATTCATTTTGATTGGTTTGTACAATGTTGCACAACTGCTGTAGTGTCATGTTCTGAAATTACACCAACTGACACTATAATGTAATTAGCAGCTATGGTTTGAAAAATTTCCAGTCAGGTAAGCTCTGACACAAACTCAAGCATACTCAAAGTCCTGGTAGCAATTCCATGATTCTTAATGAAGGCAAAAAGAAACCAGCAGGGATTTTAGTGACTTACCACCACCACCACAGCCTCATTTTCCAAGACGTGGAGTAGCTGCAATTCCTGTTCACTCTGCTGGAAGAGGGCAGTGCTTAGAACTCTATCAGATAAGGCAAAGTCAGAATCTTTGACAAGGGTTTTCCAGTTTATATTGTACATAGCTCAGAGGTAATTTTGAGAAAATTAGGAAGCCTATTCTGCCCAAGCCTTTCCCAAGTCAGCTCCAAAGCAAATCCCAGTTTACCAGCACTGGTGAAAGAAAATCCCAGCTACCACATTTAGCTGTGCAGGGATTTTAAAATCACTTTTTCCCAGATTTGAAATTCAAACTGTCTTACACTAAATAAATAGGATGTCTAATAGAGAGAACTCAGATTCCCAATAAGTTGTAACTACTAACAGTTTTTTTTAAATGCATCCATCCTCTCAGTTATGTATTTAAAATTCTGAACTTTTTATCATATCTACATCATTTAAGAGACAGTATGCTGAATCACAGTATCAAGTATAACCTTGCATGGCACATAATGTTACTAAAATCAGCATTAGCAGACATAATTCATATGAATGAAGGTAGATCAAGGTGGCCTTAAATTAGTAAGACAGGAAAATACTCAAGCTCTCCCTGGATGATAAATGCAGACGATGTTCAGATTTAATGCATCATTAGGAAACAGCTAGCCAACAATCCAGGAAACTGGTGCCTCTGTCTGACTTGTGTATGTGTCTTGCAGCTGAACTGAATACCATTGCTCCCATCATCTCCAATTTCTTCCTGGCTTCATATGCTTTGATTAATTTCTCCTGCTTTCATGCCTCGTATGCAAAATCTCCAGGTGAGTCTGCTTTCAGCCATGACTTAAATATGGGCTTTATAGTCTGATCTCTGGAAGTTTTTGACTGTACGTCAGAGAAAATTGCAGTATGTGTAAAGTATCTAAGCTATGTGACCTGATGTCTTATTGAATATGATGCCGGTTTATTTATCTCCAAAAGATAAAAATAACAGCTCCAGTCCTTACAATCCCTACAGTTGTACAGGATGAGAAAGGCTTTGGTGGATCTCACTGGAGCAAAAAAGGCTCCTTCTCAGAGTGGCTTTTTTCCCCCTCACCATCACAAAACATGGGTGGGTAAAAGCTTATGCCAACTCTGGCCAATGAAGTAAGCGAGGTACAGTGGGGAGTCGTCATTCCCTTCTCCAAACCTACAGTGAAATGTACGGGGAGGTTCCTAAGCACAGTAACGGTGCCACAAGTGATGCTGCCTGGAAGGGAACGTGTAGAGCACGAGCAGGTCCATCAAACAGCACCAGCACAGCTCTGCAGCGCCCAGAACAGAACTGCAAAGCACAATTGTGAAGCACAACGAGGTCCTGTTCAGGGGTAACTTGAGATCCTCCCTCTACATTTGTGCAGCAAAGGAGCATTCTGGCTGTCAGACTTGTGCACTGCCACAGCAGAATGATTCTCACCATCTCATGAATGAAGGGGTGACACCTTCAGGACTGAAATCAATCAGCTGAGCAACACTGGTTTGGCACACAGGAAAGACAATTTCCTGCTTCTGTGAATTAATTATTCAACTCAAGGAGCGAGGAATACATTTTTGATTTCCAATGTGAAGAAACTGCAATAGCGACATAAATGCCTACATCAACTTCCTTCCTATGGATCTGCACAGTGCCATTTGTTTAGAGGGCAGAAAAGATGAGCACTTCTGCTAATTACCTGCACAGCTGAACAAATGCAGATCTGCTCTACATGGCCTTGGAGCTGAGTGACAATTACCTCTATAGATTTCATCTGCGTGCATCTGACTCAACTCTGCCACTACTTAACATTTCAGACAGAACTGCAGCCATTTTTCTTTTCTCATTTCCTCCAGTTAATTTCTGCCAATTCACAGTGATAGATTATAATAATTGCAAGGCTGCAGGACAGCAAATTTCTTCCCAGCAGGTCCTTCCCATTCCCTCATTACAAAGATGATCCAAGGGTTGCTCAGCCTCTTCTGTGTTTTTTCCCTCTCCAAAGTCTGCTCTGTAGAACACCTGGCAGAGACCTGCAAACCATGAAGGCTCAGTGCTTGCCTCATCATTTTAATTGGTAGCAGGGGATGGAATCAGTACTGCAGCTGAAGAGCAGCAGGAATAATATCTTTTTAAAGTCAATTGCAGATGATTTCATTTTTCTGCCACAAGGCCAGGCAATTTCCAGGTTTAAGACAGGTGCACTTACAGTATTGGGATAAACACTCCTCTCAGCAAGTGTTTAGCTACCAATAATAAGTTCTGCATATGTGCACCAAAAGTACACAGTCACCAATTACCTGGAATTACAGGTAATCTCTTTCTGATGTTCTGAAATACTCTGAACCAGTAAACTTTAATTTTGCAAAAATACATATAAACAGAATAGCTACTCAAAGCCAGGCTGAACAAAGCAGTAGGAAAGAGTGTAGTAGAAGTCCTGTAAGACCCAGTATTTTATAAACTGAAACCTACATCAGCCAACACCTGAAAATATCTGTTGATACGATGCCTGAGAATTTATAGATATCTCTCCCACCCCTTCTGACAGAGCCTGAAACAAACTGTACATGGGTTTGTATGCACAAAAATCATGGATCACCATTTTATCAATATACTTTATGCTCTTCCAATTTCCTCAATTCTCTTTAAACAGGTTGGAGACCTGCATTCAGATATTATAACATGTGGGTGTCACTTTTTGGAGCCCTGCTGTGCTGCGGGGTGATGTTTGTCATCAACTGGTGGGCAGCTCTCATCACTTATGCCATTGAGCTCTTCCTATATATTTATGTAACATATAAGAAGCCAGGTAAGGCCAAACTCCACTATTATTATGTGCATATGTTATGCTGCTAGACTGGATTTTAAAGGAATTAATTCTGCTTACAGAATTAGAAATTATTTTTCTGTGCTGTCTTTATTTAGAGGGAAGTCTCATGCATCCCATTAAATTCCATTTTATATAATATAGATTAAGTTGATAGTCTGGTGACTGCCTGTTTAACAAGCACTTCAAGTATGGTTCAGGGTTTTCTGTAAACATTCCAGCAGACTGGTTTATTCCCACCACATCTTTATGACATTTGGGCTTTTACTTGAGTACCGCTCAGAATTTTTTTCCACCCACGCACAAAACCTTACCTGAATTTTGCAGTGCTCTTAGCTGACTCAGGCAGGGTCCTCACTCAAAACGTAAACCTGCTGCCCATTATACAACAAAAATGCAAGCTGAATTACTCATGAACTGACCATCCTCCAGCACCTCCCTACAATTCCCCCGTAAATCAAGACAGACGGGCCCACTTTACTGCTGGAAAAAACCACTCAGTAGCTCAGCAAATCACAGGAGCTGTCCTCAAAAACCTGTGTGCTGTACAAGACTAGGCAGTCTGGCTAGTCATATCCAGGACAAAACTAACCCAGGCTCAGATTTCAATGCTAACCACCTGAATTACTTCTGCAGCAGAAAACATAAAACAAAACCAAGAAATAAAAGAGGCAAGGTTCCCGGCAATAGATGTGCTTTTATTGGAGTGAGCTTGGGACAGCAGCACCTGGTCTGAGACTGTGTTATTCTTTTCTGTGTATTGCTGCACTGTTGTCTGTCCTCCCTATCTGTGCTGTCTCACACCCACTGGGATGGTCTGTGCTTCTCTCCCTGTAAATATATCATCAGCTGTGGGAAAGCACACCCGCCTCAAGGCAGTTGCCAAAAACATTTCAAGATTTCTGCCCTTTCCTTGTATATTGACAGTGTCCCTGATGCAAAGTAGCACCTTAAAGCTTGGTTAAATTCACTGAAGACCCTGTACAAAAGCCCTCTATCTCCTGCTAAGAGAGTGAGTTTTCTTCAGCACTAATTTACCAACAACTGGAGGGTTCAGAAAAAAATAATATTCCTTAGAAAAGAAGACTACACAAATGTCCACTTAGTTGCACTAAATATTGGCTTTGTATCTTGGCCTAACAGGACTTGTTCTGCATTCATGTAGATCTCAAAGTGTAGAAAGACATTTCTTATAGGTCTCCATTGACCAAACAGCTGCACAATAATGAGAAAAGATGTATATGCCAAAACTGGGTCGGAGAACAATTTTTGGCCTATACAGTAGAACAGAGCAAACTGGAACTCGCAATGTTCCTTCCTAGAGGTTTCATCTGCACTTCCTGAAATTCCACACCACATACGTGACTCAGGGCTGTCCATTTTCTAAATGGGAGAAGGATACAAAGTTAATGCAACAGATAAGAAAATAGTTTTTAAGCAGGGGAAGAACATTCCCTACAATATTTAAATAAAGAATGAAACTATTGACTTGCATGGGATTTTCTGCATCACACAAGCAAAACCTATTCATTCTATTATGAAGCACAAAGAACAACAGGTCTGTATCTATGAGGTATGACAGAATATACTCTGATTTTCATAGAGAACACCATTGCTGATTTTTGCAACAGAACGTGGGGAAAAGCCCATGGTTTAATATGCATTATTTATCTTTATTATATGCAGAAGTAAACTGGGGCTCCTCCACACAGGCTCTTTACTTTGTTAATGCCTTAGACAGCGCTCTGGCATTAACAACAGTGGAAGACCACGTGAAAAACTTCAGGTAAGATTTCCAGTGAACAGCAGAATGGCTTGTCCTGAATGCATATTCCATTTATATACAATTATATACAACCTCTTTTTTCCCCACCAGACCCCAGTGCTTAGCATTAACAGGAGCTCCAATGGTCAGGCCTGCTCTGCTAGACATCACTCACACCTTCACGAAGAACAACGGGCTGTGTATCTGCTGTGAAGTGTACACGGTAAGGGCAGCTCACACCAACCTGCACACTCAGCACCAGAGGGGCTGCAGGTCTCCATTACACATTCCACTCTCACTCAGCACACAGAGCTCCCACTGGTGCTGATTGGCATCTGTGCACTCCATGAAAGAGATCTGCACTGAGAATGAATTTTGTCATAATTCTTGACACGAAAGCTATCGGCTGATAGAAAGCCTGCTGGTGAATGCCTCACTGAGATGCATTTCAAAGTCCATAGTAGCTGAACCAAAAAATGGTTTGAAAAAAAAAACCAAACACATTACAAGGAAAGATTTTATGCTTAGAAAATGGAAAACCCCCAAACCACACAACACGGAAAATTTGAAGGGTTATTGTGTGAGAGTCAAATTACCCAGGTTCTATTTTCAGCTTTGTCACTGATTTGCAGAGTTGGGGTTTGGCAAGTAATTCAGCTCTCTTTTCGGGGGTTCCTCCAAAACTGTTACAATGGTAATTTTGAGGATAAGCATGCTCTTCTGAGATCTAAAGAGAGTAGCAAAGTGTATTTCTAGATATAAATACACGGCAAATGATGTATCTTAGAGAATGAAAATCTAGTCTCTCATTAGGACAGAATAAAAATAGATAGGTTTGTAGTGTAAGGAGAAAATGTTTTTTAAATATTACAATGACCTTTTAATTTTGAGAGAGAGAGAAAAAAAACCCAGCTCCTGGCACTAAATGGGGCTGCAGAATCTAGATAATAGAGTCAGTCCAGACAAGATAATGTATTCCTCTACAGGAGTGTAGGAATAATTCATTTGATGCTGCCACATTGCAGAAGCAGAGTACGGAAGATCCACACAGGATTCTTCCCAAATCAAATGAATCTATAAAGAATGACTGGTCCTAATTCCCCCCTAGTATAATTATTGTTAGATTTCCTACTGCATTCAGTAAGTATAGAACCAATCCCAACAAGATCCTGAGACTATGCAGCTTCCTAAAGTTGAGTTTCAGCAAGTTTTCTGAATTCTTAGGCACGTTTCTCTATTATTAGTACTTTCTATGGAGAACTGAGATTTCATTCCTGCCTGTACAAAAAACCCCCAAATACTATTTTGTTAGTATAAGCTTTGTAATTGTTTGAGGGGGCTTTCTAATTACTTCTTCAGCAACTTAAGTGAAATTTGATTTCCTTGGTAATAAAAGTGTGACAAAATGAACCTTTATGAATTGTAAAATTGTGGTAAAAAGTGGATGATAAAATTCCTAGCAACTGCATTGAAGAGCAGCCTGCAATATGTATCACAACAAATACAGCAAGACTATTCAGCCATAAATGTAACACCTAGCACATTCTGCCTCAAAAGCTGGCATGCTGTTAGCTACACATAAAGTTTTGAAACACCATGCCAGAGAGAACATCTTCCATTCTTTTTTTTTCAAAAAGACAGCAAGAAACTTTCCAGGAACATGGTGATACATAGCTCAGAAATAGGCAAAATAAAGATCACAAGAGCTAGATCACAAAATAAAGATCACAACATAAAGATGATTTAAAGTTCACTTGTCTCTGAGGTTATGGCTGCATGTCAGCTTGAACAGTCTGAGTTTCTAGTAAAGGGACTATTTCTGCTTTTACTCCCTGCCTTCATGTAAAATATTTTTGCAAGGTTAGTCCTCAATCTGAAAATTCACTGGACTCCTTCTACAGTTGCAAAAACACCCTACAGGTACAAAGGAGTAGCAGGGGAGGACACAGCTGTCACCTGGTAGAAGGGTGGGACTGGCCCCTCGGCCAGCACAAACATATTGTGCAAGCCAGTTGCAAAACCACCTTCAGGTGCTTTCCTTTGAGAGACAGGGAAGAAAGGCAAGACTTGTTTTTTCCCTGTCCTTACCCACAATGAAACTTTAGCCTTATTGTTCAAGTTATTATTCCCAGCTCTTCATACAGCCAGGATCAAATTCTTCTTAAGTTATATCCATGTCTTGTGACTTGGATATGCACATGGATTTTTTCCCATTAAATTACCAGGTGACCACTGAAAGAAAACTGGCAACAAAGGCATTTGCATCTTTAATAGTATTGCATCAACTCTTTTCTCTTATGTCAGTAGATGGGAACTTTAACATGTATATTTAGATCTGCTGAGACTCTTCTACATAGTCAAGTAAGGGAGGAACTTCATTTGCTCTGAGATGCTTTACCACACCTTAGATATTTTTTTAAGATGTTGCAATCCATAGTAGTCCTCCTTTCTGTCAGAATCACTGCATTTAAGTAGCATTAACAACCTCAGCCCTCTCATTATTCACATAATTCACAGAATGTGAATTATGTTTGCAGCACAGTTCTTTCAAAGGGCTGGATCTCTGTGGACCCTTTTTGGAAATGTATTTTTGTGACTCTCTCCATTTGCTCCCACAGCAGACTAGGTAACTCCCTCAAAATCACTGTGTGATGTACAACACAAAGCCTTCTTAATAATATTTTTCTGTATCGTTTTTTACAGGGACCACGCAAGCTGTGTGTTAAGGAGATGAACAGTGGCATGGAAAAAAAGCAGGCTTGGCTCACAAAGAACAAAAGAAAAGCCTTTTATGCAGCAGTGGCAGCTGACAGCTTCAGAGACGGAGTCAAAAGTCTACTTCAAGTAAGCTTTTTGTTTACAGAACACACAGAAGAGTGTACATCAAAGCATCCCTTCATGTGAAGCATTACTATTTCCTTGTTAAGAAGCCCTACATATATATGGATAATGTTACAGACAGAAAGGGCATTCTGGGGGTACATTTATATTATATTACAGATTACTTCATAAAGATCTAGTTCTGGGCTACGGAATTATGAGACAAGGCAGACTGATTCTCTCCTAAATGAACAAGACACTATTATGAAAAAAGAGAGGCATCTACAGGGCAACATATGAATGTCTATGCAGCTGACACTTGATACACTTCAAATCAATTCCATTGTTTGGTATTACACAGCATATTAAATATCTGAGAATGTTTTGGCAATAAATGAAAACTGAAAATGTGTAATATACATTTTCTGCAAATAGCGAGAAGGTCATTTAAATAAAAGTCTGCAATATTTTTCTATTACTCTAAGAATGCAGCAGATCATTTAAAATGGCCTTAGTGAAGGCACAGAGACACTGTTCTCATTTTTCCCATCTCCCTCCCTCTCTCACATATATTAATATTTAAACATATAGGTACTGAGGCAAAATGTAGAGAAAATTCATATCCTTTGCACTAAATACACTGCTGAAAAGACATCAGTGCCAACTGAGACAGTAGGGAACCAGCTAAAATACTCTGGGTAAGTCACCCACTGATGTCCTACCAGGGCTCTTTGTACACTTGCTGAATGGACAGTACAATTGGGCAAGATGAAATGCTATTAATAAGGATCCCTTTGTTCTATAAAAGCCTCACAAAGACACTTCATCTTGGGCTTACACATTGGCTCAGTAGGAGATCCTTCTGATGTTTTTGAGAACTGCTACAGTCTGATGATCTCTTCCTTTCTGTTACTACTGAAGCACTATTGCCAAAGTCAGCTACTGGACCCCAAATAATTGCCTTCCAGCAAACACAAGGATAACCATACCATCATTATTGTAACCTAAGGACATCGGCAACAATTACTGATTTCAGTGTAAACAGTGCTACTTAAAAAACCCACCAAGGTTCCAACAGTTTTTACCTATTTTCTGTTGGGTAGTAGTACAAAACTGGCAAGTGTTACAACTTTATAAGCTGGTGTTTTGTGAGTCTCCTCCTGAAGGTTCCCAGTACATTGAATATTAAGATTTCTATAAAGTCAGCTGAATCTAGATCTGACTTCCCTTACTTGTCCAGGTTTTAGCCTCCAGAACCAGTTTTGAAGGCAAACTAATATGTTGACAAACCATTTATTTTTCTTGTTTATAAACTGTAATTTTATCTATAAAGCATGCTCAGCAGATTTTGGATATAATCTTTTGAAAAAACCAGAGCAAATGAAACAGCAACAGTTTCCAAATTCAAGGCAAAACCACGCAAAAATAGGAGCCTATGCCTTCTCTGTGTATCTGTTTTAAGAGACTTCAGACCCACTTCATCTATTAAATATTCTGAAGCTGATAAAAGCTTTATGCCATTATGTTAGAATGAGCATACAAACAGTTCTTGAACTCTCTTGATTCCAAGTTATTGAACCATTTTAATGAGAGCATGTCAGAAGAAATGCAAATGAATGCTAATTTAGCAAAACTACACTTCTGTCATCTAAAATCATTTATAGTTGGAATGATTTAAAGCTAATCTTTCTGCTTTCTGCATGGGTATGAGCATGAAGGGCATTTATGAAATGCAATCTAGTTGTAAGTGTCTCCAGAACATTACTTCAGTTATCTTTTGCCATTACTTTTCATTTACAGTAAAAGCATGTATGTGTACCTTTCTCAAGCAGTGTTTTAATATTGGCAGGCCTCGGGCTTGGGTAGGATGAAACCAAATACCCTGGTGATTGGATTTAAGAAGGACTGGAGAAGTGCACCTGCAATTCAAGTTGAGAACTATGTGGGCATTATACAGTAAGTCAGCTCAGCACCTCCTTTTTCACTCCTCTTAGACTAGATTTCCATACAGAATTTGATGTGTAGAAGAAATGCAAGGAAATACTTGCAAACCCAGGCTCACACATCCTAGCTCTGTGGCTGAAGTTATTGCCCATCAAAAAAGGCTCACTGGCTTCCCACACCTCGTAGGATCTGCTTAGCAAACACCTGCCACCATCAGAGCTGATGTGGTTTGACAATGCTAAAGAAGCTGCACTGCTGCCAGCAGTGCTTTTGCACAACTGTATTTTCCCATTTTTAGTGGGCAGGAGCTCAAGAGAAAAACAACCCTAATGTACATACTAAGGGAATAAGAGAACATCATGGAATTCTTCTTTCAAGCCTAGGAGACAGAGGAAAAGCTTTGCTTCAAATCTCATGTGTGCCTAAGGCTCAGCAGCTCTGTGGGTTGGGATTTTAGCTAGGAAACAGTCATTTTAAAACAGCCTTCTCATAGATGCTTGCTCAAAATTCACTTGTAAAGCTGAAGCAAGTTACAGAGCAACAAACCCCACATCAACTTTGTTATTTCCTCAGAGAAGGGAGAAAAAAATTACCCTATGGCAACCTAGTTCCTAAAAAAGTGCTATCTGAAAGACCCATTTCAGGAATAGCTGATCTGTTCCCATGCCCAATCACACCCTTTTTTTAAACGAGGGAAGATAAGTTAAGTACTACAAATTTATCTGGGGCAATTCCTTCTGCAATTTTACCTAGTCTGCCCTCCCTGTGAACACTTCCACTGATCTTTTCAAAGTAGCTTTCCTCATCGACATGCACGATGCAAAATCATGTTTACTCTTCTTTTTCTTTCTTTCCAGTGATGCCTTTGATTTTGAGCTCGGCGTAATTATCGTCAGAATTAGCCAAGGATTTGATATATCTCAGGTCCTTCAGGTTCAAGGTATGTAGTGACTCGACAGCTGAATATCTATGCTGGTTAGTTGCACAGCATAAGAAGGACTCTGACTGACACTCATTAGAGTCACCATCTGGTTTCTAGAATAGTTCCTACACTCATAATTTCCACAGTTCATCCTTCCTTGTGCAGTTTAAATCCTGCCTGAAATCCTTGCTGATCACTGGCAGTGACAGGAGTCCAAGCCTCACACATTAAGGGGCTCTGCACACCAGAGAACTCAACTCCCAAAGCAGTTCCAGCACAGGCACAGACTAAAGCAGTAAAATCATATTGTGCCACAGCAACCAGTTACTCTGCTGCATGTTTCCTTCCTGGTCTTGGCACACCTTCCTCCGCCTACCTGATATCTCTGGGACTGGCAGGAAAAGGGAAGCTGCACTTTTGGTATCATCTCTGTGGAACTCTTGAGTCCCACAGAGTTCCCACCCATGCAAAAATCTGGAAGCCGCAGGAAACATCAGTTCTCTCTTTCACCTTTCCGTTCACTCTTCCTTAGGCTAGCAGTGCGTATCTCGGAGGAAACGGAAAACCTTCCGCCATACCACAACCACTCGGGGAGACATGCCGCCTGGGTGGCAAAGGCAGAACAATTCCCTAGGTGTTCGGCAGGATGATTCCCCCACTCGCCCCCGTTTGCCCCCGGAGCAGGCAGGCCGGGCCGCGGCGCTCCCCGCCGCCGGAGCCGCGGCTCTCTGCTGCCGCCCGCTGCCCGCACCGCACCGCGCACCGCCAAAGCAACGCCGCGGTAAGGGCTGCGGCTGCAGGGTGAGGTACAGGAGGTAACCCCCCAGAAGCACCTACCTCGCCAGAGACGCCTTTAAGGAACGAGGGGCAGATGAACACTCACTCAGCACTGGCAGCTTGATGTGCAGGGAGACCCACGGGGCAAAACCACAGGGACTCAGAAAAAAAATTCCAAAATAAACAAGCTTTTCTTCCCCCCCGGTGAATTCTCAGAGAGATCTGCCTATCTCTGCTTGATGCGAGTCACAAACGGAGTGCTCAAAATATACAGTCATTGGAACACCTGTAAAAATACAGTGAAAAACAACACTGCAATCTTACAAACGAGCAAATGTTCTCCAAGTGTTAAGACATGAGAAGTTAGAAATAATTAAGCGGGGGGTGAAGCCTCAAATACAAAGAAATATTCTGAAGCAGATACAAAGTCATTGTATCATGTGGGAAACAATGATCACTGTATTCTCTTATATTTGGTACAGCATTCTGTTCAATAGAAAAGCTGAAATTTTAGTTTTGAGCAACCATTAAGTTTGTGGCTATCACCATGTCTAATAATCAGAATTTTGTCACTGTCACTGATTAAAAATAAAAGAAAGTATATTCTTTCTGTTGGCAACTGAGAGTGCTAACAGAGCTAATAATGTCTAGCTAGTGAGGGTTTATTTTACTTTTTTAACACAATGTCTTAAATGAATTTATCTCATATTTAGTTCATGTATTACTCAAATAGAAGCTTTCCTTATGAAAAAATTTTTCTGCAGGCAAATGCCTGGATCATATTAATTAGTGCCTCACCATAATATATTCCACAATAACACATGATACCTTTTTCTCAGCAAAAGTCTAATATTGCTAAGATGAAATTGTTCTTCTGTATTACTAAGTTCACAGAATTGATTAGCT
Organism: Dicrurus megarhynchus; assembly: GCA_013399195.1. NCBI lineage: Eukaryota > Metazoa > Chordata > Aves > Passeriformes > Dicruridae > Dicrurus > Dicrurus megarhynchus. Next base: position 1,368,575 of record VXAD01011334.1, on the reverse strand, counting down.
AAATCTTACATCTTTGCAGCAAATGCTAAAAAAATTAAAACACGAAAAATACTTCAGCATAGAGAATTACTGTATATTCAGGATCCTTACTTATTTCTGAGAATCTCAAAGTACAAACCGTGAGACTTTGTTCCAAGAAAAGAGACCTCAACTTCCTCAGTGTAGGAAAACAGCTTTCCTAATGTCTTTTCAAATTCTTGGCTAAAGAAACCAACTAAACATCCACAAAAATAACTCAATAAATAATATCTCATAAAACTAAAAAATGTCATAATACTGACTTTGATTTGGAAGAGACAACCCGAGAGCAGCTGGCACACCCCAGTGCTGTAGGCACAGGCACCCTAAGCTAGGGCTTCCTGAGGTGAGTTCAGCTTCCTTCTCCCTACAGGTTTGCAAAGAAAAAGCCTTTTAAAATAATTTTTCATCCCAGGAGCTTTACATTGTCTGCAAAGTACCACAACACCAATTACATCATCGCCAATAGCTCAGTAAGGGATTTAATTTAAAAGACAGCAATGTGCTACTGGTTCTCTTACTTTTTCTAATGTACAGAGGAATTGGAGAAGCTGGAGCAGGAGAGATTGGCACTGGAAGCCACCATTAAAGAAAATGAATTTGAAGAAGGAAAAAGGGGCATCTGTGGATTCTTCAAAAAAGCCAGCACACTCAGTATCTCAAAACACGAAACAAAGAAAGGTAAGTTCCAAAATGACAACTTATCCCCAACCCTTCAATGCATCACACTTTCACCAATATGCAAACTGGACTTTACTCCAAGCCAAAAACTCCTGAGCCACACAGAAGCCCCTGCAACAGAACCTCCCTTGTGCAAACCCTGTAATGCAGCACAGTGACATCCCTGCTCATAGGACACACTACCTACAACACAACCATTTCCCCCTCATTTGCTAGATTAATTTCTGAGCTCAGCTTATGTTCACTTCTACTTGTCAAAAATAGAATATGGTTATTAAAGTTTGAGGAATACAGAACAAGTTGGTTGGGAGGGGTTGGAGGTTTTTTTTCTTTTTAATAGGGTATTTTAAAGAGAGGCTTTTTTTCCTCCTTTCTAAAGAAAATAGGAACATTTGCACAATTTACTTAACATACACACGTACACAGTACACAGCTGTAAAACAGGTAAAAATAGCACAACTGCTCTATATTCTAAGCATAATTTCATAAAAATGCACAAGGTGGTAAAAGTACTGAAAGTACATACACAGCATACTGTCAAATAACTCATTAACACAATTTAAATGTGTAGGTGATGAAGTCAATATTACGTTTCAGACACAGTAAAATGATGCACACCCAATTTCAGGTCTCATTTCACAGCTGCTAGGCTGTACTGATAATGACCCACCTGAAGCCACAGTTGTACGCAGACATGTATTTTGAGAGTTTTCACCTGCAGACATTATTACATCTGGCTGTGCACGCAACTCCCACAGGTACCAGGAAGATCTACAGACCAGGAACATAAAATGCCATTATTCTTCAGCTGGCAGACTTCAGTTCATTTTGTTTCAGTAGAATTTATTTTTATGACAATTCCACCAGAAGTGTGTACCTCTGTTTTGACTTCCCTTTTTGATTTAGTTGAGCATAAAGGAAATACATATTACACATTTTGGCTCTCTAAATTGGATAGATTATGTTAATAAATAGCCCCTCCTCTTTGTTTTGTTTTTATGTTCATACTCTCCAGAGTTGTTGCATCTTCCAGCAGAGGTGCTAGAACTGTAGAGGAAAGCCAATAACTGCTTTAGAACTATTCTGTACACACTCCAGAAATACAGGAAAACCAAACAAAGCATTTTCAGAACCTAGAAGATCAGAGTAAAACCTCTAAAGAAGCCTGTCTGTTCCATTTAGAATATTGCTCTGACACCGTCTCTTTGAAATCATTGAAAGAGAAGCAGGAAAAGGTGGAATGAGAGAAGGTATTGTTAGTAGAAAGTCAAGACCACATCTTTTAAAGGCAGCCAAGCAACCAGCAAGAATCAAAATTTATTTCCAATTAGCAGTGACCATGTCAGCATAGGGAAACAGCCATAAGTGCTTGTGTTTTCTGACTTTCAGCTTCACCTACGCTCTCCCTGTACTCCACCAGCTCATTTCATGCACTGTGACTGTGCCTTTCAGGGAGCTCTGTATTTTACAAGACAGCTGAGCTTGTAAATGATGCAAAATGACACATTTACTTCTGCAATCTATCCGGTATTTCCCAGTTGCTTTTTAAGGCCCCAGTGAATTTTACATTAACTAAAAAGAGACAGAGAACAAATAATCAGGTAACCTTTTTCAAGATGTTATAATCCAGTGACAATGTGTTACACAAGCTTTGGTTTCTGTGCAATTGAAACACTAGAAGTCCAAAGCATCTACTCTGTACCTTTTTTCCCGATTTTAAGTATAGAAATTATGTCAGAAACAGTTCATTTTCCTGAAGCTTTCCCTCCATTTGGCTCCCTAAAGCTACTTACTGCCTCACTTATCAGACATCCTTCCACATTTTTTTCTTTCTCATTACAGAGAGCACCATTAACACCATACAGTCAATGCATGTGGGTGAATTCAATCAGAGGCTGCTGGAAGCCAGCACTCAGTTTAAAAAGAAACAAGGAAAAGGTACAATTGACATTTGGTGGCTGTTCGATGATGGAGGTAAGGAGTTTGAGTAAGAACCACGGGGAGAGAGATTTCTCTGTTACCAAATATAAAAACAGACTTGGGAAGTTGCATAAAACTGGGTTTTATTAAGCTTACATAGTCAATTTTATGTTTTAAAACTAACTTACGTCCAACACTGAATCGAAAGATGGAATTTTTACCATACAATGCACTAATTTGATATTCCTCCATTTCTATATGTTCTTCCAGGTCTAACAATCCTAATTCCTTACATTCTAACTATCAGGAAGAAGTGGAAAAATTGTAAATTAAGGATCTTCACAGGAGGAAAAGTCAATAGGATTGAAGAAGAAAAACTAGTGTAAATATAACTTTATTTGTCTCACTATTTAAAGAGTTTGAATTGATGCTGAATATAATGCATATATAGCAGGAAGGTGGGAATTTTTCAGTACAACTGGTTTGTTGTACTGTGGGCAGCATGAAAAAAAAATGTACATGATTGAAAGGTGTTAAGGTTATGGCATAGCCCTCAAGGCTCTGCAAATGGTGATTACCAAAGGAAACTCACATCCAACACTTTTTCCCATTAATAGCTCATATTCCCTTCTCTGAGAAGAGCAGTTTGCACTCTGTAATGAGAATGTAATTACTTTTATGGGATTTACATGAGACTGTCCAGGTAACAGCAAGTGAAATTGCACATGAAGCTCTCATATGTAAATAGCATAGACAGATAGCTCACATAAATGTGATTAACTGTGGTAAAATATAAAGAAGTTAAAGAGCAAGTTAATCAACTTTAAGGCCAAGTTGATTTTACTCAGCGTTTTTTAAAAAGTCTAGATTTCATAATCATCATTTGCCTTTGAGCAAATGAAAGGTATTAATATAAACTTGTTTTTATCACCAGTGTATGTAGGACCTTTCCTTCCTAAGCACTTTACACACTGGAGGCACAGCCATTTCACCACCAGTGGAAGCAGCTCAGTTTGGGATGAAAGTCAGTGACTGCTTAACAAAGAGCAGAAGCACCACATAGAGAGTTAAAAACATCTCCAGCCAAAACTCCAGTGGGAAGCAAGTGAGAGGGGTGCAGGGACAGGAGTTGGAATCACTTGCTTCACTAGGATTTCAACACAGCGCCTTGAAAAGACAGCTGCCACAGGATGTTCCCTTAAAGCAAAAGGGAACACATAAAGCAAGCTTTACTGCACTGTGGTTCTGTCAGTTTTAAACATTACCCTAAGGTTAATGTACTTCTGCAGGAGAGATTCACAAGTGTTTGTACAAACTATCCTTACAACTGGGTAAAAAACGCCCTAGAGCTTCTCAAGGAGCTGCTGGGAAGTGTTCTCTGCTCCCTGTCCAGAGTCTGCCCAGTCCTGGCTGTTCAGGACTGTAAACAGGCTCATGAACCTAGACCCTCTAGTCACTAGAGTTTGCTGGAAGTAAGAAGTTTTGACATCAAATGGGATTTGTCAAAACATGACAGATTCTGCAGAGGCAGTTCTGACACCTGCATACACTGCTTGTCCCACAAAGGCCAGAGTAAACAGCATGATCAGGACAGCTGACAAAGATCCAGTTTGTCCCCAGGGAAACAGTGTCTGTATTGCTACCTAAACACCAGCTTTCCTCAAAACATGATCTACCTGCCACATGCAAAAGCCTTCAAGAGACAATCTGGGCTGGGTGGTTCCTCCATTCCCGAGGTAGATCTAATACAAAATCATCCAAGTACAATTTCAGCCATGTATTTTGAATTCAGAAGTCAAATTTAACTGGACTTTTACTAGAATGTAATTCCCCAAATATTAAAACCTTTCCACAGAAGTTGAGGTTTTACTCTTTATCATGTTCAAAACAAGGAATGCCCCAAGGGACATCAAGATTTATACAAGCAGTATGTTCTTCTTATATATATGTGTATATATATTAAAAAAAAAAAAGAGTAAACTCTCAGGTCAAAAACAAATACGTATTTCTACCATGGTTTGCTCCTAGGAATTCTCTGACCTTTTCAAAATCCAAAACTTACATACCAAAAATAGAAACAAAAAAGGAGGTGAGAGAAGGAGGAGTGGGGAAGAACCACAAGATCCCAACCATGGTTCAAACAAAGGCAGAACTGACCTAATTAAACCTCTCTATCCTCAGCACAAACACACAAAAAACTATAAACTATTCCTTCTGCCAACTGGGGCAGAAAAGCAAAGTATTTCCTTTTATGAACATGTGTAAAGACAACATGTGAGTAGATCAATATAAATGAATAAATAAAAAAGATGAAAAAGATTCTTTAAGTATTGCACATTAACCTTCTGGGCCAAATTTTCACCAACACATGTACTACCAGTATTGTAAAACTCCATCCACAGCATTCCAACAGTAACAGAGTAACAGAAGCCTTCTGTAAGTATTGGAGAATTCTGCCTTATTGTATATTGAATATTCTGCCTTTATAACTCAAGCCTTTGGAAATACTTAAAGTACCATTGTTTTCCCAAAATGTAAACACCCTGCCCTCTGTCTGCTATTAATTTCCATTTTTTTTGTTATTTTCACTGATCATCAGTTAAATGAATTATGCTACAGCAATCACATTAATCCACTTCTGTAATTGGAAACTGAAACACTAAAGCATTTAAGGTAATTTGTCATATAGCTAAAGATAAGATATAAAATGCAGTTGTCTAACTCATTTACAAGTGTTCTTTGATACAAGGCACTCAGAAGTACAATGATAAAACATTCTCTCTTTTGTTTTCAGGATGGCTTCACTCCTAAGCAAATTCAGAATAAAATTTGCTGATATTAATATCATTTGTGATATCAATATAAAGCCCAACAAAGAGAGGTAAGAAGCATTACCAAAATCCATTATTTAGCAGCCAGCCTTTATCTAGAGCTTATTTCTTTTATGTTGAACATTAAAAACAAAACAAACCAAAACACAACACAGAAAATAAGAGTCACTTTATTGTAAAAATTTTCTAAGTACCAAGAGCATGAAAAAGAAAAGAACCTTTTAACAATCACAGCTTAAAGGGTCAAAACCATGTGTAGTCTTTTTCTTTATGTTGTAAAGACTAATTAGACACCATACTCATCAGCCACTAAATTTAACAGACATTTTATGATGGCTTTAATGATGTCATTAAATGATGACATTTATTTAGGTTGCAACCTAAATCTCTAAAGATTTTATAACTACATACCGACAGTCCCCTTTTAGTGCCCTCTTGATCTCTCACGTAATATCTTTTAATTATGTAAAGAACTGTGCAATACATGTCTTTTTTTTTCTTCAGTATGATGCAGTGATTTTACATAAATAAAAGTTATCAAAAAGAATTCATATCTGGCATTAATATAAAAAACACATACATTCATCATCACCATCTGAACGGAACAAGTGAATATTATGCCAGACACTTGCTAGACAGACCACTGTATCTCTCTTCCAGCTGGCATCCCATCTATTTGATTAATAATAAGAGGATTATCACTATTTTACATAGTGAAACAGCCAGAAAGGATGTTGACAAACTCTGACAACTTAGCAACAGCAACACTAAATGCTGCATATCACGGCCTTTAACCCATCTCTTGGCTTCCTGGCCACACAGCCAAGGCCAGCCTGTGCCCAGTCTCCCACTGCACTTCACAGTGAGCCCTATCAGCACAAAGTGCTCGGAGAAATACACTCACATCCATGCAAAAGAAACTCCCTGAGGTGTCTGTGGGATGGTAGAAACTTTCAACAGTGGGCAAGCAAGGAAGTACAGAAGGACGATGAGATTCTCCAAATTAAAAGACTCAAAAGTTCAAGAAACACCTTGAAATTTAGAGAGAAAATCCGAACACAATTCTGAGTCCACGTATAGCAAACAACCTACAGTGTTTCCTTCAGGCCCTTGTCACAGGCAGTTTGTATCACCTGCTTATCCATTGCATTAAAACCATCAGTAAAACCATATCAGTGAGGTGATTGGTCCAGCTAGTGCTGAAACAATGATAAAAAGTTCAGTATTCGTGAGGAGACCCATATTCATTGTTAATATTAGTAACCAATATACTGCAGTTTGGAGTTACTGTGAAACTCATTTCAGTATTTTTGCCAGAACCAGGACAATGCAGAAAATTCTCTGCTAAATGCAGTGTTTAATTATCCTCAAATAACCTTTTAATTATCCTCAAATAACCCAAACATACAGAAGTGGCACAGATATAACTTGGGGCACAATGTAGCAAAGAATAGTTAAAGATTTTGCATGTTTTTCAGCTATAATTATTATCAGTCAGGCCTGTCATACACAGTGACTGTGAAATAAGTTAGTGAGTTCATACCCTGCAGCAAGGCCTCCTTTGTAATTCCTGTTTCAGCTGGAAATTCTTTGAAGAGATGATTGAACCGTATCGCCTCCATGAAAGCTGCAAAGATATAACAACTGCTGAGAAACTAAAGCGAGAGACTCCGTGGAAAATTACAGATGCAGAGCTGGAAGCATTCAAGGAGAAGGTAAAGCCTCACCCACCTTTTTACATATGTACCTTTCCTTACCCTCCAGATGTTTGAAGCGATTAGTAAGAAAATGTGAAATACCAGATATGGCATTAGAAACATGACATGTACAAACCTGTATTTGATATTTACAGATTGGATTTATATTGTAAACACTGCAGAGGTGTGTTATGATTGCATTACTGAGCTCTCTCAGACCTTGGCATGTTTACACAGTACTTTCCAGGCTGATGAGAAGCTCTGCCCACATCAAAGCCAGCCAGATGAAAACCACCTCTGAACCAGAAGCCACACAGTTACTGCACTGAGCCTGAGCTAATTTGGTCTGCTGAGAGGTTTATTAAATGGCTCCGCTGTTTCGGAGCTTGAAACTCTTAAAAGGGTGCAGTTCCAAACACTCACCACTTTGGGCCATTTTAGAACTGAATCCAGACACTTCCACTAAGGCTACAAATTTTTCCAAAGGCAAGGGTGAGCATGAATTCTCACCTCAGTGGCAGAGTGAAGACTAAACCAGTCTACTGTGCAGAAGCTCTCCTGCAGTTTGGAGGAACTTCAAGGCTGATGCTGGCTGATCCACTGGGTGAATTACAGCCCAGTCTGCTCTTTAAACTTGTTGGAAAAATATCTTTTTACCAATGAACCACCAGGTTTCATCAGGACAGTGACAAAAGGATACTGCAAACTCTTTCACCCTTAAGAGACAAGTTCTCCTGTAACTCCCAGAGAATTAATCTAGCAATTTTAGTTATGGTTCCTGTGGAATTAACCTGAGTACATTGGGAGTTTAGTTACCTCCACTTTATGGTGCTGGTAACTTCCTCAGCAGAGCAAGGATTGCAACTCTGAGCACAGAGCTGCCAGAAGTCACAGCCTGACACATTAACATAAGCAGGAATCAACGATGATTTAAGATAACACACTATACTACTGACTGCAGCAGCTGGGAAGCAGACTGACTGCTCTATTACCCTCTTCATGGAGCTGATAACCAGCATAAGGTTATAGTAGTCAGCTATGGGCAGAAAACCTTAGAATTACTCTCACCTTAAGTTATCAAAAATTGAGAGTCAGAGCCCTTAAAACATCTCAGTATAAAAGACAACAGGAATATAATCACAGACACTTGTGTGCAGAACCAGAGAGGATACAACAGAAAAAAAAATACATGATTAAGCTTGGTCTTGTCAAGGTCACTAACTAAGGAACCAGAAAAATTCCCCATAGGTTGAAAAGAGTCAGCAATATGAAAATGCCAAATTGCTCTGTAAAACAAGAACAGCAACAAAAAGTTTAGCTTATACATCTGGCCAAGATATGACCCTTATCATCAGAAGTAAGGCAGTTCTGGGAATTTTACAGAGGACATTAGAACACATTTACAATTCAACAGAGAAAAACCTGGCAGCACAGATAAAGGGTGATGTTATAGGATGATTCTCATGAGATAACAACTGGCTAAATTATGAGGATTCTTACCTATATAACATGTAAAAGAACACCGAAATTTCTGTAGAGAAGGAAAATTTAAGGTCTGAATGGAGAAAAACCAGCTTTCTTCTTTCTCCAGGGAAAGAGAAAGTAATTTACAAGATCAGTTAAGATACATCTATCTTACACAAACCTGCCCTGGTCTCTTGTTCCCTGTGACTTCTTGTTATAAGTTATAAAAATTTTGAGGGCCTGAGCTTGACCATAAAGTAAGTACAGTACAAAAATAATCCCTATTCCCAGGAAACCTTACAGAGGGGTGAACAACTCTGGCCCTAATGTAACTATACTAATCAAAAAGCGTGGCTTAGCAGCGTATTTTGCCATTGCTATGACTCTGGACCCCAGAGCAGACCTGGCTTCCAGTGCTGCCAAATCAACAGCAGAAAATGTTGCAGACGAGGGGGAGCGTAGAGGTCCATAGGACACCAGAACTGAGGATCACTGACCTAACTGATTCTTTTCTTTTCCCTGCTGTGTTTTAACCAGAGTTACCGCCAAGTCCGTCTGAATGAACTCTTACAAGAGCATTCGAGAGCAGCCAACCTCATTGTCCTGTGAGTTGCAAGATTTTTGATTCTAACTCTAAGAATAATGTGTAATGGGATTCTGAACTGGAGCTACAGAAACCCTTGTGTTAATTCATTGAGCACAAAAGTAATCTTTTAAGTACCTTCTGAAGGACTTGCATCTGGACTGATGGTTCTCTGGGACTACACTGAATGTGAATCTTTCCTGGTGATGAAGCAATTGTATAAAGGAAAAGAGGCCACCAATAAAATTACCAAAAAAGGCCCTTTCCAGAATCGATTTTTATTTACAGACGCATTTTTTATACACAGCTTCAATAAATTAGCTTGCACTTGTGATGCATAGATAAACCTCTACAGTTCTATTAATTCAGTCTCAAAAAAAGTGGTGAGCATGTAATGCTTACCATAAATTGATCCATATTTTAAAACTCCCATCTCACAGTAATTGCAGATCAGAAAATAGGCTGATGGACTGCAAAACTGTGCATGTGCTATATTTTATTCTTTTTAAAAAATCATATTATGTGTGCGTTTTATGACCCCAAAAATATTCTTTACCAGTTTAAGGCTACAATCAAGCAGTTCATGTCCAGTACAATCAAGTGAGCAAGGGTTTGCAAATTAAGGCCTTTGATATTAAAACAATCTCATAGTCTAATTATATCAGAGTTGTATATGAACAGTGATGTCTTCTACTTAGTATTTAGTGAGAAGCCTGAGCTACCCCTGCCTTCATAATGATAATTTTATTTTTCCTTCTGCCTAAACAGGAGCCTCCCTGTGGCAAGAAAAGGAGCAGTGTCTGATTACCTGTACATGGCTTGGCTAGAAATTCTCTCCAAGAACCTTCCTCCAGTCTTAATGGTCAGAGGCAACCACAAAAATGTACTGACCTTCTATTCTTAGAAAAATATCAGTGCTTAGAATAAGCCTTGCTTGATTTCAACAGCTACATTTTTAATGGCAATGGTTTATCAAAGACAAACTTTTAATACAAATCTAAAACTTTAGTAATTGACAGGAAATTTTTCAAAAATCCGAAGCAAGATCTGAAGCACAGAATTAGACAAAAAGTGTAAATGGTCCCTGCTGGTGTTACACTCCAGTACAGGCAAAAGAAGGAAAATCTACCTACCTATATGTCAAAAGAGACAGCAAATATTTTGAGCACACAAAGAAGAAATTCTTCTGATTTTATAAGGTATTGAAAAAGTTTTTGATATTTATCGTAGAAAGCCAAAATTAACTGGTATAATACAAAAACCATTAAATTGATAAAGAATTATTTCAAACTGCACTATCATCGTTGCTAATGGGCACACAGTAGGATTAAAATGAAATGCACCAACTTGTGACACAAAAACCTGTATGGCATCCATCAGGTGTAAGTCATAAACTGATAGAATGCAAGTAGAATACATGCAATGCTTTTTGATTGTAATATTGCCAAATTAAGACCTACGCCTACAGCAGATGCTTTTACCTAAACTGTTCTGCTAATTTAAATTAATTCAAACACTTCTAATTTAGTGACAAACAAAAAATTTAGATATATAAAAAATATGGACTCTATTACAAGACTTGATAATGCATTTTCAAGCTCTGACATGCAATGGAATGTGTGACTGAAATAATTAAATGTGGTAAGTAAATTTCACAAAAAAAAATTAGTAAAATACTAAATATCCTGACAATTTTTTCTACGAATGTTAGGGCTAATACAATCTGACATTATACATTGGGATAATATGTACAGTGATTTATGTGATTAGAAAACAACAAAAACTCATTAGCTGAGTTGAACGCCTTACTTTTGATTTATATAAAAGATTTCTCTCTTTTTTGACTTTCTAAATAATATTAATTATACACTAACTTAAAATAAAGGCAATCCATTAAGTTGTGTAATTTTTCTATTTTCTACTCTGCAACATTATGGTACTTTATAACTCCAGCTGTCAAGAAAAGCAGCTTCTCTTTTTAATGGGTAAAGCTATATCCTATGTGTAAGCATTATTTAAATTAAAGACCATCACAGAACATGGCTAATTTATCTTCTGTAGTCCTGCAACTCCTTTGCAGAGACCAACTGACATCTAAGCCTCATAAAAGCCAGGGAGCCCTGAATTTCACTAAATGTGTATTTTAAAGCAGGCCTCATCTTGCTTGAATTATTAGAATTTAACTTGTGGTGGATCTAGCACTCCCATCTCCAAAAATGACAAATATTTGATGTTCACATTTTTTCTGAGTTCAACAGCAGCAATTCAGCAGAACATGGTAATGTAGCCCAGTAATCCATGCTTTATTTTCTCCATCTATTAAAGGCAGGATATTAAATATTGATATTTTCTCATAATGTTCTTCCTTTGCTTCTTACACATTTACAACCAGGCTGAAGGATCATTTTACAATCTAACTGCATTGCACAGAAGTTTCCTCCTTATACCAGACTTCCTGCACAACTCTGAGCAAACCAAAGCTCACATTCTGCACCTGCAAAACAAGGAGATTATTCTCATCCTTCACAGTGACATCAGCAGTGATACTGGAGCTTGTTACCTGCTGCCAGGTCCTTCCAGTTCCTTGTAGAATTGTAATGGTCACCATCCTTTCCACCTCACCTCACCCAGCACACAGATATAATCTGAGTGGCACCCAGCCAATGCCAAGAAACAGAGCTTTTAGGGAGGCTCCACTTAGCCTTCTGTGTGTTTCTTATCACAATCTACACAAGGACCTGGAGGAGTTATACACCTCTATTAAGCCCTTTAATTATATACATGACTGGAGATTGTTTCCTAAATATTCCCAAGTATTGTAACTCTCAATCTATAGGGAACATTGACCCAAACTGCTCTGGGGGACCTAAGCAGACCCAAAAAGAGAATGAGCACAAAATGAACCAGCAATGGCACTTTCAATACTATTCACACTTCTCTCTCACAAACACACTGCTGTGGGCACTGCAACAATAAATGCCAAGAGGTACCTTTCTAAATAAAGTCATCCAAAACTAAGTATGAACATACACATTTCTATCAAATGTCTTGCTTGCACTACAGTGAGTAATTAGAAGTTGTATCCACATGACTGTAATAGGATAAACTCAGGATGCAACAGCACTTAACTACCTGAAGGTGTTACTTCCACAAAATCACAAGTAATTTAAACTAAGTATTTTCCTAGCATCTTTTATTTCCTGTTCCTCACCATGGTTTCTGAATGTGTGTGGACCAATTTGGAGAGCATACTAATTACAGACTATCTTAAATTGCAACTTAGATTGCAAAATTTTGTTAGTTCACCTCCCTCCTTTCCAACTCTGTAAGAGACACTTCTTTGTATAAGTTATCCATGAAACAACTGCTGAATTTTAATCATCAAGTTAGTAACTAAACTCTAATTACATGTTTGAAATATCTAGGAAAAAATACAGCTCTAATGCTGTCTAGCACATTTTTAGCTTATATCACACTACTATAAATTTATATAATTTAGGCTGGATTTGATCAGCCACAACAAAAGCAAGCATAGGTAAGGTGACCAGGGACATTAAAGTGTGAAAACACCATCACTATGAAGCAAGAACAAAGAATATTTTGAATTTTCTTCAAAAGCCTAGGCATCCTGCACAGCTAAGCTTGTGCCTAAGGGCCTGTTAAAATGATCCACTATCGTTCCTCTCATCAGTGAATCTTACCTTTCCCTCCCAATGTTAGTGCAGCTCCAACAGGTATCACAGAAGGCATTTCATCATAGTTCATAGATTACACTTTCCTTCAATCTTTTTACAACCGCTGGCAAGTTGCCCATCTTGATCACATACCCCTAAAGCACAGTCCAGACTGTGCTGTCCAGAGCAGCATTCTTCCAATGTGCCTTTCGCTAGATTTTTCAGTCCCCAACAGAGATTCTTTTTGAGGGGATTGTTTCTTTATTTCATTTTTATATCAGCTACCCAACAGTGCAAGTGGAAAAGCTACCTAACCAAAAAGGCACTGCACTGTGAGGAGAAACAACTGCAACTACACTGCAAAGAGCATGTTATTGTCCTGCTTCACACTCAAAGGAGTTTCCACTCAATCTTCATAATAAAAGATACAAAGCTCCAGCCACCAGCATAGGAAATTTCATCAGTCTTAAACCTCTGCAATTTTCATTACATCTTTGAGAAGTCCTAACAAAAGCTTTCCTGACTAGGCAATACTAATTCACAGAAAACCTAGACAATTCTCTTTTTTTCTCTCATTCCATGCAGTCTTTCAAGATCTTTTCGGCAAAAGCATTTCAGCAACTGACTGGTAGTTTACAAGCAAGAGACGTCAACAAGTAACAGGAATTAGCACTGCAGTTGTACATATGGGGCAAACAGCTACAGAGTTTTAGCTACTACTGACTCATTTAACTCCCCTTAGCTCTTTGTCACCTCCCCTCAGGCAGAGGTCCCTGACCTATCAGCAAAGCAGGGAGCACAGAATTTGAGTAACCCGCAGCACTTCCACCTTGAAGCTCAGCAGTCTCCCTCAAGCTTCTTCCTGTGGTGGCTTGGCTGTCATTGGACTTTAATAAAGTGAGCACGGATCACTCCAAGATCCTGCTCCCTCTCCCTTGCTACCTCGGCAACTCTTGGCAGCAGGGCAATAACCTTCAGGTGCTGCAGCTCTTTGCTAAATGAATGACTCACCCCTCAAGTTACAGCTGAGGAAAGTCAAGGTTTTGCAAGTGTTGTGCTTCAGCAGAAGTCAGGCCACTGTTTCAGCATCTGTTCGTGCTGGTACCTAGGTCGCAGCCCCTTGGCAGCTGTGTAGCCCATCGAGACCGTGTGGCCAGCATTGCTGAGGGGAGCATCTCACACTGGCCTTGACTCTGCAAGGAAAAATGGAAACAAACAAACAAACACAGCTGAGTTGCAGCTCACACTCCCAACGAACAACAAATGCAATGACCCACAGTCATCCCATTGCTGGAATTTCATCAGAGGAAATTAAGTGTCAAACAAAATCAAACACTAAGGTTGTCTGGAACAGAGTAAAAAGCAATGGCAAAATTCCACAACCCCCACGCTGTACTGCAAACATGCGATCAAAAATAAACCTTCATTATAAACACACAACATCATAACAGCCTTTTTAAATTACAAACCTTAACCACTGTGAAAGAGACAGCTGTTCTAAGAGAGAATGGGGTGGGAAATCTCTCTTTTAAAGCCACGGTTTTCTTCTAATAAAAATCCTCATTTAACACCAAAACTTTTCAGTGGGGAGAATTTTGTGGCTATCACCCCTGAAAGAAGCTCTGCTTCTTTCTGTGTTCAACAAAGCAACCTCCACTCCTGCTCTCAGTCCAGGAAAAAGGGCAGATGATTTCAGTTTATCTCAGTACTGTTTTTCAAAGTCAGGAGGAAATGCCCGATGGAGAGCAGCACTAATCAGCGACCAAGAATGCAGGAAGGTTGACTGACTATTTACACAGCGAGCCACACATTCCCCAGAACCAAGGTAACTTGCCCAGTCTTCCAGCATAAGGTTGGGGAGGTTTTTCCCCTTGTAAAGATCTGGGAAAAAAACAAGTGTCACTCAGCTAAGACCTTTCTCCTTCGTAATATTTTTGGATGAGTTCTCCTCTCCATTTTTCATGGGCTCCCAGGCTACCTTAAGCACAGTTTAGAACCCAGCCTGCCTCACCAAGCCTGGCCATTCATAAAACTGATCCTTTTCTACACTATAATGCAGGATGCAGTTGTAAACTCTATAAAGCCCTGCTTGTATAAATAAGTATTTACAATTAGATATCAGTTGGATACAATTTCAATTCCTATGAACTTCAGTTTTTGGACAGCTTACATGAGAAGCCATAAAATTTTTAAGTAGTTTTTTCACAGGGTCTGTTTTACATACATATTCTCTTTCAAACAGTGCATACTATTTAGACTGAAAATACTGAACAGGAGTAAAAGAAAACACAAACTGAGACATTCTTAAAAGTATCTTTCACAACTGAACTGCAATGTGTAGTAAGGTTTCACTGCCATCTGGCTGCATTTAAAAAACATAACATAGCAGAGACAATCACATACAGAGTTTTTTAAAAAATCACACAGAATAGTTGTTTGGCAAACTTCAAACCAGCAAAGAGAATCCAGCAGTCTGTAGCTATTTTGCAGAGAGTCAAATACATCTATTAGCCTCACCAGGGGCAGTTTTTAAACTATGAATCCAATGGGATAGTCTTTTCAGACCACAGCAGAGAGCCATGGGGGAATTTCAGAAATTCCCTATCCCTAGGGATATAGATATGTCCTATAGAATATCTCTGTATATCCTGTATATATATAGATATGTAGGTAGAAAGACATAGATACAGGAACAATATGGGGGAAATTACATCATAGACAGGATAGCAAGCATGCACAGACTATGAAAGACAGTGAAATTATGAGTCTTCTGCTCCGAGACAGAAGAGAGCACGCCGAGCACTAACAGGTTTTCCCATCTGGAGCATCGACAAGAGCTGGCCTGACCATTTCTGAGGGAGTCTCTTTATCCCACTATTCTCTGCAACCTGCTCTAAGACGATCAGCTTTAACAGCTGGATTAGACCGGATGCTCTCCAGAGGTCTCTCCCAGCCCCAACCACGGTGTGAGTGGGGGAGGACAGCGGCTGTTTGCAGGCCGCGGGGCAGCCCGCTGTGCTCAGCCCCCCCGGCTGCGCGATGCGGGAGCGGGGGCGCGGCCCCGCGGCGCCTCTGAGGGCGCCGTGCCCTCCCGCGCCCGCCGGCCCCGCCCGCCCGTGCAG
>VXAD01011334.1:1267710-1352545 GCA_013399195.1 Dicrurus megarhynchus | reverse complement strand
GATGAGCCGGGCGGACCGCGGCGGGGAGGGCCGGGCGGGCGGTCATGGCGCGCTCCCCACACGGCGGTGGCGGCGCTCTGCTGGCCCGGTGCCTCCGGTGGCTCCGGCACCCCTACGGGCGCTGTAAGAAGCGGTGGGGGAATTGGGGGAGAGCACACGCTGTCCAGCCCGCGGCCCTCGGGGGCTTTGGGGGGTGGGGAGGGGGATACACACTCCTCAGCCGCACCACGGGCCCGCTCTGCGTCCCTCAGGGTCCGCCTGGCCGCGACGCGGCCGCGGTTTGGGGCGATGGGCGAGCCCCGCCTGACACACGGGGCGGGACCCTCAGTGCCAGTGCGGGGCACTCAGGAGGAGCCGGGCGAGGCCATTCTCACCGAGGGGGGAATGGGGTTGCGCCGCGCGCGGAGAAGCCGCGGACGGGCCGGTTTCCCCCCTCTATCCGCCCCCGTGGGCCGTGCCGGGTTTTGGCGGGGTTTTTGGCGGGCGGTCGGCCGTCCCTCACAGCGACTCTCCCGGTCTCTCAGCCATGCCCGCCTCCGAGGCCGTGCCGCAGCCTTCCCCCAGCAAGAGGCAGAAGGGCTCGGGGCCCGGAGAGACCTCTACGCGGCTCCGCTTCACCAAGCTGTCCGAGAACGCCTTCGCCCCTTCCAGGGGCTCCGCGCGGGCTGCAGGCTACGATCTGTACAGGTGAGGGAGGGTGAGGCTACGGCACCCGGGGCGGGAGCCCGCGCTAGATGCCGCCCTGCTCGATGAGCCCTGGGCAGGGGCTCCGGTGGTTGAGAGCGCTCTCGTGGCCTCTTGCCGATCCGAGACCCCGGCCAGGCTCGCTGGCCATGCAGGAGAGGAGGCCAGAGCTGACCGAGTCGTAGCTCCCTTGCCCCTCCATCCCTGACCATTTTCGGGTACCTGTGATCCAGCTACGCTACAGCATTGATTTCATCAGGCAGAGATGCAGTCGTTGGCTAAAAGTCAGGCTTGACACAGCATCCGGAATTGCTGGTGGTGCCCACATTGGCCGGATGCGTTCCTGTTGAAAGGAAAAAATGGTAGCGCACGTGGGCCCTCCTTGCCAGCACTTGCGCTTTTCTGCTTTCCTTATGGCTCCGGGGTGCTGCCTGCCAAAGGGCGTTGTAGCAGTTTGATAGTGGTCCTAGCTGGAAACCATGTGGGTTGATGTACAGACTTAGGTTTTGGTTTGTTTGAATTTATAATGACCTTTGTTCAGTGGTTTTCACTATATTCAGGAATACCTGTAGCGAGACTTGTAGTTGTTTGCATAGTGCTACTGCGATCAAGTCATTAGTTACATCTGAACTTTGCTGCCACCACTTTTAACTTATGTTTTTTAATATTACTTAGAACAATCAGCCTTTTTCTTCCTTCACCTCTCTGACTTCTTTCCTGAAGATTTACTTCACCACACTTTACCCTTTTTTCTTTTTATCCCTTGTGTCTCACCAGGTTTGTTTTTGTTCTTGTTCCAATGGTGCACTGTAGACCTGGAAAAAGTCTGTTTTATAGAAAACCTTTCAGTGCTTCCCTGTGTTCAAAAAACAGTTCTTTGTCAAGGTCAAGATATGACAAGTATTGTCACCACTGCCTTTCATTAAGCCTCCAGTTGGGTAGCTTCAGCAAGTTCTTTAGATCTCTCTAGTTCAGAGTTCCCAGGAGAATCATGTGAATCATGAACTGTCAGACTGCTCAGAAAAAAACATTGTTGCCTAAAAGTTAACTTAATAGATTATTAATTTTTATTACAACTAGTTCATCTGCTGTAGAAAGCTTAATCAGAGCATATTATCTGTAAAGTTTCTGCTTTTGCACAAAAAAATGCACAACCACATTCACCTAATGGTTACTTTAAACTTGTATCTTTTGTCTATCTTACCAGTTAAAAAAACATTTAAAACTGGCAATTGCAGGAGTATGCTGTTCAAATTACACTTCTGGAATCTTAAACTAGCACCATCAGAATGGCAGCATCTTGTCTTTTAGGATCTGCATTAAAATTTCGCAAATCTGTAAATATATGTGGTCTAAATGTCATGGTATAAATTCCCAGACAGATTAATACTGGGTAATTTTGTACCTTAAGTTACAGTAAAGAAACTTTAAAAAGTATTCTATATGAACTAGTGTTTCTTTCTTTAATGTAGTGCCTATGACTGTGTGATACCACCCATGGAAAAGGCTGTGGTGAAAACAGACATTCAAATAGCACTTCCTTCTGGATGCTATGGCCGAGTAGGTGAGTACACAAGCTCTGAAAAGGCTGCAGAGTCATTGTAGAACGGGTTTGACGCCATCTTGCCATTTAGATTCTGCCTAAAGCTTTCAGAATTAGTCTACACAAAAAAGGGATGCCACATGGCTGTGTGATTCACTAAACCTTGTAACCTGTTGTCAAATACATTTGAGGTTTGGTGTATGTCAAGTGACAAAAGGATGATCAGCAAAAAGGCTTGTACTCTACATACAACTTCATAGGCTCTGCAGTAGTTCATTGTTTCTCAGCAGTTTCAAATTCAAATCAAAAAGACCAATAGGTAGTGGACATACAGAAAATGCATCCCTGTATGTTTAAAAATTAAGCCCAGAGTAGCAGTGTAGTAGAATTTTACTTTTGGTGACAGAATACTTGAGAGAACCTGTACAAGATGTTCTGTTTATTTTGTGCATTCTTTATCTGAATTAGGTATAAATTCGTAAAGCGAAAAAGCAATAGCCACTCCAGTGGAAGAACATGATCAGAGTTTGCCATATCCTTTTATGTATAAGGAAAACACAGGTGCATTTCTCTTATCCCAAAGAAAATTTTGAAGAGTGTATCATTTTTAGCTCCTCATCACAGTAGGCTAAGGTAAATAAAAACTCAAATCCCCACACGTAATTTATCTGCCTATAATACCGCTTAGGAAATTGCATGCCAAATATTGTTTTCCATCATAACATAAATGGATTGACCTAATATTCTTCTGAGATGATGCCAAACCAGTGGTAGTCACCAAAAATAAACAAATATTAGACAGTCCTTGTCTGCTCCAGTTGCCTTCCTTGGAGAAACCTGCTCTGCAATTGCAGGTCAAATAAAGATACATTTCTGTCACTTAAAGATTGCAATTTTATTGTAGCCTGTTGCAGCTGTTATTCTGTTTAATATATACGTAAACTCTTACAGTAATTCCTGTAACATGTTTATTTTTAAAAGACTGTGGAAACAAGACTGTGCAAACACACTAACCTATAAATACTGTCTTTTTAAAGAAATAAACTGTAATACTTACAAAAAAATTCTTTTCTAGCACCACGCTCTGGTTTAGCTGCAAAGCACTTCATAGATGTTGGAGGTAAACTTTTTGTTCTTTTTAGTAATCCTTGGTAAATACTGATCATGGAAGTGCCTTAGTTTCACAGTGTAATGTGTAAATAAATGATGGCTTCATGGGTAGTCTGGCAAAAGGAGATACCTGGATAAAACCTGAGAGAGACAGTGCATCATAATTATGTTAAAACTTGCTTAATTATAAAAAATATTACTGATTTTTTAAAATAATAACTCTATCATACTTTTGTAGGCAGTGCCTGCCATAGAAGTTATTTTTTGATTTAGGCATTAAAGATGACCTATTATATTCTGCTTTATCCATTTTTTTTTAACCAGCAAGTTAACTTGAGAAATGCATGTTTTTCTAAATTTTCAAAACTCAGGGGATACTCTCAGTGTTACTACCACCTTAATTAGGGAGCTGTTCAGAATTGCTGTTGGATTAATCCAAACATTTCATAAGGGAGTTGTGTAAATACCTTTTCCACACTAGAACCAGTGCAAAGATTGCATGGTAACTGTGGATCATATGCACTACAATTTTTTCACAAAGCTGAAGAAACTAATTAAAAAACGAGATTTTTATTCTTGAATGTGCATTTTGTCGTTCAACATTAAAACTTCAAGGTACAGTCATACTACAGTTTCCTCTGGTGCTTGTAATCTCTAATGGTAGTACTTTGTATAAGTCTGGGAATGTCTTGGAATGGCATTTAGTTTTAGTATTTAAATTATTTCTGCAAGTAGACTTCAAAATACGTACCTGGGACCACAGGGAAGCCCAAACTCCTGTTTTCTACTGGAAATATGTTTCCTGTATCTGAGAGGAAAAACTCTAAAGAAGCAGAATATAATTATTTTAGTGTGCACTGGTAGATAATCTTCTGAGCTATGTAGCTAATACAGTCATGCAAAATACAAGAGTAAGCTAGTTTTGTAGTCTTGATACTTCAATAAAGCTGTATGACAATCATTTCCTTACAGGTCTGATTCTGTTACCTTGCCAGAGGTACAGGATTTGGATCTGTGCAAATCCATAGCTCTCAAATGAAGTGTTAGGAGTTAAGAACAGACTTCTGCTTACCACTGAAACCTAGCAGAATAAATGGAGCCTGAATTTGGTCCAGCTGTCTTGATTTCAGATAGGGTATTACTACTAAAATTAGTAGTACAGTGGTAAAGCACTTCTTGCCATGTGGTAGTGTTTTTCAGTTCCTTTTGCAAGACTGATTAGCATTTTTAGATGTCTCAGTATTTGCATATGTAGTGTTTAATTGTGCGTGAGTAGTATAAAGGGTGTCAGTATAAGGTACTGTAATCATTTATTAATCTAAACCTTATCTAATCTAGTTCTCAAATACTGACATTTACTGTATCTCTCTAAATTCTTTGTCATGACAGCTGGTGTTATTGATGAGGATTACAGGGGAAATGTTGGTGTGGTACTCTTCAACTTTGGCAAGGAAACTTTTGAAGGTAACTGTTAAGCCTGGCAGAGCCTATTTTCAGCCATCTGACTGGGAATGATAAACTAAATTTTTTTTTAAAACATTATGCAGAGGTAGAATTAGCTGGGAACATTTTTCTCCTCTCAGTTAACAAAACCATACATACTTAATAATGTCCTGTCAAGGGAACATGAAAAGATTCTACTCATAGCAAATTAAGCAGCATGCAAAAAACCCACCCCCAAAACCACCACACCACCACAAAAGCAAACCAAAACAACCCTACTTAGCTAAGCTTTAGATTCACAAGCTGTACTGAAGTGCAACTTTGTGTTAAGTTTCTACCTTTCTCTGAAAAAACAAATTAGCTGAGTAGTATTTTAGATAAAAACTTCTCCAGAATCCTGGGAAACATGAGTAATAAAGACAGGATTTTCCCTTTATTATGCTGTCTTTCGGCAAAAAGTCAGTTTTAAGCTTCAGTGCCCAGTTAAAATATTGCCAGTGGTTTTGTGGCCTCTTCTGCATCTTCACATCACAAGCTTCTTTTGGAAGTTCTGTGAGCCAGATTGGTTACTAGTGAGAAACTCTGCTTTCCTTTTATCAGTTTGCCTTTTTCTCCCCAAATTCCTGGGTCTAGTTCAGAAAGCAGCTGCATTATCCACGCAGCTGTCTCTCCATCTCTGCAGTACTTACGCATAATGAACTTAAGATGCCAGAGTGTGGCAGCAGGAATGAATGGAAAGGCCTTGAGCTGCTACAGCTGCTGACAACTCACCTTGAGAGGACCAAACAGAAGTTTATCTTAACCTGTATTTTCCTGGGACTGTTAACATCTGCTTAACTAAGTTTCAAATAAGTATTCTGATATTTTTGACAGGAGGTTGTCTAAAGTCTGTATTAATTATTCACTTTTTGGAAGGAACTAATATTTTAACTTCTCTGCAGTTAAAAGAGGGGATAGAATTGCCCAACTTATCTGTGAACGCATTTATTATCCTGAGCTAGAAGAAGTTGAAGTAAGTTGCCAAATAAAATATTTCTGCTTTTTTCAGTGACTTAATAGTTTAAGATACTTGTGTATAAGATGAAATGTATTATATAGATAAATACTTAGCTGAAATTACTTTAAGTGGTAAAACTGCATAGCAGCAGTGCTACCTGAATGAAAGTCTTGATTCTTTGTATGCACTTGGGTGGATTTTTTTTTTTTTTGCAAGTTTTCAGAGTTTTTGAGAAACAGTGCAGTATATACTAGAAGTGGTTGCCTCACAAGCATTTGTTTAAGCTTGTACAAAAGATAGTCTAAAGCATCTCAGGTACATTTTTTGGTTTCTTAATTATAACTCTTGTTACAAGTAAATGAGAGACAATATCTGTTGTATAGAAACAAAAGGCAAGTTAAGGCACTAAACTACCTTATCATAATTGATGTCTTTCAGGCTCTGGATGATACAGAACGTGGCGAAGGTGGCTTTGGTTCTACTGGAAAGAACTGAAAATTACTTGAATATGCTTTCTGGTTTTTTTTTTTGTTGTTACACTATTTCTAAATTTTCATCTGAATTAGAAGTAGGATTTTTGGAGTACATAAAAATATTTCAAGTTTTATTGAGACTTCTCTGTATCTATCCTCCAGTGAATTTGTCTGCATAATGAGGAAATGTGCATGACTGGCTTGACTTACTAGTTGATGTATTATTTTTTCTTTCAAGATGTTTGGTCCTCAGCAGTAAGAATGCATTGTTTATATGGCAATTATACTGTAATAAATTAAACAATAACTTTATGATTTTTTGATTTTACTCACCTAAACTAAAATGGCCAATTGGTCCCTTGCCAGTTTGTGTTAGACTTCTGAAAGCTATCTTCCACATGGCTCAGGATTTCATACCAAGAGCCTATTTCATACAGCATCAGTGACAGTATCAATAGGACTTCACACTCTGACCCCTAAATCAGAATAAGACAAAGATGTTTAATATTGCATCTTCTACAATCTGTCCAAATACCTGTGTTTCTGTTCAAAGCTAGTTCTGACTTTGATCCTTAGCTGATCTTCAAGTGGCCAATTTTTGAGCTCTTACTTTAAAAAAAAAGCAATACAGTGTTCGAGCTAAGTAACACAACTCATCTGGAAATAACTTCTATGTTGTAAATAAGAGCTATGAAATATGCAGTTGAAATATTTGTTACAAATTTATTAATATGTTACTGTATGGAAGAAAGATTCTGAATTATTGAAGCAGTGCACAATTTTAAGTTCACTTTTGTCTAGTTAACAGAGAATTCTTCTGGAATCTGTCTTAAACCTGATTCAATAAGTGTGTGGAATTTCTTAAATGACTAACTTTTAGGTAAAAGAACATGCACAGAAGAGAAGAAACAAGCAGGCAAAGAAGAGTGACTGTTTTTCCACTTTACATAAAAGAATTAGAAAAGGCTCTGAAGCTCTCAAACACTTTTTTCCTGCAGTTGTCTGTACTTTAAGATTTTCTTATCTGGAAGATCACAGGTAGGAAGTACTGTGCTTTAAGTTTTAGCAGTGGAAAGGTGGGCCCATTGTAGACTGATGTTCATACCACTCTTCTGCTTGGTAGTTTCAGATCAGGATAATCCTGTAGGTATTGGTTTCATGTCCTTGTCTAGGACTATTTCTAGTGAAATAGGCCCAAAATACTGCACATTTTATACATTTTATCCCACCCTCCCCCACAAGGAGCTGAAAAATAAAGAGTAGCATGACAGCATTCAGATCCCTTCTGCCATGAGATAAGCATTACATTGGCTTGGCAGTGCTGAAACAAGAAGTACGTTCATCTTTGTCTGGGGTAAAAGCCTTTTCCTCTATGTGCATGATATGCTAATCAGTCTTTTTGGTGTTGTTGTTCTTACCCCTCATCACAGCACTGTACTTGCCCCTGTACACCCAGACAGACCATCATGAGCAGGCTCACCATGCTAAAGGCCCTGTAAGCAAGGAGCACATCATACCAATGCAGTCTAAATGAACTGGAAAAACTGAGCTTGCCACCAAGTTTCTCCAGTTCTGTAACCTGCCAAAAAGGAACTTCAATTACCAAAGGCCATTTACAGGTCTTAAAATCTATGATCCTTTTGTGTAAAGCTGTTTCCTCTTGCTGGACTGTAAGTCAGGAGGAAGTTTTGCTGTGATTTTTAGTTTCCACCTCCCAAAGCAAAAACCCAGCAGGGGATCCACTGATACAGGTCCTTTTTAAAAAAAGTTACTACAAGATGGCCTCACTTGGAACAGCAACCAACAAGGAAGAAGTTGGAGTTCTGTTGATATTCATTGTTCATTGTACCTGTTGGAAACTGATCTGATTTCCATATTTGAAAATAATGCTAATACTGCAGATTCTGAGATAAGTATTTGCTAGAAAAAGCACAATCAGACATACAAGGAAAAAACATTTACATACACATTTCTGCTGTTACTTGTCAGCACGAAAACCATTATCTTAAGTGTCACTACCAAAAAAGGCTCTTATTTTAAAATTGGTGTAATGGAGTTCCTTTCCACTGTTTCTCAGTACTCTTCTAGAGAAGCATGTCACGTGTTTTAGATTGTTGCAAGCCCCTTCCCAGTAGGACCTTGGGAAAGTTTATCTGAAATGAGATGCTTTCAAGCTCACCTCTACACACAGCTCCTCCATGTGCACCAAACCATTGCACATGGGTCAGGAATACTGATAATTCCTGTCAGAGTGTTGGGGTTTGCTTCAATAGGAGTAGCAAATCTATGAAAGACAAATACTTCTACACAGGCAACAAGAGTTACCAATGTACTGAGAGTTCTTAAGCTGATACTGCTACTGCAGATCAAGGGCTGCATTTGAAACTTGTAGAAACTTTGTACTGCTACCAAGCAGAGGCTTCTTAGAACAGGATTTGCTACTTTATGGTTCAAAACAAGCTATTTACATATTTTTTTATTTATAGTCCCACGATTTCATTAATATGAAAACCAATACCCTCCCAATTATTTTCATGTTCCCCTTTTCCTGTAATATCTGCGTTAAGTATGTTATCTTGGTATCTGGCAAGAGAGAGGGGACTGGGAAACAGTCTTTTTCATTACTTTGTCTGAGACCTGTCCTACCTACATTACCTGGTTGTAGATTAGTTTTGTAATTCAGTGACAAACTGCCTATGTGTGTCATTAAGTGCACATGCTTCCGCTTGAGCAAGTAACTTCAGGAGAAGCTGCCCAACAGTGTGCATAGGGCTCACTTCTGTGTAGACAGGTTCATGTGTCCAGAGCCTGTCACTGAGGTGTGATCCCCAGAGCTCACTGCTGGTATGAAACTGAAGAGATGTAAATCTATTTCCAGAGCAACAAAATGAAAATCACTTAAAGTAAAAATTATGTTGGGCTGTTCTCCATTATCACTGAACAGATCCAGACAAAGATACTCTTTAATTCACCTACTCTCGTCTGCCAGAGGAGTTCCCTAAAGCTTGGGGAACAATCTTGTGGAACATCCTCTGTGTAAATGAAACATGAAGTTTTTATAAATGAAAAGTAATTTATAGGGAATTCTTTATCTACAGCAGAAAAGGATATTTTCCTGCAAGGAAAGGAAAAGGACATTACTAGCTAAAAATCTGCTTCCTTTTTTTTTAGAAATGGATTTGACTTGTTACAGGGATAGAAAAACTGGCCTTCCACCCCAAGTGAATTTGAAGAAAGTTCAGATGCTTGGCCCCAGATTCACCTCCACGGTTTGGGTTCTATTTTGAGATCTGAGGAGAGTTCTGTTTTTTGATTTCAGCTGCAGTATTTATGATAACCTCTTTGTCCTTAGAAAGGAAGAAGCTTGTAAGTGATGAGGGTTTTGGAGAAATACAGTATTTCTATACAATTCCTATTGTACTTGTCCTTGAACTCTCCACTTTTGGGCAAAAATCTTTAAGAAAAAATATGGCAATAATACCATTACTACCATTGATCTTTAGTCCTTTTCCTTCCCCCACAGTGTTAACCTGGTCTTTAGTAGTTGAGAATTTAAGCACAGCTTCCTCAGTTCAGCTACTGTTATGTTACTCTGTGGCATGTTAGGAATTTTTTAAATCTATTTAATGTTTTTTAGATCAACCACTAGATGGCACTTAAAGTTTGCGTTCTTTTCCACTTCTTTTTCAGAGTTATTTTTCAAAGATCTGTTCATCTATAATTAAGAGTTGATGACTCCCACTGGGACTATGTTGGCGGAAAGCAAGATGCAGCAATATTTGAGTGAAAGCAGGCAAAAGTATAACCATTAAAGGGGGAACAATGACTATAATTTAAATAAGATTTGGGTGGTTGCAGTGTTTGCATAATCCCTCCTGGCATGCAAGAGCAGTAGAGAAGCCTGTGGCTTTGCTCTCCTGCTGTGTTTCAACAAAAATGGAAAATTGTAATGAACAGCAACATTTTTCCTATCTTTCGTATTCACTCTCTTCCTCCATTCCTTTAAGTGGAATGCAGTCTACTTAAGGATTGCATTGTAATGAAAGTAACATAGAGCCTGGTAAACTCTGTGTTACATTTTCCAAATCAGATGCCTCTGGCTGCAAGTTCAGCATATAAATTAAAACTTGCTTAATACATGTTAACTCAGTAAGGGTGGGTGATATATAGTAACCTGAATTATGTAAATTAAGCTTCCCTACTTTCTGTATTGGTTGCTACTCCTGTAATAACACAGTCTGGAGCTCTTGTATTAGTCTTCTTCCTCACCTTCATTTTTTTTTTTTTGGTTAAATAACTATCATTGTATTTTGGCTTAAAGATGGTTAAGTAAGTTTTGGTATTAAGTAAACTTCTATGACCCTGCCTATTTCCTGTCCTGTCAAATCTTTCCTTGTAAGAATAACAGTGTCCTTTTATTTGGTGGAGTGTAGCATGATGTTTTTGGCAGGCCCAACATTTTTGACTTGCATAAATTTGTGACCTCAAGTGCAAGAAAAGTGAATGCTTGCTTCAGTACCTCATGGTTTCTGCCCAAAAAGAAAAGTGTCCACCTCGCTAACCATTACAATTTCTGAAGGAAAATGATCAGCACACTTATTCCACCTGATTGCACATGACTGCACTTCCAAAGAAAAGAACCAGAAATAAAAATAAGTATTTTGCACCTAGTTATGTAAGTTACCGAAAGCCTGAAAATATAGGGCAGACTGTACTGCCTTACTGGTTTCTAGAATTGGCACACATGGCACTTCCCTCACTAACAGCTATTTGGCAGTCTCTACCTCAGTAAGGATGTGATTCTGCAAAGTGTAAATTCGGGTCTGCTGCTGGGCAAAGCATGTCATTGCATGGTTAAAGGTTGCAGGATCAGAACTGAAGTGAATTTACATAATTATTTTCCTAAACTTTCCCTCCATTAACTGTGTGGTTATTTAGCTCTTTACTGAGCTGAAATGATGCTTTTGCCCTACTCAGAACACAGCA
The DNA here is from genome assembly GCA_013399195.1 of Dicrurus megarhynchus. Lineage (NCBI taxonomy): Eukaryota > Metazoa > Chordata > Aves > Passeriformes > Dicruridae > Dicrurus > Dicrurus megarhynchus. The sequence continues at coordinate 1,341,309 of VXAD01011334.1, read as the reverse complement.
AGAAAGCCTTTTACCTTGCCAAGTCTGAAAATCTGACAGATTAATTTTATAATTTGAGAAGTCTCATCCAGAAAGTAACTACTGTATTTTAACATGTAAAGTATGTTTAAACAAACACGTGTGACCTGGATATGCCTACTTACTTGCTTCCCCTTAGATTTTGATGGGGTTTTTTTCATTAAGTCACAAAAGTTTTATATGAACCTTCGTCTTTTTACAGAATATTTGTATAGTATAATTTGTAACAAAGAAGACTTTGGTATCAATTGATACTGCTTGTAGCCTTGAACTGAAGAAAGTTATCTTCTGTCTACTATTGATTGTAGCAAAGGAATTCATTTGCTTTCATTTCGTAAAAGGAAAAAGGAAAAACAAACAGACATGAATGTAGCATCTTTGGCCAGATTCTTTTAACATGAGTATTTTTGTGGTTTGTGGATTCCTACTCTGAAAGGTTGTCTCCAAGTGTCCAAGACAAAATAACTGTATCCTAGTTGGAAGGAAACATCTTTCCTTTGCAGCTAAATGAACTGTGCCATGTCTGGCAAGCACGGTAGTATCCAGTGCTGTCTTGCTCACACACCTCAGTCCTGATGACAACCTTCCCACTTGCTCAGCTTACACTCTGTTCACTGCCAGATTCCAGGGACCCTTCCTTAGGGTGCAGGACAGCATCAAGGAATCCCACTTGTCAGGTTTTCACAGCAGCAAACACAAAACCACCAGTCTCACTATCCTATGCTCCCACATAGAAGTTATTGCTGGCAGCAAGCCAAGCTGTTCAGCATTACAGGTAATTAAAGCCATTTAAATTCTGCAAGAATATTTTTCTTCATCCTATCTATGATGCTGTATCTTAGCAACATATATAGGCTAGAACAGTCAAAGAAAAGGGGGTGTTTTGTTAGGGGAGAAAGAATGATATTTCAATCTTGTTCTTACCTTTCTTCTCAACTTGCATTTAAGGCATTAGTAGTGACAGAAAACTGAAAAAGGAGCTGTGGCAATGACAGGAAATCCTGGGTACAGCAACAGAGTACTCATTGCTCTCCCTGGACATGAAGAGGAGGTGACTGACAGCTACCAGCTCATTATCTTGGTGAGGGTTTTTTTTGTTTGGGATGGGGTTTTTTGTCTGGTTGGTTGGGTTTTAGTATTAATCATATCAATTAAGCTACTAAAAGTTCTCCAGGAAAAACTGGATAAAACTCACTGTCTGGAAGACTTCTACCAGATGTAAAGCCAAACTGCTGCACCAGGGAGGCAGCAAGGTACTGGTTTTTTTTGGTCAGAAAATCATTCCTTTTTGTACGCTTTGTTGTCAGTTTCTCGCCAAGAAAGGCTTTAAGAGTGGCTTTAAAGAGGGCCTCATATTTCTGGAGGCATGACAGAAGTTGTGTCCCGCCCTAGGTCACCTGCAAAGAGCCCCCAGACTGCTGTTCATAACTTTCCCAAATGGCAGCTGAGTAAGACTGACTAATAGTCAAAACAGGCAAGCTTTCACTATTGTATCTTGAGCAGGCTGGAGATCTGCTGTGTGGGAGAAAGAGGCCTCTGTTTGCATTTACTTTTTATTTGGATGACCTTTGAGATGCTTAGCATTTATGGGACAGCCTGGACTGAGCAGAAAAACACAGCTCAGGCACTTCCAGGTAGTTTGGATCCTACAACAGGATTTTTGATTTTTCAATTCTGTCTGCTCCTGGCCACCTGCTTGCCAACAGAACCTGCCTATTTATTTTTACATCATTATTTTCTGCTAATAAAGTTGATTTTAAAACTATGAGAACCTACAGTAATAACAATAATAACAAACTGGACTCTACCTCTGTCCCCCTCCCCCTGAAGTTTGCTGTTCAAATGTACAGAACTTATGTCCAAGGCATGGCTGGGTATTTATTACAGCATGCAAATGATCACTGATTCCAGGGCTGCATACAAGCTAAATGAAAAATTATTACTCATCTGCAATTATTCCAGGAAATCTTGAGTAGCTGCCAAAATAATAGAACAGCTGGATGAGAAGAGGGATAGGATCAGTTTAAGCTGGCACTCAGGCTAAAGAAACTCATGCAAAGTCACAGCCATGGTTACCTGGAAGACTCAGCTTTATCCCACTGTTGAGCTGGTGCACAACAACGTGCATTATTGTGTGCTAACAACATCTGCCCAGAAAATGGGTTACTCCACCAGTCTCCATTATATTTGAGCTGTTGGAGAGCACCAAGTGCCTCTAGAACAACAGATCAGCAAAAACAACACCACATCGAAATCAGAACTGTGGTAGGTTTGGTAATCAAGACACTTGTTGATACTAACCCAGGTTAGAAATGCTGTAAGTGGAGGTTATTACAAATACTATGACTGCACAAGTAGAGTAGATGTGGAGAAAGCTAAGGCTTAAGTTATATCTTATGATGCCTTAGGATCTCCCTGAATAAATCCTTTTCTCCTCATGGCTTTGCTCATTGATCTCTACCTTCTGGATGACCAAACTTTCATCTCCAGGTGTGCTATCAGCTAGCAAGCAATGGTAGGAGTGATTAAATAGGAGGTAGAAAAATTCATGTGAAACTTGCTCACTTCTAATGAACAATCAAGAAATAATTTGAGCTGTATTTAACAGGTACAAAAGAAAAGTGCTTATAAGTTAAGCATTAGAATCAAAATTACACCTAAGAGCAAAGCTGCTGGCTTAGCACTATAAAGCACATGCCAATAGTCCAGGGAAAACCCTTTTCATAGTCTCATCATAGGTCTATTAAGTTGCATCTTCCACTGACAAAAGTACATTCCGTGGTCTCACCGATCTGTGCATATTCCCAAAGTCTGGTGCTGTTGCTGGCAAAGCTTTATTATGTTCCTGCATTACATAGAGCACTGTGCAAATACTAAACAAAAGAAAATGACATCCAACTGCTAACAAAGACATGTTTGGTATTCAGATTTCCCCCCTTTCCCATAGCCAAAGTGGCAGTCAGACAAAGGCTTCCTCTGAATCCTTGCTCATTGTGTGAAGCACAACTCAAACAAACACCAAATGGTATTAATCATGGCCTTCCCTAGCTCTATAACTAATATCTTTAAAGTTATCCTGCATGCTAAATACAATTTTCAGCATCTGAGAACTGTGAAACCGATACAGCCCTCATCAGAATGCTAAGGGTATTGGCATTGCTTTAAAACTATCTTCATACTCAATTAAACGGTTTCTATGCACAGACATCTTCAGGAGAAGTCAGAGGATTGCATGTTTTAATAGCTATGGAAGTATTTTATTCCCTCTGAAAAAAAATGTTTGGGTTCATGTTTATTAATGCCCAGTACTCAAGGTCAAAAAGAACATTCATATATTTGGCCAGAAGCATTGCTTTGCAAGAGATCAAGATGCCAGAAAGTTATGCTTGATCGACAGTAGGTGCCCAAGGGATTTGAATGAAAACATTTGGAAGTATTAAATCAATAGCTGTCAAGATTCCTCTATCTATAAGTGCAGTTGGTTTTAGTAAACATTTGTTGAGTGGTTTAAATTCACCTAAGGAAAATATGTTGGAATTACGGTTTTTTATGTGTTTCTGGGACATGAGATCACAAATTGCCAAAGAACTTTGGCACGATTAAAAGGAGTGAGAGTCAGACAGACACTTCAAACACTAGTCAGGGCAAATTCTGAATGTTTGCCAAGTGAAATGCAATTGATCAGGGTCTGTGCACTATTTACTACTGAGAGATGACAAAAATCTGTCTAAGAAATAATTACTGAAAGAGACAGCTGTGGGGTGGGACACAGCATTGGCCTCATATGATCTGCATACAAGAAGTCATTAATATAGAATTACATCTGAGATACAGTACAGTCATAAGACTGAGGGACCTTCTCTCAGAGTTCCTTTTCTCCATCAAAATGAAACATAGAATGCTTCTATTCTTTCAGAGGCTCAAATTTATTCCTAAGGGCAAGAACTAGTCAGCTATGTCATACTCTCCCCAGGGAAGCTGTGGAAACCCCTCTGGCTTGATGCAGACAAAGAAAGGAAAAAGCACACCACAGAGAACATCCCAGCATTGGCTGGTAGGTTGAGTAGATGACCTGACGGGTCTTTTCCATCTATAATTTTACTCTGTGACTTCAATACTGAAGGCCCTGTGGACATCCACAGTGCTCTTGCTTTCCTGGAAGCTTTAATAAAGATCTGGTTTGGAACTCAGAATAGCAACTAATAGCACTGAGCAAATGTTTCTAGTATGGGGTGAGAGGCAACAAGAATGCCAGTGGGAACACGCCCCATCATGCTAGTTGGGTTTATTCTGGCCATTAGCACCGGGATCCCCTGAAACACTGGCATCAATATATTCTAACTGCAATGGTTGTCAGCATGCTGCTTACTTCAATGCAGAAAAACCCTAGTGCATAACCAGGTATTGTACTCTTTACTCAAGGTAGTGTTTGGATTTATAAGCTCCCATGTCTGGCTTGGTCCTGAGACTTTAGTTCATTAGGAGAGGTAGAAATTAATCTAGAAATCCTCACTCAGCAACAAATGTGTTAGTATTTCTTCTCTACTCTTCACCTAGTCTGTGCCTCCCAGAAGCCTCTTCACTATAGCACACCCACTTGTTGAAGTTGGTAGAAGCTCACAAAAGCCACTTCATTAGGTTTCTTCATCAGTCCAAAGACCAGACTTTCTACTTTCCCTGTTGCCACTGGAATTACTTAAGGAACAAACTCAATTCCAGTTCTACCTCAGAGTACAGCAGGAAGATTCACAATCTCTCGTCACCCAAAACCTGGTCCCTTGCTTCTCCATGGCAGATACACCATAAGCCCCTAAAGCAGAACCAGTTTGTGAGCAGTTTCTGTTGGTCCCTGGAGCTGAGTTCCTCAGCCAGCAGTCACATTTCCAACAGTTTGCAAAGCTGAAAGATATTTTGCCAATACGTTAACTAAATGAAATATGGAAGAATGTAGCCTACAGCAAGCCAGATCTGAATCTAGAAATCTGGCCTTTGGAGGACTGGTGGTACCAGAGGAATATTCTGACTCAGCTGGAGCAACATCTCACATCTGAAGGAAACTGTGCCCAGTGGGAACTCACAGCAGGTCACAGCTCTGTTTCTCATGAGATTGGCCACATCTGTTCTCTTTTATGCAAGAGAAACACTTCATTAGGGCCCTATGTAACCTTCTGTTGGGCAATACTGGGCACTCCTGGTTTCATCCAAAGATGAATCAGTGGGTTCCATTATTGCTTCATACCTCAACAGTAATGTTTTGGGTGGGTTCTTGGACAAGAATCTTGGCTCTGAAAGACATGTTTGATATGGTAGCCTTGGACACAGCCATACAGTAATTCAAGCACTTCTTCCAAAGTGCATGTGTTTATTTACATCAATAAGCATAAAATGAAAGCCAACACTTTTGCTATTGTATAAAATAAAACACCTCAACACTATTATATCTCTTGGAATTCAGGGGGACCTACACAGACAAACGTACCCCTGCTATGCAACTTAGAAAAATATCTTAAATTCCAGACCTTTCCATGTGCTGCAGAATGGCCCTGTGGGAAAACCTCCTTCAGAATTGAAAGCTGACTGTAAGGGTCCACCACAGGCCAGTATCCCTGATATTCAGCGAATCAAACTGCACACATATGGAAGATAGAACAGAATCTGGGACTTAGTAACCCTGAAGTTGCTCTTTTTAAAGGCCATGTTGTTATCTTTTTGAATGTTTCTTATGAATTTAGCAGTTTATTTCTTGGCTCTATCACAATCCAGTTTACTCTCCAGAGTAAATTTGAAGTCTGAATGCATTACAGAGCACAAAGAAGCACCAGGCTGTTACCAATCAGTCTCTCACTACAGAGAAAAGTTCTTGGTGCTGAAATAGTTCTGTTTGTTCCCATTCTTACCTTAATGTAATATTGCTGCTATACTTTGTCCTCCAGAAAGCACCAGAGACTGTGGCTTCGCAGCTCTCTGTCCACTAAATGCCTCACACAGATGACACACCCTAGCAGTGCTGGGCCTGAGCTTGGGAACATCTGCCTGTTCCAAACCCAGAGTTCCCACATAACTACATAATTCGCTGCTATCGAGTTACTGGGCTAGCCACAAATTGACTAATGCAATAGTCATCAAGCATCAGGAGGTTGGAGCATGAGTGCTTAAATTTCAGGGAAGGGCGATTTTTCCTGTAGTATCACAAACACTTTATCAACACAAAAATGAGCAAAAATTCCCCATCTGCCAGACATGAACAGTACAAAAAGAAAAGGGAATCTACATACAGCCTTTAATTTGCAGTGATGTACCCTAGACAGGGCCTTCCAAAATCTGCCAGTGATGTTTGTACCACGAGTGCTTCCCCAGCTGTGGGGAAAGGCCAAGGACAGGAGAGCAGCTGGGCCTTGGCACTGCAGAGCTTTGCTTGCTTTACTGTGACTGAGGAGTATCGTTCTCAGATTGGATATCACTCCCTCTCCCTTAGTGTTTTCAGCACACAAACTAAACAGCAAGAGCAATCAAGAGCAATTCCTTTTCCCCCACATGCCTCACTGATAAAATAAAGCTTTCCTGAGAAACTCTTTCAGTCTTAGCAAATCAGATTAGTCTTTTTCTAAGACAGAAGGATCTTCTGAGTTGCTCCTTAAAATTAAGCTTCACATGACTCTTTGGTTATTTCTCATAGTCTTTTAGCAACCAAACTGGCCCATAACCCACAAAGAGAGACTGTGCTCCATCTATAGCAACAGGCTTGACAGAACCTACCACTTCAGTAGATCAAAATCCTGAACACACCGATCACATTCTCTTCACCAGCTCAGCAATGCTACAAACACTCAGGAAGCAGGGGAATGAGAACAGGCTGTAATTATTGGCTGCAGCTGTTTGCACCAGCCAGTCTCCTGATAGCTACCTTTAATTGCCAGTATCACAGAATGCTTTGGGTTAGAAAGAACCTTAAAGATTACCTGGTTCAAACCCCCTGCCATGAAAAAAATGTTGCTTGAATCAAAAAATGGGGAAAACCTTTCCGTCAGCTTAGAAAATAGTAAGGTATGGGAGAATTGGCAAAACAAGAAACCAGTGGAACAGCTCTTACATAACAGCAATTAACTTCTTTAGTTGATCTTACCTGTTAATTTACTCAGGTAGATGGCAAAATATTGTCACTAGAGGTCATGTGTGCAGGGGTGATGGGAAAGTGTAAGAGCAGGAGACAGTTAAATGGTTGTAAAAGAGGTGGACAAAATATGACACAGTGCCAGGTCCAGCTAATGAAACTGCCTGAATTTATAGCTGGATAAAAGTTATGGGTCATTTGAGTTCTCCAGTGACAGATCAGATCTGTGGAGTGGCAAGCACAGCATCATTATTGAAATAAGCATTGGCAAGCATTATGAGTCTGCCCTTATGTTTAATAACATTTAATTTTATAAGCAGTTCTAGATGATAGCAAGTGGCTGTTCAGTCAATTAAATGCACACAAAGAAGTGACTCTGGAGGCTGGATTACTGGCACTGGTTCAAGGCACTCCTGGGTGGGTGGGACATCTCTCCATCTCCATACATAAAAACTTTTATTTGTATGTTACTTATGCTCTGACCCTCTGGGAGCTCAGAGCAAAACTCCACTGACCTACAAAATTCTGCTTCTGTGCCAAAGTATCTGCACAGTACCTATCTCACACCCAGGCCTGTCAGTACTGCCAAAGTGATATTCTCATATCTATCTGAGCACATCCATCTGAGCAGGACACAGGCTCAGCTAAGGAAGAAGCAGGGCTCTTCTCTGCTCTTTGTTTTCCTTTCCTCTGCTGGAGCTGCAGATGGCTGTGTTGAACATGGGTGAGATCCCAGGGGCACTTTGAGGATTCAGGGTAAAAATCTTGTTCCAGAGAAATCAATGGGAGTTTTGCCATTGACTTTGGTGGGGCCGGACTTCATTCATAAAGTGTTGACTGCTTTAATAGATTTACCAGCCCTGCAGGCAGCCCATGCAGAAGTGTAATAGATCTTGCACTCTTGCTTCTAGAAATGAATCCCCTGGCTCAGGCCAAGGTCTGCAGAGAGCAGCTTCCCTGTGCCAAGCCCTTCATCTGGGAAACCTACCAACCCAGTATTGCACTGTAAGTCTGCAACTCAGTGGGACTGACTTGTGCTTCCACCACAGGAGTTTACGTGGTGCCCAGCTCTGGGAAAAGCCCATGGGGGTGTAGCCCAGGTGGTTCTGCCTCGCAGTGGGCTGGGCCCTCAAGCAATAGCAGCAAGGGTGGACTTTGCCAGCTTGCACCATGTCCAAGCTAGCCCTCAGCAGCCTCAGCACAAATCTGGCTGAAGCCACCATCGGAGCCAGCAGCTGCAAAGAGAAGGAGCCTGGCTCATTACAGGGCCAGGCTGCTGCAGCAGCAGCCAGCACTGACCCTGTGCTAAAGCTGCAGAGAGGACTGTGGTCTGAGTGCTGCCTGCCATGTGTACTGCCCTGGCACGATGGTCACTTTATTTAAAAAGAAAAAAAAGAGAGAGGGAATCCTGCTCCATTGTCCTACTGCAAGTGGAAAAGGGCTGAGTTAATTCAAACCAAACTCCGAACAGAAACTCCTCCCAGGCGGAGACATTTTTCTGTCAAGTTTCAGCCCTGGGAGAATTTTTACAGCTGAGCAATAAACTCTTGAAACAGAGGTTAAGGCCCTCACTAGCTCCAGACTTTTAATACAAGGAGCAGCACAGACCAATGGGCACTCTTTAATGTGTAGGAATGTGTCAGACTGATGGGAAGCCGGATGTGCTGGGGAAAGGAGAGGGTTAATTACCATAATTACCCAACAAACTTTTCTTAATATTGTCACTTCTTACCCACAAGTTACAATTTCTGTTACTATAGAGGCAAGATGTTGATACTGGATTCATTTTCTGGGTTTTATTCCTTTTTGTCATTTTTCCCATGAACTAATAAGCCACAGTGGATTTGAAAGTATGAGCAAATGTGAACACTACACAAAGCACTTTTATGTTCTATTGACATTTTCTTCCCACCCTAATAATTTAGAGCTGTTAACATAAAAAAAAAAATTAAGATGATCATACTTCCCATCACTTTCATTTCCCATGTTTATGAAGGAAGAATTGTGAGTAATTTCCCATAGTTATTGTTTGCAGCACAACACATGGTGTCAATTATTGGGATAAGAAACATAGGGAGGGTATTGGTGAGGATACATGATTTATCTGTGTGTTTCATTCAAAATTCATTTTCCATGCCATAGTTTATATTACTTTGATCAACATCATCTTTCTTGTTTGACTTTATAAACATAATTCAACTATTCTGAGCAGAACCCTGGGTCATGAGAGATCAGTTTGCTGACATATTTCTGGAGCAGTGAAGCATAAGCAGAGTGATCCTCCACCAAACCTACTTTCTGATAAAGGTATCTACCCAAGAAGGGCAGATCTGGACAAATCTAGAGTAATGGAACACAAAATAACCCTTGGATTTGACTTTCATTCTCATTTCCAAGTAAATAAAAAGGTAAACCAACTAGTGTCAGGATCCATTCCCACATAGAACATAATTCCATGCATTAATATGTATTTTCTTTCTGGCACTTGGAGGTCTTTCACTCGCCTTTGCACTACTGCCTTGAAAATGCCATTTCTGCATTAATGACCTGAGTGGTTGCAGGCGCGAGGCTGGAGTCTCTGCATGGGAGCTGTCTCTAGGCAGCTCTACGGCAGCCTTGGGGCACTCTGCTCCTGCTGCTCAAGCAGAGACAGGTGCCACTGACATGTGACTGTGCTGAAGCAGCACGTGCTGTAAAGAGGCAGCTTCAGCACAGATCACAGCAGCTCGGATATGGCAGAATAACTGGATTTATCATTCAGGGCTCGACTGTCGCAGCAGATTTGAAGACTGTGGCTGGGACGGGCTGGTGGCACTGCAGAGACTGGCAGCTAATGATGTTTGGTTAATTGCAGATTTTGCAAGGGTGGGGGTTCAGCTGACACCAAAGACAACATTTCTTTCTCTTTTTTTACCCTGCCTTCCCAGCTGGTGCTCAAAGACAATATTCAGCTGCTTCTCTTTTAGGACTGCTCCTTGTTAGAGATCATGCGGGACATGAGATATTTAATGCTTAGGGGGCTAATGGGGAGGTCCCCCTGCATAAATCCTTTACCAATTCTGTTTTTTGAATAAATTGCAGGCTGGTCTGTGGGGAATTCAAAACTGTGCTGTTTGTTAGCACAAATGAGCCCAACACAAATAGTTGGTCTTTTTGACCAGAGGATTGTGCAACTCCACCAGACTTGGCCTTCAACCCAGGCCTGGCAGTCACATTGGGACCCACAATTTCCTCCCATGGTTTTATCTGTGCTGCAGAAAACACTTTTGTTCCCAGCATATTTTGGGATATAGGACTGTGGAGTAGGCCTATGTACGGGTCACAACATGATCCACAATGAATTCAGTCTCCTAAATGATATAATCATATTATAGGGCAAATGTATAACACACAAATTCACACAGAGCTGGCTTTGTTGAAGAGTGAACTTTTGAATTACCATTCTGCTTCCTGGTTCCTTACCTTTGTTCTGAGCATGTGTAGTGGATTTTCTCAGCCTTTTTTTTCTCCTTCCATTGCTGGGTGCTGCTTTCAGTCTTAAACCATGAAACACACAGATGATACATGATTTAAACATAAAGACCAGGTCTCTTCAGGACCTCCACCACCCTTCACTGAAACTTTTCCATGCCATACAGCAGCTCTCATGGCCTAAGACTCCACCTGAGATTCTCCAGATCTGGAGAGCAGCTGAATACCAGAAAGGCAGATGGATGGTGATTCACATCAGAAAGTCTTCTGAGCAGCTGCCCTGCAGAGCCAGTGCTACTGTGTTGTTCATTCCCCTTCTCCTCTCTTCCAGTTTCCTGTTGTTTCAGCTTTGCACTGTTGTGAATACAAACTGTTCCCTTCATATTCCTCCTCTGCTCTGCGCTGACACCTTCCTCCTCTCTTCCTGCCCATCCCTTCTATGACAGGTTTCTCAAAGCAGCAGCAACTTGTGCTATCACCTTCTTCTCTGGACCCACCACTTACATTCCCAGTTCATATTTTGCCTGATAGTTGACTCCAGCTCCTGCTCAAATATTTTCCATCTACAGTTTATGTTTGATGCAAAACGAATCTTGTGATAAAGGGGTTTAATGATGATACATATTTTTTTATTTAAAAAGTCAACTTTATATTGGAAGATTCCTTTAAAATGCCTGAATGAATCTAAAGAAATCTGCATTGACAAGTGTTTTTAGCTCTTTTCCATCTTTAAGGTATCTGTGCTATGGCAGAGCTGGCAGCACTGACAAGTTGAGACCCATAATCATGTTGGGCACCTCTAGACTGGAAGAACTGGTACCACACCGCTGTGAATCTCAGCAATTCAGGTAGGAAGTCAATTTCCCCACTATCTGCCTTGATGTGATTGCATGTTTAAATGCAATATGGGGATGAGGACCATTGGTCTCATCTCCTGAACTTACTTGTTAATTCCCTTGCTGGCTGAATTTACTCCTCAAAATGCAAATATGGACTGGATCTTTCTTGCATAAGCCGAACTTGAAGTCAGCACACTCCAGGCTTGGAAATGCACAAGCAATTTCAAATTAAGAGTCTGGGGAAGGCTTAATTATTTGGATGGTTTAGTGGAGCAGCACAGCCCACATCAGACCATGCACAGCATCACCTGCAGCGGTACAGCATAACAGGCATACTCAGTGCAGTCACAGGCTCCCACACTGAGAACCAGTTTCTGCATGATTTGTCTTGGGACTTACCTCTTTGACCTGCTTTGTTTTTATGGTCTAAACTCAAAATCAAAGTGAAACTCAGCCAAAGTGCCAAGATTTCCTGGTTACAGGTTGAAACCAAGCAAAGAGTCCATGGTTGGTATGGTTTCAACCTAAAACCATAAATCATCTCTTATTCACCTAAAGTTTGTTCCAAATTTCCTCAAAACTTGGCCTAGATTTGCCTGAAACTTGGCCTATTATTGCTTGAAACTGAGCCCAACTTCAGAGAGGTTAATGAACCTCCACAAACCTGGCCCAAGTCTTGAGTTTGTAATGAAACCCAAAACCAAGGGCGTTTCACCTGGTTTGGGTTGGGTTATAGACATTTCTCATGGCTCTAATATTTATTATGATTATAATAACAACACATTTATACAGAGATGCAAGCACACAGAGAAGTCCAGACAGCCTTCCTACCGGTCTGAGCTCACCAGCTCAATCATGTACTGGACTGGAGCTACAGTCAAACTCAGCCCCAGATGGGCTGCTTAAAAAAATAATTTCTCCTGGGTTGTCAAAGATGCAAAAAAAAAATCACCCTGAAGCACCTCACACAGAAATTACAGGGATAAAGAATCAACCTCCAAAGAAAACTAAGCGGTAGCCCTGTTTTCTGGGCTGGTTCATCCAGCATTCTGAGAGACAAGCCAGGCAGGCTGGCAGAGCCCAGGTCCTGCTCACCAGCAGTGTCACTTTTGATTATCTCCATGCAGCCTGCTGGCCTGGACACTTACCCTAAATCTTTTTTGTAGTAGAAAATTACCAGGCACTGACACTGTTTTTGTTTGGGTTTTTTTTAAACTGGTGCTGCTGCACCTGCAGTGGCAGCATCCTGGGTGGGGTACCTATGGGAAGGGCCTCTCCAGGGGCTCTGTGCTAGGGCACGGGGTCACGCTCCTGGCTTTCTGAAGTGTGAGGAGTGACCAGGGCTCCAGCAAGCTCCATCTGAGATGTATTTTAGTGAAGAGGGGGAGTTCCCAAGGCTTTGTGCCAGCTGGGGCTGTCATAGCTGATGAGCCCCTGTGGCTCCTTGTCCTCCTCTCCAGGGACACCACCGTGCTTTGGAGTTAACTCCTGGCAGAACAGCCATTGCCTATGAGCTCTCCCAAACCAAAACATCTGGTTCTCAGTTCCTGTCCTGTAAAACAAGGATGACAAACGCATCCCAACCTCACAAGGGTGTAGTGAGGAACATCCTACAGCCCTGGGAGCCATAGAGAAGATCATAAACAAACAAACCTGCAGATGTGAAAGCCAAGCCAGGGAGAGGGCTGGGCCGGCACTGCTGCCACGTGCAAGGGAAAGGTCCAGCCCAAGACAGGGGAAAAGCCCTTCCTGGGTACTTAACAAAGGCTTATCACAGTGGTGTGACTTTGGCCTGGAAGTACCAAAATACGGTATCTGTCTGGACTCTTCAGACAAAGCCACCTACATTTCTGTGTGCACATATGGGCACATGTCTAAACAAGCTGAGGACTCAGCTGTACAAGAACAAGCAGCAATGGCACACGCTGGACTGGCTGGCACCAGCACGGGGCTGCAGCCCAGCTTTGCCAGCACATTTCCACGGATTAGGCAGCCTGGGCCTCCACAGACACTTCCTGCCATTGCTGCACAGCACAGTAGAAATAGAAAGAAGAGCCCAAAATACAAAAACAAACACTTCTTTGACCTCTCTGGCCCCAAGGTTCCTCTCCTGAACTCAACAGGAAGCTAAAAACGGAGAAATTGGCTTGGGCGTGATATTCCTCAAAAGCATTTGTTATGAGGGTGTGAAATATTTGGCAAGTTTTAAGGACAACAGAAGCAGATTGTTGGAATTTGTCAGAGCTGAAGTCATCGACATCTTCAACGTTTTTGCTACACAGAAAGAGGGTCTCATCTTCAAGCAAACCAAAGCACACAGCCCACTCCAGAGGGATCAGACTTCAAAGTCTCCAGGAGCAGCACCAGCCTTGGTGAAGTGCTCACTGAATGGGGCTGCAAACAGAACCCTGCTGCCGACCACTTCCACCAGCCTGGCACCAGCAGTGCCTCTGCCTGCTCCAAGAGCAGCCAGGCCACGTCCCCCTCTGAGGGGACAGCTGCTGGCCCCTGCAGCACCTGCCTGGGGACCTGCAAGGGACAACTCAGAAGCACAAAGCACCAGAGCTGCTGCAGGACCAGCACATGTGAGTGAAGCAGAAGCCACATGCATTGGGGTGCTTTGGGCCACTGAATTACTGCAGCATTCTGTCCTCTCCCTATTGCTTTCCCTCTTGCTACTACTGCAACCTCTGCAACCATCTACATTTTCATTGGTGTAAATGATGGCATATTTTGCCCCAAATCACACCTGTCTGCTTGCCCTATCTTAAGTTTTCACAGCATTCTGAACAAGCATGATCCTGCAGGTTAATGTGACGTCCCAGACCTGTGGTGCCGATGCAGTTTGCACGCAGAGCCCTCCACACAGCTCCATGTAACCACAGGAGCTCACACAGGGGCTGCACAGGTCTCTGCAGGCATCCAACACGCTCAGGCCACAGTCAACAGCTCTGGGATTTTCCTAACACAAGGGTTTTAGCCAAGGACTATTCTGCCAAGATTGTGATAACATGAGGGCTTACTCTGGGCGAAGACTCTGGTAGGACATTGCCAACCCAGATTTACTGGATTTATCTGGTGTACATCATATCTTGGCCTTAGCTTCTGGCCACTCCTGCAAGCAGAAAAGCTGCAAGATTTGTTCTGGGGAGAGAGTGAAGTAGACAAGATCCTGGGTCCAGATGTCCCAGTTTTTTGAAGCTCGTGTATCCCGTTAGCTCCTGTCCTACCTGGCACAGGGCAGCTGGGGGGCACTGAGAGGGGTGCACAGTTCCTGCAGCTCCAGCCTCAACCAATACTGAACTCTGGCTTCCCTTCTATAACTGAAAAGACAGGATTTTCTCATCACAGTGAAGAGAAGCTCTCTCCTCTTCATCTGGTGCTTACTCAGAAAGTAGCAGCACAACATAAGCTGTTATCTTCGCTAATTTGGATAGAAACCATCAGATCCACAAGAATACTGTGAGGCTTTAATGGTTCAAGTGGCCATTCCTTCACAGCCAATATCAATTTTTAAAAGTGGTGAGAAAGCTTTTGCAATGCCAGTGCCACCACCCCCAGCTTGGCCTAGAGCAGCAGGTTTGGTGCCTTATGATGCACTTACCTGTTGTGGTGCTGCTGGCAGAGACTGGCAGTGCCAAACTTGGGCCCAGGAAGGTGCAGGCAGCTGCTGGACACAAACCGTGGCGTCTTGCTCTCCAAACAGCTCAGGCCTGTCTGTGCTGAGGAGTCTTGACCTGATTATCTCTTCCAAAGCACAAAGCTGAACTTGAATCACGGCACAGAATATTTATCTTAGAGAAAACCTGAGTATGACCCTTCAAGACCTGCCATAAGAAAGCAAACACTCGGGGTTCTTTGAAAGTCAGCTTAAAAGAGAGACTGTGGAAACAGTGGTGTTCTGCCAAAATACACGTGGGCTGTCAAGTTTACAAGATACTGTTACAACACACAATAAGAGAATGGTTTGCTGTGTACAGTAACAAGCCATCTTTGTTAAACTCTGTCAACCAAAAATTAATTTATTATCCATGCAATCATCTATGCAGAGTCATATGCACAATCGCAATGGAGGGAAGACACACTTATTTCAAATATTTAAGCGTTTTGCTATTTCCTTGAATTTGAAAAATATCCTTTAATTGCAAAAGGATACACATTCAGAAAGACCTCTACTTCAGTCTGTCTTGTGCTTAGAGTCATTCTAGGGTCCCACTATCAAATGAAATACAGATTATTTCAAAATCACACAGGAAGTTACAAACCACTTTTTAATTGCAGGTTTCGTGCAATGTTATTGTGCAACCTTTGTGCTTCACTGAGACACCAAGGAAGCTGCAGAAATTCAAACTAATGGAAATGATCATACACATACAGCAACTAAAACGAAGAAGCAAAAATTATATACCAGTTAAAGGGCACTGCTGCAAAGAGACAGAATAATAATGTACAAAAAAATTGGATTTTTATGTGCAGGTTGGTACTGCAAGGCTGTCTTTTCCATTTTAAAATGACTAAAAGAGCTACTGTCAAGAGTTCTTGTTTCTGAAGCATAACAAAGGCAGTTTGCAAAACTGTGTGGGCAATGCTGGGGCTGCTGGAACACAGTCAAAGAACCTTTGGCATCATAAGGTGTTACATAGAGCTTAAATGTAAACCAACTGTACTGGATAGACGCCTGACAGGTCTTTCTGAAATCATCCTTCTCAGTTCCTCTCAGTGTTTAGGGGCTGAGAAAAAATACTTCAACTGTACACTTAACTGTAAGCTATACAACCATGAACGCTGGCATAAAAATCATTCCCAACCTGCTGATATATGAGTGACATTTGCAACTGTAAAGTTCTGGCTATATCTCACCATAGTTATGCAACATGTGGAAAAAAATACACTGTTCAACATTTTGACACACTAATAAATAAAATCCAGACATGGTCTATTAAAAATATCAAAGTAATCCTGTGCACAAGCTCCTTTTTTATATAGTTATATTTGTTTTGCAGAAGAAATCACAGAGACCTGAAATCTAATTACAGAAAACAATACAATTTGGGGTGAATTATAGGAGTACATTTCCCTTCCAAAGCTATTATAGCTCAATATATGTTCCCTCTATCAACTACAGTGCTGTCTCAGCAGCAGTTTCAGCACTTCTTTCTTCCAGATTTTTATAGCATCACACCTCAGTACAACGTTCTGCTGCTGCTAAAAGATACACCATGGCATTTGCATATACAGGAACATCCACATCATTGAATAATTCACTTGATATAAAAACCCATCTACAGCTTGTGATGGCTTCTGGTATTGGATTATTCCTCTGTTATTTGACAGTAACTGTTGAAGTGGGGATAAAAGAATGGAATATCTTAAGCCAGTTTTAGCAAACAAAGACTTTTCACACTTAACTGTGTTTTCTATATAATGATTTAACATCAACTTCTGCATGTTTTGGCTATCAAATTACTTATTGACAGGACTACTCAGGTCATGTCATTGGAAATGTTCTCGCTTCCTTTCTGGAGCCACACAGTAACTTGAGAGAGGTCCACTGCTGTTTAGATTTGTGAAGGTTTCTGTACTTCTTCTGTTCTTCCTTTGCATGAAGAATGAACAGCAGCAGCTCCTTCAAGGAGGAATCACCTGGACACACAGACAGATACACAGACAACCCTACTGACAACGCCTGAAGTATAAGAATGCAGTTTATCACGCTTTTAGCAAGAACACGAGGCCACAGATTAACTAAAAAAAAAAACTGTTTTATTGTGACATTTATGACATTGAACCCTTGTTGATATGAATGACTATGGGTACTCCTGACATGTTACAATATGTCATGGTGTAGGATGGCACTGATTGTCATCTGACTATTGAGAATGTTTAATGGTCCCTACTGACCTCAGTGCATTTTGGCAAGTCACAGAAACTTTATCATCAGGTTTGTGTATACAGTTAACAAGTAGTTGGTCTTATAAGCACCATTACAAACCCTCACATTAAGGGTATTATTAATCTAGTTTACAAATGCTTCATTGATAAAAATAGCATGATTACAGTATACACACACTTAATTTACATGTAATGTATTATAGGCATAACTGAGATAAACTACTGAGCTAACTTTGGTTGATTGAAGTATTTAGACTGAATAATGGCAATTTTGGCTTCTAAGTTGTGTAAATATTACAGTGCATTTATAAATCTAGGTTGAAAATTTACTAGCACCAAATGGATATCATAAATGGCTGACCTAGTAAGTTGTAGTTGGAGAAGCGAAGTTTAAGAATTACAAAAATAGAGCTGTCCATCAGTTGAAAGCACATTCTTGTACCTCTGCTGAAATGATGATGTGTCTCAGCATCAGTGGCCAACTTCCAATGATAAAAGTCCCAGTTTTCAAGATTCAACATATCAAGGTAGCTCAGCTACACGTAAAAGCCTGAGAAAGTGGTAGTTTTGAGCTCATGTATTCATCCTGTACCTTGTTTATGTAATAGTATGATAGTGCTCGTTCATACAAATGTACTCATGCGAGATTGTACCTATGATATGGAGAATCTGATTGGGAGGAATATTCAGTCCTACCTATCTATCTTTGGTTTAATTATTTGGTCTTTGGTTGATGAATTAATGAAGCAATATCTGAATTTTCATTTTCAGGTTATCTCCCAGCTCACCACTGAGGTAGTCTTTGTCATGTTTCGCTTCAAGCTGGTTAAGTTCCTTCTTTTTATAGAGTGGAATACTACTGATTTGTAATGAATAATTTCCAGGCACTGGCTTCTTCTTTGTGAAATGAAGGTAACTTATCCCGTCCTTCTTATTGATTCTAAAGAAACCATCTTCATTTCCGGAGTCAATTAAATATCGGTTATGGTTTGTCAGTGTTGTGAGGGCAGGGAGCAGTTCCAGGATGCGATCTTTGTTACTGAGATCCGAGATGTTGATGGAGAAGACCGCTGCTTTCTCAATATCCCAGCTGGCCAGACTGATTGGAGGCTCCAGCTCTTGCTGATCCTGCACAAGAACAAAGGATGTCAGTTGGCTTTGTCAGAGAGTGTTTCACACGTGCCTGTGTGTGTTTCTTACCCAGCTCATTCATTACTAATTAAACAATTTTAAAAAGAAGGTTCTGTAACATCATCTGTCAAATCCACTGTTATGGGCCTGGGACTCCTCAGGATGAACTACAGAGTTTGTCACCACCCCCGTGTGGGTAAGAGGAGCCCGAGACACGCTCTGGAAGTTTCTGTGCATGGGCCTTGCTGCCTGACAGATGAAGCCCCTCCATGCTGGGAGCCCGTGACCAGCCTCCTACAAAGAGAGCAAACAAGACACACTCCACCCTTCTGCCAGGGGAGCCACAGGCTGAGAGAACAACGTGGGAAGGAGAGCAGGGTCTGTGAGGGAGCCTCAGCATTTCAATGGGATTTTCTGCTTCGCAAGATTCATTTGGTTTAAGTGTGGAGACAGGGCAGCCTGCAGGTACAGCAGAGTGCTGGAAAAGCAGCCTCACCCTGCACCTCTGACTGGATGGTAACATTTCAGACAGCAGCACATTAGCTGTAACATTTTCATTTGGAAAGCAAGAGAAGCTCTACATCACCTCTGAGACAAAAACACTACCTGACATCCAAAACCAGCTTTGGTCTACTTTAGGGTGTAGATTTTTCCTGAGAGATTGTCTCTTGGCACACCTCCTTCTGAGTCCAGCTTTCACAAGACAGCCACAAACTCTTTCCCCCAGAAAGGGTCAATTACCTCTGCTTCACTTGCAGTTTCATTAGTGCTCCTGCGCTTCCTTCCTCTCTTGGGATAGCCATTGATTTTACATTCATAACAAGCTTCTGGAGAGAGGGAGTTGTCATCTACTTCTCCACTGAGTGAAAGCTCTTGTCCTTGACCTCTGCCTAGCCCCACTCCAGAAACACAGTGTCTGAGGAAGGAAGAAATTCAAAATTAACTCCAGCGAGACACAGATCTTATCAAAAGCTGAATTTGGAGGACTGAAAGTACAAATAATTAAGCAATTATGTTGCATTCATTTCCTAGGAAAAATTTCTGCTAAAGTCAACAGACAAAATTCTCACTGAATCACAAGGAGGCCACTCTTATTTCAAGAATCTGCCTTCATGGGTTTTTGCCCAAGAGAGACCTGCCAACATTTAACAGTCTTAAAAACACAGGCTTGAGCTCTGAGTTGTTGTTAGCAATTTCTGTTATCCAGCCTGAACACATTTAAAGAGACCAATTTTTAACAACTGCTGAAAAATCTGAAAAGTGAGGTCTTTCATAATGCATCCCAAAGCTTTTAGTCACTTACAAAATTTAAGCCATGATCTTTCTGCTTTCCATTTGGGTTGCTTGGTCCTATATGATGCCCAGCCCTAACACTCCCACTGGGGCAAGGGAAAATTGCTTTTCTTGATAAAGGCGACATTTATTAAAAAAACATTAAATTGAAACACAGAAGAATATGGAACATACAAGAACATGAGAACATACAGAGTTTTTCTTCCAACCAGCAGGTGAAACCACTTGTATAATATAATTTCTTTTTGCAGCTGGTAGGGGGTGTTATTATTAATGTTTGTTTTGTTGTTTCTTCTTTAAGGAGACAAGTGAATCACAGCAAGGAGTGTAAGCTCCCAAGTGCCAAGCTCAGAGGACTTGGCAGGCTGCTGGGGTGTGCAGAAGAGGTGAAAGCAGTAGCTTGAAATAGGAGGATTGAACCTGGTAGCCCTGACCAAATTTCAGTTTCAAGCATTAAACCCCCTCCCTTTCCATGGTTACCTTTCCCCACCCGCCCTCCGCCCCAAATCTCCAAAATCAGTAGGTGCACCCAACTCCCAAGTGCTTTCCCAATCCTATCCCTCTTTAATTGCTGACAATCCCCCTGGTTCTGCTGCTCCACACTGCAAAGAAAGGAGTGGACTATGTCCCCTTGGTATCAGTTAGTTTAAAATGAGAATCCCTTACCCTTGTCCTATTCTGAAGTAACCAGGTGGACACCCACAGACGTAGCCACCTTCAGTGTTTGAACACCCGTAACTGCATGGGGCTTGTGCAGAACCGCATTCATTGATATCTTGGCAACCTCCACTAAACTGCTCATACTGAAATCCGGTAGGGCACATACATTTATAGCTTCCCAAAGTATTGTGGCAGGATGCTCCTCCACAAATGTGTGCACTGAGACATTCGTTTTCATCTGGAAAAGAAGCAGAATATACCACGTTAACTTTTACCCTCAGGTACAGTCCAGCCTTCCCCTTGCACAGGTCATGAACATTGGCTGAATGTGCTGCCACTGCAGATGGACACAGAGAACTGGGCTTGTCCTCCCCCTTGGCTGGGGCAGTGGTCCCTGGGAGATGACTACAACCACAAAACAGCAGCATTGGGGCTACTCTACAGATGTTTCATGCCATGTCAGCTCATGTTCTGGAGAGCAGAGAAACAGAGGAGGTAGCTTTTTTTCCCAGAAATAACTGAGAAGAAGAAAAACTTTGTACAGCAAACAATCTGGTCAAGTAATCCCTTGTTCATAGTGCTATTCAACATTAAAGGAAAAAGAGTAAGGAATCAATCTCTGACACCTTTTCCAGGCATTGAAAATTCCTCCCTACACAGTCACATTTAAATATTAGATATAGGTAAAATATGGGAACAAGTAGTAAAGTAAAAATAAAAGCAGCTGTAGATACAAAAGACTGCTACATTCTGAACCAGTCCTTTTCCAAACTTCCCAAGGGTGGCACTGTAGGAGTTTGAGGTCAGTTCAGGCTTATTTACTGAAAATGGCTACTATTTGAAATGAAGCTGGTCTGATTTTTATTGTCTGATGTGGCAAATTGCTTCAAAAAGTTCTGAATATTATTGTTCTCCATTTTCTGTGATAAATGTGTATGTACACTGTGGGTGTGTGCACACATAAGCAACTCCATTTGGGAAGTACAGAGCAGCATCTCTGACCTCAGTATCCAGGTTACAAGAGAATAAGTATTAAGTCAGAGCTTTATTGTCTTTTTCCAAACAATATAGCTTTGTTCTTTGTTTAAAAGTAATGTCTTTGCTTCTTGCAGCCTGATTCACAATGTGGTGCACTGTGGAAGTGCCTGGGCAGGGGATGCAGTCACAGACAGCACAAGACATGGGAGGAACTGAAGCATTCTTCAGTGATTATCTAAATGTGTTGCAGCAACATAAAAAAATCCCTGAACGATTCATTAAATAAGCTAAAAAAGACACAAACTGTTTGCAGAGTTGGGATTGCCAAGGAATATGAAGGAATTGTCACGGAAAAACCTCATACATGGATTCTTCCCTGTGGTACACCCAGGAGATCCAGACAAGTATCTTAAGAATATACAGTTACAGGCAGTACAATGTGAACATGTGGAGACCACAAGGTACTAAAACCTGGGGCTGAATCCTGTGTTCCCAGAGCCTGTAGGAGTTTGCCATTAACTCAGAGCAATGTTTCAGTATTTGTCACACCTCACAGCAACTATACCAACATCATAAATGCTTGTTTGGGCTACAGGAAGTTACTGCACCAAAAGCAGATTTGCTCCACAGCAGCAAGGAAGGGGATACTAGTGAGGTTAATTCCCATATTTTGGGTTATTGTTGGAAGAAAAAAAATATGAAGAAAAGAAAAAAAAGTTTTGGCACCCTCAGACTCTGCACAAGCTGTGCTGTCAGGCACGAGCCTTGCTCTCCTGTGCTCTGTAACACACAGCTCTGTCATGCTCAGCTTCAGCAGGAAGGAGAAATGCCATGAGGACACAGGCACCCAAACCTCCTTCCCTGCAGCTTTGGATTTCTGCCTGGACTGCCCCATGTCCAAGAAAGTGGAAGTGCTGGCTGAGTCTTGCTCCAGCTGTGGCTCTCAGAAGAATTTTCCCTGGTGAAGTTTCTGGTGGACCAGTATTTTTGGTGCCAAGGCTGAAGCCTTTCTTTCAGTGGGGCAAATACTCAGTGCTTGTGCATTTTGAAACTGGTATTCTCTGGATAAATCTAAACAGTAATCAATGGGCTCAAAAGCTGGAATACCAGTGTACACCTGGTTTGGAAATACACTTAGTTAAATGCTTTCACCCAGGAAGACCTGGAAACAGGTAAGATGTTTCACAAAACTCAGTGCTGCACTTTCTCAGATTCCAGTGTCCTCCAGCAGCCAGACGTGACAGTGCTGGTTTGTTGGGGGTTTTTTATCCTCCTGCAGATTAAATTCTTAATTTATCCCTAAACTCTGCTAATTTAATTAACATTCAAAACCCCCATATGTTTGTGTTCCCTCCTTTGTTCCCTGTATGTTACAGGCACAGAGTGCTAGAACAAAGCAAATGTCACTGCAAGGACTCCATATAATGTCAGGAGGTTTGGTGAGCACAATTAAAAGCAGAGATCTCCCTGGAGCACCACAGTGATAACAAGGCAAGGCATTTTTATGTTTTTGAAAGCAAAGAAAGCCAAACAAAAAGTTATAAAGCCCTTTGTTCTCAAAGAGGTCATCAAACACATCTCTGGGTATCCACACAAGACTAGCTTGCACGAAGCCCATTAAATGTGATGAAAACTGCACATAACTGTCACTAGAGGAAAAATGATTCTTGTTTCTCTTGTTTGAATATGCTGCATACTACACTGCTGAAACAGAGGCTTTTCCCATGACTGCTGCACAGGCAGCCCCATCTATGAGGGCTCACAGACTTGGGATAGCAACAAAGTTTAGATAGGGAAGAAATAGGCATTTAATTCACCAATGTATTTACTTATTAACATAAATATATGAGCACTAGCTTTTGTTAATTATAACCAGAATTGCCCTGTAAGCCCTCACTCTAAACTGTATCCCAAAGCTTCAAGGAAGCATCTTTAGACAGACAGCTGCAGGTTTGCTCAAATATGACTAATTGTTAATTCTGTACAGAGGAAGGGCTTAAACACAGCACCCTTCCTGTAGGTGTTGTAAGAACGACAAAAGCTCAGATCAAGTAGGATTTTAAGGGAATTTGAGATGCTTGGGGCCAGAAGTTGAATTTTACAATTTAACAATCCAAACTTGTAGTTCTGAGAGTGCCAGGCTCAATCCACCATCCACTCTTAGACAGGACCTTTGTCCAAGCAGAGACCATTGCAGAGCTGAGTAAGATTTCCTTTGTACAGACCACAAAATACACAAGTAATATGAGTTTCCTCAAAGTCAATACAACCTCTAGCACCCTCAAGGAGAGCTTTGTGCTAAACACTTCTTGAACCAGGACATGGGCTACTGCGTGCTTCCTACCCACTCTGCCTTCACAGGAGAACACACTTGTAATGAAACTGCTGAACTTAGGAAATTACAGTCAGACAAAGGAAGTACAGCAAACTGCACCATTGCCCTTCACTTCTTGCTGCTAACAAAGCTAACAAGCATTTTAATGTATGGATTTACAAAAGTGACTTGCCAACACATTGGTTCCACTGGTAATGCTGGAGATATCCTTGTGGGCAGCTGCACCTGTATCCTCCAATTATATTTTGGCAGCCATGCTGACACCGGTGGTTTCCATCACATTCATCAACATCTAAAAGGGAGAGACACACTCTGAGTTTTGGGAGAAGCTCAAATTATGCTGAATTTGGAAAACACATTACAAATAATCATATATATTCATTTATCATATATATAGGTATACTTCAGGATCTTCCAAAAACCTGACCACACTTTGGGCCTTTCAGGTTTGGATTTGTGGCTCCACAGCAAGTAACATAGGGCTGAAAACCATGGAAAGTTCACATTCAGCCACAATTTTCAGTTTTTGCTTTCTGCTGTGGAGCAGACAGCAGAAAGCCATTTGTATATGGGATCCCTAATGCCTTCCTAAGGGTCTCAGCTCCACAGCAGACAGACCGTTGCTTTTACCCAGGCATCCAACCCAGAAATCCCAGGATATCCCTTTTCAAAACAACCCAAACTCTGTCCCAGGAGAAGGCTCTGAGGATCCAGAGGAATAAGTCTACAGCCCTTGAACTCGCTCTTTAGCGGGTCACCTTGGAGATGCAAGACTTCCTGTCCTTGATGAATCCCTCAGAAATCCCTGCAGGATTCAGAAGAAGTTCACTGAACTAACAACACTAAAACATTCCAGGCTACATATCCTCAGAAAATATCTATCCATCTCTTTAGAATCCCACACCATATCCATTTTTCTGGCCCATGGAGAGAAATACTGCCTTGTTGCTGAATTTCCATACTCCCCCTGCCCCCTTCAACCTACACAAGCTTACTTCTGTAGGTTTTGGTGCTTACTCCATAGGTACTTCCTTGGACAACAGTATGGTTGACAGAAGATTAAGGAAGCAAGAGAAAGCCAAGTTAAATGCACTGCGTTGTACCCACCTTCACAGCTCTGCCCAGTTTGATCAAGTGAGAAGCCACGCTGACACTCACAAACAAAACTTCCTGGAGTATTCTGGCAAATGCCCTTTGCCCCACAGAGATTGATCTCAGTAGCACACTCGTTGTTGTCTGAGGGAAAGCAAAGCTCAGTGTTAGTTTGTAGTTGTCATTTCAAAGCTGATCTTTTGGCCACGCTAATGATGGAGGAGGTAAAGGCACATCAGTAACACAGGTGTCCCTCTGCCCTCCCAGGTTCTCACTTTGCACTCCAGCACAGCTTACACTGCCTTCTTCTGAATTTGGAAACACAAATGTAACAGGAAGGGAAACACTCCTTTTCTTCACCAAGAATATGGAGTTTGATGTTTTGGTCTCCAAATACCTCCAAATTCATGCCAATACCATGGGATCATCGGACCAACACAGAAACAGGACCCAGCTTACAGAGCAGAACGTGTGTTTTGCAGGAAGCAGTTTAGTTCAACATCTCCCCATACCCAATGGGTATGTGTTCAGAGGACAACTGCAGAAATGTATGTTTCTATTTGTTGTTTCAAGAAGCCTTGACATGATCTCAATGAGCTACAAGAAGAGAAATAGAACTGTTTTTTTGCTCAGTGCCTAAGAAAGGGTAAGGCAAGAATTACAAAGTGGTGTTTTTACTGGCTGGTTCTTGCAAGTGCAAAATTCAAAGACAGATTATGAAAGCAAGGGAAGGTAGGAGGAGGGGGCCTCTTTGCATCTTCTGCTCTGGTGGGATTAGCATCAGAATCTGGCCTATGTTTCCATTTGGTTTCTCAGGAAGATGATTCTATCTCCTTGCTACTTTCCTTCTGGAGTAAGGGTCAGTAATAAATCCCAAATCTGTGTCTCCCTTCCCACGTCACCTACCAATGCAGGCTGTATGGTGCTGAGTGAATCCAGGAGGACATTTGCAAGTGAATCCCCCAATAGTGTTGACACAAAGGAACTGGCAGTTGTGCTGCTTTGTTGCACATTCATCAAGATCTAAAAAAACCAAGAAAACGTCTTTCACTTGTGTTTCCTGGGCTCAGAAAGAAGTGATTACAAATAACAGCAAAAAAAGCCTTTTGAATCTACATCTCACTTTCCATGCTGGCTTCCAGTTCCTCTCACATGAAGCCCCACATGTAATGAATGGGACTTTGGAGCTACACAGTGTCCATGCTAACACTGAATTGCAGACACCACTCTCAACTGTCTGAAAGTTGCTCTAAATGTAATAAATGTCTGCTCAGCCAATAAATGGGAAGTCACCCTCTCTCTTCATGAGACCTAGCAGACTGGAAAATGGCCTTGCACTGAAGCATACTATTTCTCCAAAAGAAATATTGAAATGCTAACAGCAAAGTACACTGTTGTTCTCCATACCAAATTTGGAATTGCTGCTCTAACTTGTGTGGTTTTAGTCAAATCTTAGTTACCAAGATACATAAAGGTATGGAATTCTAACAAATACTCTCTCCTGCACTGCTGTGCCTTACCCAGCATGCTGCAAAAGCAGTAGGTAAAAATTCTGTTGATGTTGGGCAATGTACTGCAAACCATGCTCATCTTTGCATCCAATAAGATTCATTTATCATTGAATTACATGGCTTAAACCAACATGCTTACCAAAATAAGAACAATCAGATATATTATTATTTATACAATCTTTTAAGATCAGCTGCCATCAACCTGTAAAAATTCCTGTCGATCTGTTGTTCATTCAAATTAACAAGGAATTAACTGAAATACCAGCTCCATCCTATGCAGGCCACTTCCACTGTCTTTAGTGGAAATATTCACATGAATCAAGGAGACTGATTTGTATCATTTAAATGTCCTTGTATTCATTTTTGCCTGTAGAACACAGAGTTTCTGCAGTAAAATCTTTCCTTGATTTTTACCTTTGCAGCTTCTCCCATCTTCTTGCAGGATGTATCCTTTTGGACATGAACACTGGTAGCTCCCCTCTGTGTTTTTGCAGATGAAATTGCAAGGTTTTGGAGACTCATTACATTCATTCAGATCTACAAGAAACAAAAACAGATACCACAGTGCTGGTAATCAGGATTTGTGATAATGTTTTACAAAATGTTCAGGACAGATCCGAAGAAAATCCAAATCCCCAAAGCATTAACAAGTGACATTTTATTTTCTCATTTTTCAAAATCTTTCTATTTCCTTCTTCAAGTCCTCTCTCAGTAATAAACTTTATATACAAACACCATAATGAAAAACCTACCAACGCAAAGAGTGCCAGTGATATCTGTAGTATAGCCCAGATTGCAAAGACAGCGGTAAGTTCCCCTCTCATTGATGCACTCCCCATTGCGGCAGACGTCATGAATAACCTTGCACTCATCAATATCTGCAATTAAACGAGGGTTAGTTCTCAGTGGAACAAAACTGATTTTGTACAGCTTCAATAGATTCTTGTGACCTGACACAGAGAAACCCACACCCTACACAAAATAATGACATAAAATAGTGAAATATTGCACAGATTAAGGAGAAATAGTAAGTGGAAAAACACGGAATGGAGCATTAATCTAACTTCCTTATGCAATGAACAAGCTCTAAGTGGAAGGGAACAACTGGAGCTGATCACGTATCAGCCTCCACAAATCAAACATTGCTTTGCCTTCACCTACACAAATAGTTCTTAATGTGTCCCTGCAACACACTCAAATGTGAGCGTGCAAATTCCCATTTGAGTGCATGTCAGCCAACCAGGACATAAAGCAAGTATCTGCCAAGATGGGATGGATGCCTCATCATCCAGGGCCTTTGGCTGTGCACCCTCTCCTCAAAGGACTATACTCAGTCAACATGAAAAATCTCAGAAAATTTCAGCTGATATGCAAAACATTTAGGACCTTACAGTGTTCAAATATGCAAAAAGAGAGTTTATAATTTATCACTTAATTTGGCATTGTCTAAGAGAGCATTTAAGGAAAAGTACCTGCTCCACTGGACGTGTATCCTCGGCCATGAGGGCAAAGTTTCTTGAAGGCCACGGTGCCTGGGAAGGGACAGACCTCACAGTTCTGCCCCCAGCCTCGGCCACCGTCACAGCAGCATTCAGACTTGGTGACAGCATTCCTGTTGCTCGATCCGATTTGGCACATACTTTGTAAGACTTCAGTGAAGCAGTAGCCCTCCCTGTTGTCTGGAAGACAAATCGTGCATCATAGAGAATCCTAATGGTGACCTCCAGAGGGTCATGAGATACTGGGAATTTAGTCAGAAATATAACAGAAAGGGCATACTTCACCCTGAGACTGTGGAACTGAGAGTGAAAGACTACCAGCAGTAAGAACGAGAGAATGACATCTAAGGGAAACAAAGACAAGAAATTTAGCAGAAGGTGGAAGACAAGAAGTTATAACATGCTTATAAAAAACACGTTTCTGTTTGAACCTAGAGAAAAAGGACTGGCCGAAAATCAGGACCAAAGAAACGTCAAAGCAGTTCCTGGCTGAGTGAAACCATGGAACAGTCAGCTTTTGCAGCAAGTCACCCCAGCTGGACTGACCGAAGCAGGGATGTGGTGAGCATGGCAAGAAGGAACTTGCAAGAGGACACCTACACACGAAGGCCCCTTCCCAAAGGCATGTAAAGCCAAGAGAGTGTTTTCTCACCATACATTTCTAAGTTTAATTTCAACCCTTATTGCTGCTATGCAAGTGCCAGCTCATTCAGGTGTGAATTGGGACTTACCAAGGCACTCGTCCTGGGTGTCACTGACGGTGAATCCCTCGTTGCACTCACACCTGTAGCTCCCCACTGTGTTCACACAACGGCCGTTCTCGCAGAGCCCAGGTTTGGTCTGACATTCATTCTCATCTGCGTTTTTGAAATTTTATGCCAAAAATCAAGTCCAAGTCGGACTAATGCAGTTTAAGAGAGCCTGGTATGAAATTCTTATGCTGCGCATTCTCCCTGGTTAAACTTAAATTTTTTTCTTTTTTCTTATATTTTAAAGGTTCTTTTACTCAATTTTCAGAGGAAAGATGGCCATCTAGCTCACAACTGTTATATATATTTTATATATACATATTATATATATATATTATAACTGAAGTACATTCCTCACTGGTTTTCAAAATTTTTCATAGTTACAGCTGCACTTCTGAATGCCATCCAAGGTTTAAAAAAAATTCAGATCTACTCTCATTCATGCTAACAGACATAAACAAGCCTACAGCAACCGACCCAAATCCTCCCCTTCCCTCAGAGCGTTCAGCAGCAGCAGTACAAACTGATTGTGAAGACTCCCACACCCAGATTTTCTACTTACTGCCCACAGATGTTTACACCTGAACAGCAAAACCAAGTGTGTGCAGCACCAACAGATCCATTACCCAACAGATCCATTACCCAGGCAGTTGTGCAATTCTTCCCCTGAGTTTCTTAACACTTTGTTAAATCCAAAATTTTTAGTTCTGCTGAGGAACTGTGTATTTCAAGAGCCTCAACACTTCAGTGTCACTTACCTATACAGCCTTCCCCATCTGGTCTGCGCTGATAACCAGGCCCACAGATACACATATAGGTGCCAATTAGGTTTTTGCATTCCATCTGTTTTGAGTCACAGTCGTGAATTCCTTCTTCACACTCATTCTGATCTAAAACACAAGGTTTAGACTTTATTATATAGAGAGATGATCCTGGAAATTCACAGTAGTAAATTCTGACTTTGGAACCTCAATCGTAATCAAACCCTATGCTTACATTTATTGTTCTAAACCAACTATAAAATATACTAGCCTTGAGCAAATTGATTTCTCCCAAATGCCCATTTTTAGGGCAAGAAAAAACCACATCATCTGATATGACCTCACTTTAGGCAGATGTATAAATTTACTGGCAGGACAGGCCTAGTACAATCAAGTACATAACGCGAACCATAGAATTTCATTCCAAATTCTTTCTGACTCAGTTACTTCCTGGGATTAAAACTCTGGCCCAATAGCGCAGTGAGTCAGAGCCCTGCCCCTGCAGGAACTGAAATCATTATCTCAGAACTGTGAGAGTCTGGTAGGAGCTTTACCTCTGCACATTCTCCGGTCCTCCCGCAGAACGTACCCCCCGGGGCACTTGCACTCGTAGGATCCGAACGTGTTCACGCAGCGGAAAGCGCAGAGCAGGGGGTTCTGGATGCACTCATTGACATCTGCATTTGGAGTGACAGAGACCATGGGGGAAGGGAAACACTTGTGCAAAACTCAGCAGACAAGAGCACAGGTTTTAGGTACAGGCAATACCACAGACCCCAGTTTACTGAGGAGTAATTTTAATAGCTGGGGACCCTTGGTTCTACTCTTCATGGATTTCTGTAGAGAAGCAGGCAACAGACACGCCAGGATGTTTGCACAGCTACCTGAAGTTTCAATAAGTTCAACAGCAAGCAGCCAATGGAAATAATTTCCAGATCCATGCTGCCAAAATACTTGCTCAGTTAAAACTGTATCTTTTCCATATCTAGGTTCTGTTTTTCTGGTTGGTTATTTAAATTCTATGTGCACTAATTCAGCTTCTCCATAACCTGAATTCCATAAAACAATATCCTTACTAGAAACATTATTTTGAAGTGCATTTACATACAGTCTGGACTACTTGAGTAATTACTGCTATATAGTGATGTTTATGCACTCTGCTAACTCCTCCTCTGCAATTTGAGCTTTCACCCAAATTCCACAGGGAAGTGAATGAAGCTCTAACTGTATATAAAACTAATGCAATCTGATGCAAAAATAGAAGCATTCTTTTGTATGGGCTTGCAAAGAAATAGATTGTGGCAGATAATTTAAGAACAGCTGTGTCAAGTCAGAGGACAGTGTCAGAATGTCCTAGGACATTCTCCTCTCTCTGGTTGTAACAGGAGGAGATGAATATTAAAAACCTCATACCATGTATGCAGAGATCTTCCCCCTGATACAGCCTCTCAGTTTAAGGACTTCCACAGCCAAAAGCCACAACCAAACTATCAAGCTTAATTTCCACTGATGGATTCCCACACAAATTTGTATAATCTCTTTCTGGGTCAATTTATACTTGTGGCCTAACTAATACTCGGCAGCAAAGGGTTCCACAACTTAAATAAGTACCATGCATATAAAAATGTTTGCTTTGGTTTGTCTAACATGTTCCCTCTATTTTTGGTACCTTTACCACTTGTGGCTTTATAAAATCATATATCTCTTCAACCACATTTTCCACACTGAAAATTCTAATTTATTTTCTGAGTGTCCCTTTTATACCTCTGATCTTCCTTACTTCTCTTTGTGCATTTTCAAATTTTAATTTTTGAAATGAGACACCAAAGGTTGAAAAATATTCAGCCTAGGGGTACCAAGGTAATTGTTGAATATCGTATTCGTATTTTCTGGTTTGTTCCCTGTTTTCTCCCTAACTCACTCAAGCAGCCCATTTCCTGTTTTCATCACCAAAGTGAGTCTTTTCACTCAAGGAGGTAGGCAAAAACCATACACACGGTAAGCAGCACTTCTGGGAACTGTTCTGGAGAGACTGCACCCCAACATGCTCCTCTCTGGGCAGTCCCTTAAGTAGACACCACCTGAGAGCCTGTCCACCCCAGCTCCAGTCAGAAAACCATACTACAGTTCAAGGTGGATACAGGAAGGAGGAGCCCATTCTCCTGTTTCAGATAAAGAGGTATTGTTCCAAGTGTCCATATTTTATTTTTAAAGCTGCTTTACTCCCCTCAGCTGTTTTCAAAATCAGGGAACACAAGTACAACAACAGTCCTTAACACATGGCAGTCTCACCTTCACAGGTCATCATTGGCCCAGGCTCAAATCCTTCTACACAGGTGCATTCGAAGCCTCCTATCACATTCCTGCAAGTTCCATTTCCACATGGGTTTCCAACAGCACATTCATCAGTATCTGCAAGTAGTTAGACCAAGGCAAGAATACATGGTTATACTCAACCAAAATTATATAAAATCTGTATTGGTGATGTACAACCAGAAAAACAGAAAATGCAAGAACTCACTAAGTGAATTAGAACCACATACTCCTAGGATAATTTGGGATTGCTAGAGGTTATCTGGGTCAAACACTCAGCCAGAGCAGGACCAGCTTGGAGCAGATTGCTCAGGCCCTGCCCTGGCAGGTATTAAGGCCCAGCAGGGATGGAGACTCCACAATGTTAGAACAAAACAACCCCACTGCTCCTTAATGCCACACCTAGCAACTCAGGAACATCTTTAAAATGGAAGCTGGAACAGCTGTACTTACCCACACATTCTGCTCCTTGGAGGATGTAACCATACGGACATTCACAGCGGAAAGACCCATCTGTGTTGATACACTGCCCAAATTTACAGTTATCAGGATCAAGGCACTCATCCACATCTTAACCAGAAATACAAACAACACAGTAAGTGCAACTGGCTTCATGTGCTTTTAGACTTCTCTCAAAGAACAAGTGTTCTGGCAAGAAACATTCCTGAGATCACAAAAAATACTAATATTTAAATTCTGACATATTAGGATTAGGGTACAGAATTTGTTTTGCAGGCCAGCTTTCACATGCAGAAAAGAAAGGGATTCTAAATGTCAGATATAAACCTCTCTGACTGGGGCTACAGGGAGAGCAGCAGATATGAAAAGCAGTAGTCATCCAGTGCTCCTTAAATGCAAACTTTTGCCAATAAGGCTGAAGTGCTGTTTGTCTTGGGAGAGAACAGAATGTACTGAAGGGATCTGGGAAACTGTGGTTTGCACTTCTGGAGCATTAAAGCCATTTACTGTAAACAGGCTACACATATTGTAGGAGAAAAGACAAGTATGCTACGTGACATTAGACCCATTCTCTAGAGCCTAAGTAAGTTTCCTAGCTCTAAAAGAAGTTTAATTTCTGGTATTTGAGATATTCAAGGTTGAATTTGAAATCAGTATGAAAAATTGGAGAAAGACAAAGGTATAGAAGTTTCCACAGTTCATGGCTTTTGGAAATAGTTGCAGAGGTGTTATTCTCAGTTGAAAGGGAGAATGGCTTATGGGTGGAAAAGGGACACTGATGCAAAAGTGGCACTGTGCAGTTCAGGCAAGACTTACCCAGTCTTGCGTCACCAGGTCCAACAAGGATGCCAATTCCAAATGGACAAATCTGTCTGAATGCCTCTGTAAAAAAACCATAGAAATCAAACCATATGTTAAATTCTGTCTTGGCAATCAGCATTCCTCACAAGCTACACGTAACCACTGCTACCAGTTCATCCTCCTCATGTTCTGGTCCAAGAAAAAAGTAAGTACATGTATAAACCTATAATTTTATATTCCTGCAAAAACTGCATATTTGCTTTACATTTCATCCAATCTCCTCCATGCATATGTGTAAGATCCTGTGAATAATTAGCAGTATTTAACTTCCTTAAGAAACAAACTAATGCAGCATTTCTGTTTTAGTAGTGGCTGCATTTTTTCTGTTGTAAAAGAAAAATTTCCTACATTTGCTGAATAAGGCATGATTTAATCCAGACTCGGCTATCTTAAAGCTACTTCTCTTTTAAAATATCAGAAAAAGGGCCTTGATATCCTTTGAGAGAGTTTGAACTGTGAAAAATACATGTGCTGATACTTCAAGGAAATGCTGCAACATATGCTGTGCTTTTCAACTGACTTTGGTTCACATGGTCCACGTCAAAAGAATGAAACACGCAGAGGCAACAGGCCTGGGAGGAATATTGCAACTGGTACTTCTAATTCTCTTTTCTAACCTCGCCTTTTGTGAGGATTTTCTGCAAAACATCTACATGACTAATGAATGAAACGAATTGCGCTCATGTATTGCTGAAACCAGTAATGCTGTTAACCGCATTTGTCAGCACGAATTAAAGTCCGTCCAGCAAATTGCACCACGATGCTACAGAGGCCTGTTGAGCTGCTTGATGTCGACTCACTCAGTCTCAAAAAGGATACTAACAAAGGAAAGTGTTTCTCTAGAAACGGTCCAGGGAGGCTTTCCTTCAAGGCCTGCATTTTGTTATTCCCTGCTATTTTTGCAAGTCTTTCACATTGGTAAGATTGAAAATTTACATTTTCTTAATAACAGTATTCAGGTGCAGATCTAGTTTAACTGTTTGGGGTTTTATTTTAATTAGATTTCATGTTTATGGCACTTCTTCCTATACCTGTTTACAATTAGAAGAATTCCATTTGTGTCTTGCAGGACTTGCCACTCAGAGCCTATCAAGGACCTACTTGCTGCTTTCCACTTTCTGTATGATACCTCCATAGCAAAATACCCAGCCCATAATCACTGTAACAAATCTATAAGCAAAGAAGGAATATATTTGATATCTGACTATCCAAGAGACATGGTTTTTGAGACTGCAATGGCCTCTACTTTACAGAGACCAATGACAATTACTAGGGTTAAACACCTTTAGAAAATTATTTTTCAGTATTCCTTCTAATAAGAATCCCAATCTCCTTTCAGTTCAGAGAGGCAGTATGGTAAGCTAGTCAATAACCCACCATCTGCTTCTTCTGGGCAGAGCTCACAGGGATCTCCCCATCCCTGCCCCTTTAAGGCACAGCAGCACTCTTGTTTAGAGTGGTTTCGGGACTTCGGCACAGAACATTTTCCATCTTCAAACTTGGTAAAGCAGTAGCTCACTCTCAGATCTGCATAAAGAAAAAAACTTGTTATGAGCAGTTAGGGTAACTGGCACAATTTTCACACAGAGGTGTTAACTGCAAAATTACAGGATACCCCCCCCACCAAAACACCCAACTTCCATCTAGCTCTGTTAATAGGAACCATCATTGTCTTTGACTGTGGAAGGTTTGAATAAGGAGGGAAGCTCTGTACCTTAGGAAAGAAAAGCTATGGGATAGTTTCCTACTTCAGTCATGGAAAAGGAAGGGTTTTTCTCTTTGGTTCAGCAGAAATGGAAGGGCTGTACTGTCCTCTTATCCTCATTCCTCTTTGAAAAAACTGAATATTGCCTCATGAATTTATATTGTATTACTAGTAAGAATCACTCGAGTCAAAGAGATTTTCATCAACTTGCAATGACAATATTATGTAGTGCTAAAATGAGAGGCAATTTTCAACAGCCCTTTCCTTCCTCATTCTTCCGGAGGTACACACAAACAAAGCAAACTCTCCCTGTGGCACTACATTTCATTCCCTGAGGCTGGGTAACCAGGATGCTGGACAGAGCTGAGATCACAGACCACAAGCATCCAGCAGGCAGGGAGCTGGCAGCTCTCTGTGCTGGCAGGGGGACAGCAGCAGGGCAGTTATGGAAGCAGCTGCTCATCCAGTTTTCCGGCTGCAGCATCAATGCTGGGCAATGTCCAGGTTTTAACAAAGACCTAGGTAATGGGAAGTTTTAAACAAAACTTTGTTTGGTCTGAGATACTTGAAAAAAGGACAGTCCTCTTCAGGGCATGGAGAGAAACCCTTTTGAAATTCATACACAAGTGTGCATTTTCCTCTGACATTGTGTGGAACAGTGGCCTGTGTTAAAAAAGTAGAAGATTGGGCTGCGTTCTTTTTCAGGATTTTTTTTTCTTGGTGGGTTTTTGCGATTTTTTTTCTTCTTACCTGAAGAAAAGAACACCCTGAGATTGAAGAAACTTCATTTATACAAGCTACATAAACACAGCTAAAACATGCTTTCTTGATGCTGAGTGAAGTAACTGTGCCAAACTGCATGGTGGTTTGGAGATTTGGATGAATGTTTACTGCAGGTTGGATTCATTTTTACCAAAACCACAATTTCATTTAGCCCACTGTGAAGTGAAGAACTTGCTACGGTGTCAACAAGCTTCACTGTTCTGTGCCAAGGAAAACTGTAGAGGTCCTTATAAAGGTCTTACTCATCAGAGGTTCCCACTGTGCACAGTGTATAGGACATTTAATGCTGTATCTATTTAATCACTTCCAAAGCCTTTAAAGTAACTCACTCCCTAATTTGTTGTGCTTGCTCTTTATACACAAAATAAACTAACCTGTGGCTTTTTATTACGAGATGTTCAGCTTTTAGCAACTGATCTGCCTGTTAGTGCCCACGTTTAGGCTCTGAACTGCGTATACAGTAATCTGGAAGCCAAAAGACACTTTAGACTCCCCTAAGCAGATGGGTGCTTATTGTCCACACAACATTGCTTGCACATTTTGCCAATAGTCTTTTTTTCCACCCATATGTTTGCAGAGAGGATCAGCATATAACAAGTGTTACAATGAATATGGAAAGTGCTAAGGACAGCCTTAAAACTAGAAATGCTGCCTTTAGTCTCCTGCCTGTGTCCATGCTCCATCTCTGTGTCATGTTGCTGTCTACAAAGAGTCCAGGTAGCTCCAATATTTCTTGCAGGGGTGCAAGAAAGGATTTCAGGACAACGTAATTTCTTTGCGTAACCTGGTGCATTTAACATTATCTTTGTCTCTTTTATTGCAACGTTCTATTTAATGACAAACAGATGTTAGGGCAAGACAGAACCTGGCCCCAGCTACAGAATTATCATGTTTTCCCTATGAAAAACACTGTTTGAGTCCAGAGTCTTCTCTCTGTATTAGAAACAGCTCACTATTAAGGCTTTTATGAAACAGCAAACAAATTTTGAAATGCCAGAGAATAGGAATGAACTTACCTTGGCATCGCCTTCCTGTGGAAGACAACACAAAGCCTTCTGGACACAGACATTTGAAACTGCCTGGAGTGTTGCTGCATGTGCCCAGAGCACAAATTTCTGGCTGTTCCACACACTCATCAATGTCTGTAAGAAAGGTCATTAAAGAAATGAGAAGTAATAATATTTACACTGGCAGCTATACTACATAAAGTGCAATTTTACATCATCACTGCTATCTATCATATTTGACAAAAAAAAAGCCCAACAAAAAAAAACCAGAAGGAGGAAGCAGTAATCCAAGTGCAAAATCCAGAGTTAGTTTTTGAATTCTCAGGCAGCGGGCAAACTTCAGCAATGTACCATCAAAGAAATAGCCTGGGATTATATTTTTCTAGGGTTCAGAGCAAGTAGTTCTGGTTCAAACAAATGTTGACCTTTTCTAGAAGTGAGAGACTTACTAGTGGCTACAGTTCAGAACTGTAGACTGCCACAAAACACTAAACATTACTCACATTTAAATGCAAGGGAAATAGGTAACAATTGTGAGCAGCTAAGACAGAGACAGAGAAGGATTGTTCTGTACACACCTTCACATTTGTCATTCTGCAGGATGTATCCAGGAGGACAGATACATCTGAACGAGCCATCCAAGTTCTGACATGTGCCTGGTGAGCATTTTCCAGGCTCCAGTGCACATTCATTGATATCTAGAAGAAAAGAAAGACAACTTATTTGAGGTAATTGCTGTTATCTCAATAAACCTCTGACTGAGGCCGCTTTAATTTTGATTCCATCAAACTGAAGGTGGAACTTTTCAGGAGCAGGAGAGGAGTCATCTTCCTGTCCTCTCATCATTGTTTTCTTCTGCTAGGTACGATGATGGCAGTGTGACAGTTCTCTCTGAGCCTACTGTTTCACTAAGCATATCTGCTCAAGGTTTGCTGCCCTTTTTTTCAACCCTAAAAGAAAGCACTCACCAACACAAGTCCTTCCATCCAGAGCCACCTCATAGCCATCATTGCAGAGACACTGGAAGGACCCGATGGTGTTCACGCACTGACCATTTCTGCAGAGCATTCCATTTCCACTTGCACACTCATCCACGTCTAAGAAAAATAACATCGAAAGATGTCAGAAACATCAGCAACAATGGAAACAGAGTAGGTCAGATTTCTGTTTCCACCATATCAACAAAGTAACTGATAACACAATCCAGTTTCAAAAGTGAGGGGAAATTACTATGTTATAAAATTGTCAGAGCAGGAGTAAAAACCAAATGTTACTGTATCTTGTGCCAACACTCCAGTGGCTCTAGAAAAGTGAGCAGTGCGTAATCAAAGAGGCCTTTTGAGACTGAAGAAACTGGGTTTTGTCTTTAATCACACAGATCATGCGAAAGAGAAGATGGTACTTATGGTACTTTCATTAGAAGCAGGAAGTCTCAGGAACACGTGCCTGCTCTCAGCACCCGTACCTATGCAGTCGTTGTTGTGGGAGAGGATGAAGCCCAGGTTGCAGCGGCAGTTGAAGGAGCCAATGGTGTTCCTGCAGGTCCCGTTGCCGCAGGCGTCTCTCTCACACTCATTAATATCTACAAAGGAGCAGAGGAGAAATAATCCACTGCCAACAGACTGAACAGAAGGCAAAAAGATTGTCCTGTCTCCCAAAAAGAAAATTTTACATAGGTTTACACACTTGATATTAAGATCTACAAAAATAATCAAGGGCCCAACAATCATTGACTTTACTGTGGCTCCTGTATCACCCTTCCCAAAGTAAGTCTAAGCTATCTTTAATTGGAAGCATTCTGAAATCTCAATTTGTTCATACAACACACAACTGACAGCTGTGAATGGGTTAAATACAAAATTCCCTCGTTAACGAAGATGACTGTTTCTGAAAAAGGTTCTTTCCTGGCAAGAAATCTACCCTTCATTCACTCAATTAACAAGTAGGCCGTATACAACTGCTGCATTGCAAGAGTAATCTATTAAATTCCTTGCCTAAAGGAATAAATGCAGCAAGATGCTCCAGAAAATTCTAAGAATGAAATATTTTCTCAAAAATGAAACCATTAGCAGTTCATTAGACAGGCTATGTAATTTTAAAGGTTCACTCTACTTTAAAGAGATGGTTTTCATTCAGTATCAACTTTTTATCATCTCTAATGGCCAGTTTTGCACCAGGTTGTCTGGTGGTAAATAGCTCACAATGTCAGTTATTGTAATGTATCCTTATTACAGAGAGGACACACTTAGTAACTACCTGACTGGAAGCCTAAGTTCAGTTTAATTTGATGTACTTGCCTATACACATGGTCCTGTCATCGTTGGTTTTGAATCCGTTGTGACAAATGCAGTAGAAACTTCCAACAGTGTCGATACACTGCCCGTGGCTGCAGATATTGGGAATTTCTTGACATTCATTCCGATCTGAAAGCAAAGAGGTGCAGTCAAAGTTAAGGCTTCTAAACTACAAGGCTGGAAAGATGCATTAGCAGCAACCAAGACAGTATCCAGCGCATGTCCGGACTTAAAATAGTATTTTTAATTTATTAATGACAAAAACATTATTAAGTAAATCCCAGAAAAGGAGCTTAGTTGCATGTAAATGACCTCTTCCAGTATTTGTGGACCTGAACAAAATTTAGCATAAAAATGATATTTAGCAAACTCAAATTCTTGCTGGAGGGAAAGCATATCACCATGGCTTTGAAAAGCAGAGTTAATGACATGAGATTGGAAAGGGTCTAAGTCTAAGGGCTCTATATTGACTGCAGGAGATACCAAAGAGGCACATGAATTACAGTTTGCATTCTTCTCATGAAAGCAGCTACTTGCATTTAACCACATTTGACTGTAGCACAAATTGTATGATCAACTCATGGAAATCAATAGAACAGAGAGGGGGATGAACACCACACTTTTCTCACTAGGCTTACAGGGAGATAAAAGGCACTGTGGATTTATCAACTCATCATGCAGAGATAAAACAGGTACACATACATGTGTTGCAGCATCCATGAAATGTGGTGATTCTATAAACTGGACAGAGCCTGAACAGCAAGAAGGATTACTGCTATATGGAGTCAGGGAATATTTTGTATAATTCTGCAGAGAAGGGGGCAAGCTCTCCTGCCAGCATGTGATTGCTGCCTTACAGTAGCAGGGCATCTCTTACACTTGTTCAACAGCCAACTGCTTCCTGCTACTCTTGTTACAAATGCTTTCAGGCAGAACCCAGGATTCTATCAATAGTAAACGAAATAAATGTTAACAAACAAAATGTTTGCTCTCTGGCATAGTTTTTTTCCATGACAAATCAGAAACATGAATCAAATGAGGTGTTTCTGTTGACCTATGCAGCACCAAGAGCTGATTTGATTCAATAAGCTTCCTTCCTTCCTATGCTGCAGCTCCAAAATATGAGAATTGAGGTGCTGCCATGAGCTTGTATTAAAATTGATTAGGCTCTAGTGTTCAGTAATTTTCTTTTATATGCAATCTAAGCTGAGCAGATGCAGTTTCTCAGCAAACCATCCCCAGGTCGCTGCAAAAGTAAGAGTCAAGTTGTTCCTAATTGCAAAGGACTTCATGTACTAAATCCGGTTTTCCTGCCTCTCTCCTGCACTGTACCTGGCACAGGGACAATCAGCACATGGACAATCCTGACAGCCCCATCCCCAGGATCTCTGCACAGCAGGTGGGGCCATGAGTAACTCTGGATGGGTGTGCACTGAGGACCAAGCTCTCCCAATGTTATTGATGACACCACTGCTAATTACAGTCTGAAGGAGGCAGAAGGAAAGCCAGTGCTGTCTTAAGAACTCCCAATCTTCACAGCTCAGGAGAGCAGAGACAAAAGAAAAACTATGATTCTGGTGCTTTGTGGGCAAATGAACAGTGATGCCAAAAACTAATTTATAAGAAAAATTATTTATTTTACCACAATAAAGAGCTATCTTGCAGAATGCTATCTTGTAGGTAAGATAAATGCAGTACTCCCAGCACTAGTGGCAGTGATATATCAGGTTTGATTCAGTAGCACATAAACTACTGGGGTGTGATTGTTTTCCACACAGTAGCATGGCTGATCCAACACTGCTTACCACTCTCTGCTCCCAGCAGAGTGGTTGGGAATTTCCTTCCTTTGCTGGATCACATACTTTATCAACCACTTTTATTTTTACTCTAATTGTGTAACTTTATTTTCACCAAATATAAAATAAGAGCAAAATACAGGGAAGTATTACTGTTTGTGCCAATTCATCTCTGGAATTGTAACCCATATCAGAACCTTCCCTTGCTCTTCCTGTACTGCTGCAATGAACCCTTAACAACAACAATTACATTAGGAACATATTGAATATTTACATGTGCCACTGCATAGCTTAACAAAGCAAAGTTTTAGTTCTCATAGTAGTGTTCTGATTTCCCCTACACCCTTTTCCCTCAAGGGTCCCATGAAACAATGAAAAACTGCACTGCAGGGAAAAGTGCACTTCCTAAAACTCAAGTACTCAGAAGCAAAAACCCAAGGAAAATGTTACCAGCTTCCGTTGTAATTCTTATTTTGTTCAGAAACATATATAGTATATAATATTTACAGCAGCTTGACCCAATGCAGTCTTTAAAATCTCAGCAATTCTTCAAGTAAGCAAGATAACATGAACACCTCTCTGGACTAAGATACTATAAGCAAAAGCAAATGGATTAAAAAACTGCAGTCCCACTCAGTGAGTATTTAAAAATAAAGTTATGGGGCCTGTTTAAATCTATATCAAAGTTAAGAAATTCAACAAGAAGCTTTTCAAGTTAGTTACTGCATAAAGGCAGGCAGATAAGTCTACCTTATCAGCAGAAACTCCAGCAGCAAGCAGTGAATTATTTGTAAAAATTCAAGTGGAAAATAAATTGCTAAAACACATATAGAAAATCATAATGAAAAACAGAAAATACAGAAAGGTAGTGAATCAAATGGTCTTCCCTTCCTACATGTGACAAGGGCTAAAGAAAAATGCTTGCATTTGGTGGGATAAAGTGGAAGACAAACACCTGCTTAGGTTTTTAACTCCCACTTATACATCCATGGGATAGGCCTGGAATTGCCTTCATGGAATTGCCTTGAAGTTGAGATCATCTGCTGAAATACCACCTTTCTGGAGAGGAGAGATGTTCTTCCAAGCCCTTTAAGATCCCCTCGTGCCTGCAGCCCCCCCAGGCACTCACCAGTGCAGCGCCCCGTGGACGTGAACCTGTAGCCAGGTTTGCAGTCGCAGCGGTAGCTCCCAGCTGTGTTCACACACTCTGCGTTTTGCTGGCAAACTGGTCCGTTCTGGCACTCATCAATATCTGTCAAGACAAGAGAGGAGTTTGATTTTTAAAGTAAGCTGGCAGTGGAAAGATGTCAAAACCACATTTTTTTAGCATACGGGTATCAGTAGCTTTCAATGTAAACACCATCGCAAAGCTTTAGGCAAAAAAAATTTTGATCAATTTTCCTTACTTCAGCTGCTGCAAAAGGAGAACTTTATCTCCCTAGAAATGTAACTGGGTTTCACTCAGAAGCAGCACACAGAAGATGCTTTTACTCAAAGCTCTCAATGCCTTGCCTGCAGCATCCATATTGTCAGCAATCATAACTCACACCAGAGAATGACAGCAATTCATATGCTATCTTCAGTTTCTCCATTAAACTGACTAATCAATGTTAGGGAATGTTTAAAATGGAAA
Organism: Dicrurus megarhynchus; assembly: GCA_013399195.1. Classification (NCBI taxonomy): domain Eukaryota; kingdom Metazoa; phylum Chordata; class Aves; order Passeriformes; family Dicruridae; genus Dicrurus; species Dicrurus megarhynchus. Next base: position 1,299,118 of record VXAD01011334.1, on the reverse strand, counting down.
AAAAAACCCATCTGTTTATAGTTCTTACAAAAATATTTGTTCCATTAGAAATAAGTACCTTGGAATTAAAAAAAATGTGCTCATGATCTGACTCAAGAGTACTATTTTTTTCTTGGCTTTAGTGTCAAATGTGAAAAAAACCATTTCTTCCCATGACTGCTGACTCATGTGCCTTCAAGGCCTTAGATGTCTGACAGAAAATGTGGCATTTTCTATGCAAAAGAATTCAAAATGTCTGAATTAACACAGACTTACTACACTGACACCAGTATTCTCTCCTCTCACTAAGGAGGCCCAGCAGGGCTCTGATTTGGCAGTGTCTGAGTTGCCAGCTGGTGAAACACCATTTCTCTGAATGAGGAGCACTCTACCTTCGCAGATCAGGAGCTTGTCATTGTAGAAGAAACCCACAGGACACTCGCATCGGAAGCTGCCAACCATGTTTATACAGATCCCATTTTCACACACTCCAGGAATCTCTCTGCATTCATCAATATCTGCAAGAATAATTTTTTTTCTTAATACTTCCACTGAGCACTTCATCTTCTGCTACAGAGTATGACCTCATGCATTTACCCTTTAAGATAATTATCAAACATACAATGCAAGCATCAGAATGTTCCCAGCTGAACAGTGAGCGAGTCATTCCAAACTGTGGAAATGTAGGTATTTCCCACTTTCTCAGGTTCTGACTCTTCACTGTACTGAAGGTATATCCTGCTACAGACAAAGGCACAGGGTATCACGTCCCTCCTCATGTCTCCCACCCACAGCCCCGATGAATCTCATCACCTTCCCAAGTGCTACAGCGGAGTCATTGGAAAGAGCCAGAGAGAGAACGGAACTGTCTCTGCTTTAATACAGGAGAGCATGACTGAATGCAAACACTTACCAGAATTAGTTTTGCACTGTTCTACCCTTGTTAATCTGAAAAGACTTTCAGGGTTTTATGTAACAGTTTGAAAGTGCCAATGACAGGTAACATCTGACGTGCTGCCAACATGCTATTAATTAGATTGATTAAGCCAGGCAGCCAGGGCTTGCCAATGCTTTATATACATCCCAGTTAAGTAACTGATTTTGGCAGAAAAAAACCCAGCTGCTATTACAATTATATGTCTTGCCTATTGGGTCCTTACACATCTTAATATTCTGAGAGAGATCAGAGACTCCTCCAAAGCCTCTGCCTTTAGTAAACGTTGCCATAAGCACTGAGGTACCCAGACATAGAATATGGTGGGAAATTATCAGCTAACAGGAGTTTCCATCAGATAATGTTGTGGTTTTGTTTGGTTTTTTGGGTTTTTTTTTTTTTTTGCTGCTTGATCCAACCCTTAATTTTCTAGTCCTCTGATATACAGGATGAGTAAAAATAGAACTATTTCTGTTTCTGAAACAAACACCTGGAGCAACTACATAGAACTTTAACCCAAACAGCGAGTAACCTCATTGGAGTGTAAGCAAATACTAGAGGGTACACAGAGCACTGCCCCTGCAGAAAGGGCTCTCCTTTGATCCTGTGCCTGCAGGTGTAAGGGACATGAGTAACCCCTGTGCAAAGCAGCAGGCTGAGTGCTACAGCCTGGATCCCAAAGCAGCAGGGAGAGCTGTGGTTTGCACAGCTGTGAGAAGCTCTGTGCCTCAGTCTCAGCACGGGCCTGCACGCACTGGGATGTCCTGGTGGGCTCTGTGGGACGGTCCCTTCTGGCTCCTGAACTGCACAGCTCCCTGCTGTGGCAGCAGAGGCACAGCAGCCTGCAACGCCCCTGCACACAGGCAAACACTGCATGCAGCTTTCACCTGTGCGTGCCAGCAGCAGCCGAGGGCTCCCTGCTGATGCTGAGGAAGGGCCCACTCAGCTCGGCAACAATTTGGACTAATGCTAACAGCCAGAAGGGGCAACTTTGCTTCCAAGAAATGACCTTGTAAATAATAAATATTGTACATTTCTGTAACCTCTTTAAAAATTACATTCCCCACTTTACTGGAAATATTTCCATCTAACTAGCTAAACACTGCCATCACAGCAACAGCTTCATGCTAACGCATCTGATTACCGCCTATGTGCCATCTCTGTTTGTTACAGGGTACATTATCTGCTTTTCATTTGCATCTTAGTGCGAATAAAAACAAAAGGGAGTCCCATTAGGGATTTACTCAATTCCTTGTCCTAGAATTCCTCATTCTCTCCCTCTTTTTGTTTTGCAATTTGTTACTCACGATTCAAATGTAACACACAATAACATATGTGAGAAATATTCCAGCTGAGCAGAAAAAAGGATTTTTGTGTCAAACCAATACCCAGGGGGACTGATGTGAAATGTCAGGCTAAATCTTGCTTTAGTTTGAAGGAAAGACTCCCAGTTCCTCTCAGACCAAATGCTGGTTGGCCTTACTCCCAGAGCTCTCATTCCCGGTATCTGTGCCCTGCTCATGTAGGACAGATTTCAGTTTCTTTGGAGCTGTGCGTTGCCTTGATTACACGCAGCAACTATCACAGCTGCCAGCTAGGAGTAGCCAGGCAGAAGGTTTGCACTTAAGTTGGACTTAAACAGAGGGTTGAACTCCACTACACTGCTTAATTGTTATTCCTCCCATGAAAAAAAAAACTGGGAAAACAAACCACCCCTCTTCCCTGGGCAGAGGTAGCATGGAATTTAGTTCAAAACATAAATTACAGCTCACCAACTGGTAATCCTGTATAAATGTCAATGAAGAAGCCAGGCCTTTGACTTCCACACAGTGTGGAGAATTCATCTGCAACAGGAAAACAAAGCAGTGATTAAAGCATTTGGAATTAATCAACAGTCAAAAATCCATCATATCCTCTGGCTAAGAAAATTCTTCTTCTACTCTTTCAGCACCTGCAGAGCACGCAGAGGTAGGCAGCCCCTTTCCCAAACTCACCAGGTGAGCTCACTTGGGTTCTCACCCAGCTGGGCTCACAAGCTCATTTTGCTCTGCTTATGCCTATCCCTGTGCATTACAGTGTTTGCATACAACTTCAGACCTGTCTGTAAAAACCTGAACTACAAGCTGGAAGTTAATCAAGTGTCCAGGAAGTTGCTCTTGAAGCAAACCACCTCAAACCAGAGTCCTACCCAGCGTGGAAGAGTCATGCATGCCCACACAATTAGCAGAGAAACTCCTACATCTTACATTTAACTGCTCAACGCAGGTCTTTTCTCAGAGCACACCAAGGCATCTCTGTAAGCCCACAGCCTCCACAAAGGCCCTTCATGGCAAACTGCAATGGAGGCAGAGCAGACCAGACCCCGTATTTGTTGGAGCAATACCAATAAAATCTTGGTCAGTGCCTCAACACTGGATCAACAAGCACTTGCAAAGAGATGGATTAATCAATATAGACCATGAAGTGTCTGAGACAGTGAAACTGGCACAGGGGACGCACAACCCAGCAGCATGGACACAAACCACTCAACATATGCCTTCCCTGTGACTAGGGCTGATCATGTCCAGGACAAGGAAACAGCTATTCCCTTCATTTTAGACAAACAAGAGCAGAAAAAGACATCTCTAATGGTATTACACTCACAAATAGTAATTATGATGTTACCAAGGCTTTCAGATAGCTTTGCAATGCAAAAATGTACCTGTGCTCGGGATAGGACACTGTTCACAAGGCTTATTCCATGCACGTCCAATGTTGTAGGAACAGCAGCACATTTTCTTGGTCATGTTGAAGAGCAGCTCACCATCACAGGTTTGATTGTCAGCATAGTAATTTCTGTAACACAGACTTCTCCTCATATCTGTGAAAACGAAGAAAACCTCAGGCCAATGCAGTAGGCAACTCTTAGGGAAGATGATCTCCCTGGCCCAATGCAGGGAGATAAAGCTCTTTAAAGAAACCCCAGCACATACCCATGCAGTTGTTTCCTCCATTGACTTGCATGTAATCAGGAGGACAGATGCAGGTGTAGTTCCCAACAGTATTGTAACACGTGCCAGGCCCACAAATGCCAGGCGTCTCACACTCGTTCACGTCTAGGAGAGAACAAACAGGCAGTGAGTGAGTGGCCACAGAAGCTTTCTTGTTGTGCTTCTGAGAACAAAAATGTTTCAGTAACGCCTGAGGTAGGAAGGTACTGGTGGGGAAGAGCTGAAGGGGCTCTGAGGAAGGTCGTGGTGGAGCGAAGCCACACAGAGAAGGAAGCGGCAGCACAGGCGGCCATGGAAAGCCTGGCTGTGATGCAAAGATGGGAACTCTGATACATCTGGGTAGCTCAGAAACAGCAATTTGGCTTTTGCACCTGTTGCACAAAAATAGTATTTGAGGATCTCCTCCATTCTGGATTCTTAGATCTGGAAAAGAACCAAAGCAGTTCCCTGTGCAGTTCCCACTGAGCATTGCCTGACTGGGCAAAGTGAGCAACTTTCCGAACACAAGACATCACATTTACTTCATCAAGAGAGTAAGTTTTGTTTGAAAAAATCCAACCAAACCCGAACATACCATCCCCAAAACACCTCAGTTCCCAACAGTTCAAACATATTTCCCCAGCCTTACAATTTTAGAGTATCTTTGACACACCACTCAGCATCTGTTGAGCTACGTAAGCACAATATGGATGAAGCACTTTGGTTCAGCCTTAATTTAGGGCCTGAATGTTTCGTATTTTTGCAGTGTTTTGCACATCACAGGCACTACATTAACATTATTAACAATCTGGAAGACTGAAGACAGCCTGGAAAATGGGAAATTTTAGAACTTGATGGGTTACTTAAGGTTTTATATCCAGTACACCCTGAGAGTGGCACGTAATGTGACACATACACATAGCACTGACTGTGCTATGGAAAGGAAAATGTTTTGCAGTACAACCAATATTTTCAGTTGGCCACTGGATCAGCAGGAGTGAAAAAAGCAGTGGAAAAATACACGGACATAACAGCCCACCAGATCCATGGGGAAAGTCTGTTCTTTTATCTGACTGCTTAATCATTGCCCATTAACAAACAGCTATTTTTTATAGGCAGTTAGCAAATTTGCTTTACTTATAGAAAAAATTGTTGGGTTTTCTGGTTTTGATCAAAATATGATCATTTTAAACAAAAATTTACATATATTTCAACATGGTCAAGAAGGAATTTTCGCACTCTCAGTGCAAGACTTCAACTTGTTCCATTTTCCCACCCTAGAGCTTTACACTGCTTAGTCTGGTTATGCTCCTTTTCAAGGAAGATTAATTCTCTGCACAGTGATCTGTCACTATTTTCAAAGAATAAAGCAGAAGACTAGTTAAGTGAAAGCTCCATACCATCACACACTCGAGTCTCTTCATTCAAGTAGTACCCTGATGGACACTGACACTGGAAGCTACCAAATGTATTAATGCATTTTCCTCCTTGGCAAAGTCCAGGCAGTTCTTGACATTCATCAATATCTGTCCAAACAAATCCATAAACATTTCATTAATGTTTTCCACAAAAAAAAAAACCCAACCAAAACTCACTATAGAGTTTCACAATTTCAGACATGTAAATATAGGAAATTGCAAACATTACCTTCCAATATAACTGTTATAGGGTTTGGTCGGAATCCTTCCCCTCCAGGGCAAAGAACCTTATATTCAGCTGAAGACAAAACAAATTTATGAGCATATGATAGTAGAAACATTTTCAGAACAGTTGTTTTTGAAAATGGATCAGATTATTATGGATAATTTAAATGTAAAGTTACAAACTAACCAGCTAGAGACATTAGGTTTTACTCTGTTACACCATCTGCTATTCCATTTCATAATGCAGTTTTTGGTGTAATAGCAAACTTGCTCAGAAGTGATAATAATATTCTGACTAAATAATCTTTCTCAAAGACCAGTAAAGTTTTTGGTTAAGACCAGTGGAAGCCTGACCCCTGGATGTCCACAACAAATGCACACCAGTATTTGAGCTACCTGGCTAAATGAGGCAAAAACCCAACAAACACAGAGCTGTGTTTAAGCCAGGAAGAGCAGACTTACTTGTGTTCACGAGTGGGCAGTGCTCACAGGGAACTCCCCAGGCTTTGCCCAGGGAGCAGCAACAGGAGGCCTTGGAAACACCCACTCCAATCTCATTGCTGCAGAAGGTGCCACCGTTATCTCCCCGAGTTTTGATGTCCAGGTAACAGTTGCCAGATCGTGTATCTATTCACAAGGCACACAGTGACAAACACCTCTTAGGAGAGAGCAAAACGCAGCACATCCTCTCAGGGTGAGGGATATCTACAGATGGCTCCCAGTTCTTGCAGGACACCAAAGTGAGTAAGTTGCATTGCCCAGGGGGGCCCAGCATTTCCCATTTAGGTAGGTTGTTGGTGCCCCATTCCTTGGTTTTTTTTGAAATCTATTCATCATGACCAAGGGCAGTTCAGCCACGCTCTTTCTCATTTTCACTCACATTTTCCCCCACATTTGTACATCCTTCCAGTTCCAGATATCCACTGCTTTCTCCTCTACTCAAGGTTTACAAGCAGGAAAGCATCTACTAAATGTTAGGAATTTCAAGCATATTTAAATTTGAGAAGCATCCCTACAGCCTCCTAAACAAACAAAACCAAAAAAATATTAGGATTACTAAGCAGTTGGAGCCTAACACAAGAGCATTTCCATTGGTCATGAAGCTGCACCTAGCCAAGTGCACTCAGTGCTCCAAGAGCATGGGTGGCTTCATGCCACAACTTCATTTGCCTGCCATCTTGGGGCCAGCTGGATGTGGGCTGAAGTTTGTTGAATTTTAAAATTGCCTCCTGCCTGCTGTAAATTGTGGACAGCTCTAACAAGCCCCAAGGGTTGGTTCTGTCAGAAGGGCACCGCTGGCATGCTGCACCAGCTCTGGACGTGCTCCTGCCGCCCTAGTACAGCTTCCAAGCCAGGGGCAGTGGGATGGGAACTGAAAAGCCTGATCAAGCCCTTTCCCATGACCTGGGACTTTATTCCTAAGCAGTTAGGCTTGCAGTGCCTCTGTGGAACTTCACTTGTAAACAACACGAGGAGTGGTCCCTTACCAACGCATCCAACTCGGGTGGGATTCAGCTCGAAATCAGGAGGGCACTCACAGGTGTAGCTACCAGCAGTGTTGATACACGTGCCACTAATGCAGGTTGTAGGGTCTGCACATTCATTAACATCTGCAAGAAAAAACCAGCACGTGGTAAACAAATACTCAAGGACACTAAAACCCACTGATATATCAGGTACCATATGCTGACCATCACAAATCCATTAGTTACGAGATACTGATCTCCAGAAAGCTCTAAAAAATAAACAGGTGTTTTAGAAGAACAGTAGTCTGAGATGAACTCATAATTTCACAGGAAAAAGAAAAAAAAAAAGCATTTTTCCTGAAAAAAATCAATCTATGAACAAGATTCACATGAAGCACTGAAAAACTACTTAAGGGAAAAATACTAGATTACCACCCATTATTGTGAAGTACTGTACAAGGCACAACACATCTCTGCCAGGGGGGTTCTCTCTGATCTGTTTTTCCCCTTCCTAAGGGGATATCAGAGGTTGACAAAGAACATTAAAGAGGAACATAAGAAAGGTATGGAGAATCCTGTGTTACACGGTAGGGAAGTCTGCATTTCCCCATATCCATTTTGATTTGTACAGCTTCTTATAAGAAAAGGAGCTGACTGTGGCACTAACAGAAGAATAAAAAGCATGTTGTTCCAAGTTTTACCTGTGCAGTTACCACCACTTCTGTCCAACTCGTAGCCCACTTCACACTCGCACCGGAAGAGTCCAGGGAGGTTATGACAAGTACCGTAGACACAGATGTTAGGAAGTGAGCACTCATCAATATCTGATAAAGGAAAAGGAGGGGAACAGTATGAGGTTTCCTTATCTTCTTTACACATAGACAGAGAACTGCAAAAATTTTCAGCAGCATGGATCTGGAAGACAACAGCTTCTGCACATCGTGTAAGACAAGAAAAATTAACATGGAAGATTTATGCTGGAGCCTAAGGAACCTAATCCATAACGATTTTTTGGGAAAAAGACTCCTTCTAATATCTCTGGAAGCTATGCCAGAAACCATACTAGCTTATTAGTGGGCTATCTGACAATTAGCAATATTAAACATAGCAGAAGACATGCCTTAATAAAATGAAGTTCATTATAAATCAGCAGTCATCTGCAGACAGCTGGACACCAGCAAGGGAAAAGCCTGGGCCCAAAGGTGAACTTCATGTTCATGTTGAGGTTTCTGCATTTGACAGATCTTAAGTTTGGCAAGCAGGCACTTTTGTGCCTTTCCTCCAAATCACGGAGTCTGATTCAGTATTTACTGAACGCCACATGCACTGCACAAAGAACAACTGATTTGATACAGTAAAAGAGTGGGTGTTTACAAAGGACCTTAAAATACCACACTCAGTGTACACATCTGAGACACGAAGGCAAGTCTGTTTTAGCAACAGGAGCTAGCCTCTCTAACAGCTATTTAAACTTAGCTAAAAGGTTTGAAAGTAAATTGTTTCATGAAACATTATGAAACCTAATATTGGTTCAGTTTAAAGAAAAAATCACTCTCAAATTATTTCACTTGCTAGGTTACTAAAAAACACATGGAACATGTTTCAAGGGGAAAAATCCTATTTATAGTGATGTACTATAAATATAGTACATTATAACTACATATAGTACTTATGAACTCCATCAAACACCAGTTGGTATGGGTTTTTACTATGTCAGATGATAAGGCTGCATCTTCTTGACTGACTTAACTGATTAGTGGTGTATCAAATAAGGATTTCAAATGTTCAAATCAAATCTATGACCTTAATCATGTTGGTAATGTTTATTCTTCAATTGTTTTGAATCTTTGCAGATGCAAAGCTCTTATGAATGAGTTGTAAACTGTTAACTGACAGCTCACTTTTGAAACTGAACAAACAGTCATATAGGATTTTTTTTTTTTTGTGGTCATATAAACTTTCTGCAAGGCTTCACACTCTGATTCTACACCTCACACAAGCCCTCAAAGCATGTTCATTGTATTGGCTACCAAATCACCATTTTTCAGCTTCATACACACCAATGTGAAGTAATAACTTCTTCTGTTTAATTGTTTTGAATAAAATGAAGAACTGGACATAAATGATCCAGAAGAAATGGCAGCTATCAGTGCCATTTGGATCACCAATCAGACCCCAAAATAATATATCATAAGATAGGCTTGGAAAAGCTGTTCTCTCTATATACAGCAGGTAGATGAACACCTAGAGGTCCAAAATAAACTGCAGAAAAGCAACTACTATTGAAAATTTTCATGCAGTTCTCAATACAACCACAACAGCAAACAACTGTAGAAGATTGGAACATAAAATACTATTAAGGCAGAATTTGTTGAGTGTTGTTTAAAGCTTACAGAGAATTACCTTCACATGCTTTCCCATCAACACTTGGCAAAAATCCCATCTCACATTCACAGCGATACCCTCCAGGGGTATTGAGGCACTGCCCATTTTCACAGAGGTTCAAGTTTTCTGAGCATTCATCAAGGTCTGTAAAAGGAAGGGATATTGCAAGTTAGCAGTAAAGATGGGGTTTTTTCACCAACATTTGAGCTGAAGCTTGCAGTGTTCCGAGCATTTTAATTATTCTATTATATCTGAACACATGCAGAAGAAACTGCAATCTAGTTATGCACAGAGGTTACTACATGTAGCAGCTCTGGATATTCCTGACATGTTGAAAGTACAGTTTCTAATCAAAAGGAAAAGCAGAGAGGCACAGACTCCTAGAGTAGCTACAGTTAATAACAACTGGAGGCAGTACACAGGGTCAAATTTAGACTCAGAATGAGCACGTGAAATTTATTATAGTTATTGTTTCTATTACAGCAAAGCCTAGAGGCAGTAATTGGAAAAAAAAAATAGGTTTACTATGCAGTGAGGAAACATATGGTAATAGGCAGTTCTCCATGCCAAACATCAAAACACTGACAAAAAGTGGCATGAAAAGAACTTCACCAAAACTAAACTGCAGGTTAACAGCTGATGAGAAAAACAGCCTTGCTACTGGACTCCACTCACCTTCAGATAGATCATGGCCCTTACTCTCTAGCTGAAACATTACACATCACAGAAACACCTCCTTATTGCAACAGAGTCTGGCTGGCAGTGGGAGTTTTGAAGTCCATGGCTGGTAAATCAAAAATCACCTACCAGGGGGAATGCTGCACACTGCACACTTTGGCAGAGGGCTTACAGAACATTTGAGTGCTCTAGTTTTGAGTCCCAGACACCTCTTGAATTCACAAACAATAAAGTATCCAAAGAAAAAAAAGTTCTACTGAATACAGAAACTCTGTAAGCACTCCATCTGAAGGGTGTAGCTTACAGACTCCTGGAAATCATCATACAGGAAATTAACAAAGAGCACTGGGTTAGGAAGGCCACTGAGGAAGCTGAATCAGATTCAAGATGAAATTATATTGAATTAAACAGAATTCCAGGGTCTGCTTAGAATTTGGAATGATTCAAATTCAGCCTTAAGCCTGATAATCCAGATTCTGAGATGCTCTAAAAACCTGCTGTAGTTGATAGAGTGCTGCTGATTTGCACCAGCTGAAAACCTGGCCCACCAGCTCTGTCACACGGCTCAGCTCCAAAGAGCATCAGCCCCCACCGAGCACCCCCAGGCACACTGAGATCCCCAGTGCAAGAGCAGGGCTCCTGGTGACTAAGCACACATGAGCTAAGCTGTTCTTCAAAGCAGAAGACTGAAGTGTGGGTGGGAAGCATCTCTCTAGCAAAGTTTTATGATTTCATTTACAGTTTATAAAATGAGGTTTCAGAAGCAGCTACTTCCTTCATTCTACATGCCAGCACTGCATCCTGACACCAGCTCTTGGGATGATGGAGTAAAGAAGATGGACATCACACACTCACTTGTGGAAAGGACAAACATTTTTAGGCAATTTTGTGAAGTAATTTTGATGCATATGCCCTATTATTTAAGTATTAAGGTGAGTAGCCAATGGACTAGTTTACTAACTAGTCAAATTACATAATCAAGCATTGTTTTAATAATTTTGCCACTCACTTCAACTAACACGAAAAGCAATTTTTTTCACTTTTATCAAATGAAAAAAAGTGATTGATTTAGACTATGTATAATATATAGTATTTATGGCAACCTAGGTGAATGAGAAGACAATCCATGATGACATATTAATGAAAATTTCAGATGTTTAAAAGCGATTTTTGTGTATTGGATCATAGACTAACTTGGGCTGCTCGGTGCCACTGGAGTTCACCCTTGGCCTTCCTCAGACAGCTCACCTGTACAAGTGAAACCATCCCCAGTGTAACCTTCTTTACACAGGCAGCGGTAGGAGCCCATCATGTTCTTGCAGTCAGCATGTGGGCTGCACATGTGGGTTCCATTGGAGCACTCATCCAGATCTTTAAAACAATAAAAAGGGGGAAAAAATCAAAAAACAAAAAATGTTAGTTAAAAAACACACATGAATACAACTTTAAATAGTGTATGGCACACAGAAGCTCTACTTTAAATAATCTTCCATAATAAAACCCACACATATATGTGGCCAACTGACTGAAAAAGTGGGAAACAGCTTATTTCCAGCCCATCAAAGAAGTTTGACAAGGTAACTGTGACTGAGGAAGCTCCAGGGCACTCAGTACTAAGACCTGTACCTTGTTTTCCCAGGGAGCACTCACTGCCTCCCATCAGCTGCCCTCAAGCACAAAACGTCTCTCTCCATGGTCCAGTCTGTTCTCATTGTTTCACAAGCCAAACATGAGATAATGCTGATTTCACAGTTACCATGGTGGAGAATTTGTCCTCCAACAGATCATGTCAGATCGACCTAACAAGTTCAGTAACCATTTGCCTTCTCAATTCATAGGTGTGGTATTGTTTTTTTCAGAATTGCTAGAACCCCATTGTGGTCTGACCTTACAAATAAATACAAATGCATAAGACCCTCACCTGTGCACTTGATACCATTTCCAATCCAGCCAGGGCTGCAGCTACATTTGAAGCTTCCTGCTGTGTTTGTACATATGGCGTGTCTGTCACAGTTGTGGGCTCCAATTTCACACTCATTGATATCTGCAAAAACAGAAACGTTTGAGGAGCTCATGGAACACACTTTCTCATATCCAGATAACTGGCACTAGAATTTCTCAAGCAAAACAATGTGAACGTGAAAGAAAGCATGCATTTCTTTACAATGTGACATTTAAAAAGGAAGCTGAAGAGAAAATCACAATGAGGAGAAAGAGAAGAGAAGAGAAGAGAAGAGAAGAGAAGAGAAGAGAAGAGAAGAGAAGAGAAGAGAAGAGAAGAGAAGAGAAGAGAAGAGAAGAGAAGAGAAGAGAAGAGAAGAGAAGAGAAGAGAAGATCAAAGCAAAGAAGCATGTAGCATATTTCAAACGTGCTGCCCCACTACCTCACTACCTGTTTTTCTGGCAGCCATATAAAGCAGTGCTGCTGCAGTTCACCCCACAGCCTATACTCAAGAAGGAAAACAGTACCTCAGAAGACAGCCTTTCCCAGTGTGCCCATCCTGCAGAGATGGGCAGAGTCAGCAGACAGGGACTACATTGGTGGCTCCACATTGCATGGTTTGCTAAAAAGTCTCAGAGGGAACTCTGCTGCCCAGGGACCCCGGGAATGCAGCAGTCCCACAGCCCCCACCTATCTGCAGGGATGCAGATGAACAGCAGCCAGGCACCACCAGGCAGCTGCCCCTAGGATTATCCCCAGGCGGGAATGAAGCAGGCTCTGCTTGGCCAGAGGCTGTGTGGAAGGTGGGGGCCAGGCTGTATTTAACATGACAGCTGAGGGGCTCATCAGAAATGCAGTTTATTAGGAACTCAGGAAACCTAACACAGCAGGAAAAACTCAGCATCCTTGGAGACACCAGGCAGCAAGACATCCAATCTTCAACATACACGTTCATGCCAGCACGTTCTATTTCAGTACTCACTATTTTCACCTTATTTTCATTTTTGGGCACTCTCTGGCAATGCCAAAATCTATAGGCTGCAAAACCCAAACTGAACTCCATTCTTCCTTCTCACAAAACATTATTAATGGCCCATATAAGTACTTGGAGAATGTATAAACTCAAAGGCAAAGTTTTCAGAAATTACTACTGGTAACTAAAACAAAAGTGGTAGGAATTTTCTTGCACATCTGAGCTACGGATTTTACAGTATTTTCTGTAACTGAGCTCTCAAACGGTGCTTTACTTCCATGCAAGATGTAATTTACCTAGAGTTCACATCAAACCAGGTAAAACTGATACCCATTTTTTTAGCCCTCCCAGGCATCTTTGATGTTGCTGTAAGCCAAATCATCCCACTCTGTAAAGCAGCTGATGGAAAGGGAAAACAAGCTCACAAACTCTACATGATTCCACAGACAAAACCCAGCTCAGACCCTCCTCAAGGAGATGATTAAGAAAAGGTATCAGCCATCAAATATGTAACAACCTTTGGGATTCTCAGCTCCAAAATCACAGACTTGAATTTCCCTATGATTTTACCTAAAAACAATTCCCTCTTTAAAGAGGGCAAGGTTGTGGAGCCACTGGGGAAAGTGTCCAGGTATCACCTTAACCACTTCCTTCACAACACTTTCTTAGGTTTGTCTGTCCACACTTCTCTTGACAAAAGGCTGTGTCCTTTCACTATGCCTGGTACACGTATCTTGCTTTTCCACAAAGGCAACACATGACTTCAAGAAGCAGACAACATCTGTCTATTATCCTAAGATTAAATACTCAAGGCCAGAAAACTCCCAAACCCACTGGTGGTTGGGGCGGGGGGGAGTGTTTCTTTGGTGAGTTTTGTGCTTGCTTGGGGTTTTTTGTTGTTGAGATTTTGGGCTTTTTTTGTGTTTTGGTTTTTGGTTTTTTTGTTTTGTTTTGTTTGTTTGGGGGCTTTTTTGGTGGGTTGGCTTTTATTTTTCTGGAGTTTTTTTAGTCTGTTGAAGTGGAATTTCATCCAATCTTACTTTTCTGAGTCTCTCTCTAAGCAAGGCATTGCTTTGACTCAAAAGCCCAGACATGAGCATTTCCATAATCTGAATGCTGACGTGTAGATACGGATCTAAATCTGGCAGCTGGAATCTACCATTAATGAATGTTGACTCCACCAACAGGCCTGAAAACATGCAAATGGACACTTGCTTTTTAAAACTTCAAAAAAGGGTCAGGAGCAAATAATCTCAGAGCAGTTTTGCCTTTAGCATGTGCAGAAACTCATACAAAGATAACATCACCCTAAACAGGAAACTCGCGTCTGTCAAAGAATCTTAAGGGTGGCCTGAAGAAAAAGCAACTCATTTTGGCTTGGGGAAAGACTGGAAGGAATTTAGAGAGGTCAGCTACAGTATACACTGACATAACAAAGCTGAGGCAAACACTCTATATTTTAACCTTTACATGATTTTAAACCCCAAACTGTTAAACCACTGCTCACATGAAGACTCCACTGTGTTTATTTGACACTTTAAAACGTACAATCACAAGTTTCCTTATACCCTGCAGAGCACAACAAAACACTGCAAAAAAAACCCCATCACCAGTAGAGAGGTTTCTGCCAAGAATTTTTTTAAACCACCAGCAAACACAAACAGAAACTTGCATGCAACAGCTACACCGCAATGAAGTCATGCTCAGGCTCCAGTTTAAGACAACCCAAGCCAAATTTTCCACTCTCCATTAAGTGACTGTGGACTCCATCCCACCACACAGTGACCCAGTGACACACTGTACCTGAGAGCCCCCACTAACACCTCTCAGTGGAACAGCAGCACCACAACACCGGGCTCTTGCAGTGGACACTTGTTCCCCCATCAGCTGTTTGGCACACACACTAAAAAGCTTAGAATCTTCTGTGGGATGAAAGCTGCAAGTATGAACCTATATCCAAACACGGGTATTTATAATAGGCTCAGCTTTCTCAGGCATCAGCCACTGAAATGCCATTCCACTTGCTTTGAATAAAAAAGCTTTTCAGCTTTTTTGTAAAAAATTTTAATAGATTTCAATGCTTTTTTGCCCGGGTAAGGATCAAATAGGGAATACAAAATGTATTCTCTAAAACATCTACCTTTAAAGGGACATTGCAGGGTTTATTTCCATGAGACATGGAAAGGTTTTCAGATACTTAAAGCTGACTGAGGCATATAAAATACCATCACTGACTTCATCCCAGATTTTACTTCTTTTCACCTGCGTTTCACTCAGATGCTGTTTTGCTATAATCCCTATTCTCTCCTTTCATTGCACAGCTGAGTTATAAGCCTACATTTATTGCATTGCAATTATTTCCAAGGCAAAAGAGATCTCGGACCAAACATGGTCCTGGGTAAACGGTGCACTGAAATCAATGGAATTTATGCCTGCTTATACTGGAGCTTAATGTGGATTTATGTTGCCATAAATTTGAATTATGGCTTGACAGAATGAAACAGAAAGGAGAAGTTGAGCTCTGTAGGGGAAAAATTAACTCAGTATCTTTAATAAAAGCACGAGTCCAGCCTGTTCTGTCTGCAGGGCAGTACAAACAGTACTACACTCTTCAAATACTCCAGCTATGTTCGTTTAATTGTCTGAAGACAAAGGCATTACTCGGTCTGAGTAAAGGTATCGTGACCCAAAGAGCACCCATGAGGACACTACTCAAGTCAGGGTTTCACACAATGATGGCCTATTCCCACTGACTTCATGGGGATTTTCACTGAAGAGTGAAGGAGTGAGTCACTGATTTATATCAACCTTCTGCCTCCAGTATGAGTCCCTGACAAGCCAAGGAAAATAAAGACATTCCAGTCAGAGACTGACACTGCATCCTCAGCCGGTCCCACTGTGCCCCAGTGCTGCTGCACACATGTTCTCAGCTCTGCAATTGCACAACTCCCATTAACACTAAGGGAGTTGTCTGCCTACAACAGATGAGAATACGCATGACAAATAATATGCAGGTCTGACATCATAACAATTCCAAGCACTCTGGGGAAAAAAACCTGTCAGTCACCCTATTTTGTTGGCTCCTTCAGTTCTCTTCTTTGGACAAATATTTTTTCTCTCAAGCCTTTGGCAATTAATAAAGTGTCTCTCCCATTAATCACAATGGCACAAATTTTTAAGGCTCTCAGTGTGTGTGCAGCAAAAATATACATCATATATACCTGTCACCCTTTGCACTATGCTTGCAAAATGTGGCAACCAAAGGATAGAAACTGTTAGCCAATATCTGCACAACTCGTCCTTACCCAGTCTGGATCATCGAAATTGGCCAGAGAGGAGCATGGGAATAAGTCACTGGTTCCTCACCTATACCCTAGAAACATCCCTTTGCATTTGAACAGAATAAGAGTGTACATTAACTGAAAAAATTTCACGTGTTCATCGCTGGGCATGAAATCCTCTAGGTACCCTGTGTATTGTTTTCTGTTAGGCTTCACTGGACTTCAGTGGTCTATAAGGATCCTTAGCAAACTGTAAATTTAATTCAGACTCCACCTATAAATCAGTACTGTTTGTCAGGAATTATGCAAATCCCTTAAGCATTTTCTGACTTTTACATTTTTTTGGCAGTCTCTGCATATCTGTGCATTTTATTGCACTGACGTTGCACTGGTATTTCGAGCCTGGGTCCAGCTCCCCAAGGGCCAGTCGTCTGGTGGAAGTCACAAGGCATTTCCTCCTCCTGGGCTGCTGCCCATGTAATCAGGTAGGAAAAATGAAGGCTTTTCAGAGGGAAAAGACTGTGAATTTCAACTTGACGCTCATACAAGTGGAAAAATATATGGAAAAATTCCCCTCTTCTGATCTTCCTAGACGTACAATTGTTTTCTCTTTTGGAATCACTCTCAGATTTTATTCAGCATACTGTACTCTTGGAGTTTCACACGGGACAGTGCAGCTCTTGCCTGCTATCCATCCTTACATCATCAGCACACTGGGGCACAGCATGTTACTGCTGGACAGATGCCTACTGCCAGTACACTCCTCCTGTTATCCCCCCTTTGGTGGGCAGCATCTCAATATCATTAGCTTCTGGTATTTGGCCTGACACAGCCAGCTCCCAGATTCATGAGGGCAAACACATCCTTCACTGGTACCAGAACTCTTCTGTGCCATCAAGCCTGAAACACAATGGCCAGAAGCCACTAATAATGGCAAGGAGAGCACATTATACCAGTCACAACATATTATGGCTCTATTTCTGAGGGCAAAGGACAGGCTCACCTCTTCCTTTCCCTCTATCAATGCACTCACTCCTCCCGTACCCACTAATGCTGTCATCGCTGGATGATGTTCAACACCAAACTCTCCAAGCTCACAGCCCACACCGAGGCTGCAGCTGAGTACCTTCCACTGGCCTTTCCTCACATGGCAACAGCATGGCCCTTGCAGAGTCAGAGCCTGGTCTCAGCCTTCCAGCTCCCTGAGCCTGCTGTGGAGAAATCCAGCTGGCTTGTAACATTTATTTTTGATCTGTTGGCCACGCTGGGCAATTACTGCCCAAGCTCACCTCTCTCAATTTGATTCTGTGAAGAGAACTCTAAGCTTGTGCACAGCCCCCCTCCAGCTGGGACCACCACGGGGGCTGTGCACACAGCCATAACAGCAAGGATGGATGGGAGAGAGTCAGAGAAGAACTTGTTTCTCTGTGAAAATATCAGAGCAAGTTTAAGGCTCTACATCAACAGTGAAATATTGCAGATTTACAGGCAGTAATCCAGAGCGGTGATGAATCACAAAACACAAACACAAGTGCCAAACCAGGATTTCATTTCTGCACAAGTGCACGTATGCTTTATTGACAGAAAAACTGGAGACAAGGTGCTTGTCATAAAGCTGTGCGATCTGGAACTGGGATAGGGGAAAACGCAGCAATCTTCTCTCTACTGGCTGCATACCATTGCCTGCCTAGGAAAATCTAAAATGCACTGCTCTCAGCCAGTATTATCACAGTTTGCCTTGTGAATGGACAGCAAACCACTCACAGCACTTCATGTTGGAAACCTGCATCTACAGCGTGTATTTTTGCACAGTATTGTAAAAATCGTATTTTTGTTACCAAACTCTGTCCACATTCTTACTGAGAACCAAGGAGAGGGGAGAACTAGGGGAACTAATAACATCTGTGTGGGATGGGAATGTCAGTCAGTGGGTGGATTCTGAATACTGTTAAATGATTGGGGGGAAAAAAACAAGTTTATTTGTTAGAATGGAAAGAGTCAGTAATGACAAGGGAGCTGAAATATTTAGACAAAACTGGAACGGAACCCAAAGGACATGATTTAGTTGTTCTCATGAAACAGAGGATCTCCCATTCAAAGTGCTGTACATGTTTTTGTAATTTTTTTTTTCCATGGGAATTCCTAAAAACTGTGGATGTTTTTTGATCTGTCTCTAAGACAAGAACTGAATTCTGGGGTCAAGGTGCTGTTGGCAAGGTCCTTCCAGAAGAAGTATTGAAGGATGCTCTCGTGGGCTGCAGTACCTGAGCCTGGGAACTTCAACTCTGCTCTAACACTGTGCAAGCAAGAAATGGGGAATTCAATCCAGCAGTAAATCAGACATTTTAAAAACCAGAAGGTGAGAACCTGCACAATGTAGTCACCATGGGATCTGTATCCACACAGCTTTTTCATTATGAAACCAACTTACAAATTTCCTGCTACGCTTCCTCTTCTCTTATTTAAATCAAAAATTTTCATTATTTGAGTGTGGTCCCATCTCAGCTGTATCACTGTAACTGATACTTCGCCTTTTTGTCTTAGACCACTGGGCTCTTTCAGATTACTGAAATTATTACCCTCATAATATCTGTTGCAATTAAGGTGTTCTGGTGTTTTTCCTGGTGAGTGCCATCCTCTCTGAAATATTGGCACACAAACAAAAGCAGCAGGAAAGGTAAAAATGTGTAAGGAGGTGGGAAGAGCCCTCGTGACAGACAGCGTCCATCCACAGGTCAGGGCTTGGCTGGGACCAGGAGAGAGGGATTTCCTGGCCTCTCCTTTAATAAAAAAATACTGCTTGGGACATTTGCCACTACTTGGAATCACGTGATGCCAAAATGGTGGCTATTTCCAGGCACTTCTCCAGAAGCCATAGCTCAGATTCCTCCCCTGCCTCTGTGACCTTTCTCTGTCTTTTGCCTTCAACTCATTGCTTCATCTTCCCTGCCTGCTCCTTAGGCTGGGACTGATAGCTGCACCATGTGTAACTGATCAGCGTGAGGGTTTTCAGGTCTAGAGTGCTGAAGATGTTCACATAATTTAGCACAGAAACAAAGAACACTGAAATGTTGGTCTACAGGGTACAACTGGGGATTTCTTGGATTTAGATCAGTTCATATGTAAGTCAAAGGCAGCTGTTACTAATGCACAATTATTCATCCATAGTCCAATATGCAAAATACAACTCCAGCTCTCAGATTTTTCTATGAGAGCTCTAAAAAACCAGCTTCATATATTTGGGGCACTTAAAAAAATATATTATTAAATCTGTACAATAAAAGCAGACTAAGAATAAAAGTGTGTCTCAAAGACATTGCCAGAAATGTATTTACCCTAAGTCTACATTAAAAATTATATTAAACAGATGTTTGCATTCATATTTGGGCAAAGCCTAAGACTCTCAACACCTTGGCTTGAGACACCAGCACTTGGATTATTAATATCATGCCCTCAGAGCCTGTATATTTGAATCTCATTTCTGTTTGCTGGCAATACAGGAAATAAAGCAAATTCTGATTTTGCTGATAGAATGTAGCTGTGTAACTGTATTGTTGCCACTTTGCAAAAACTGAAAATATATTTTAGCACATATTTCAAGCCATCTGTGTTTGCCAAATAACACTTTGAACAGATACCTGTTATTTGCTTGCATAGTATACAATTAACTCATCCAAATGCACTGAGGTCCTTGGGAGTTTGTCAAGTTATGGATAATGGAATTTGCTGTTTCTTAGATGAACAACTGTGCAGTAATACACCCAGTTTTGATCCCAATCTTTGCTCCACTCATTTCAGCAGAAGCAGCATCAGGCTGAATGCTATACCACTGAAATTTAGCTGAACATGAGCTCAACAACTTTGGATAAGAGGTAAAATAAGAGCAGAAGTAAGTGAAAAGAAGCACAGTGAGAGAAGGTTCTAAACACCAGAAAAGCAGACTCATGAGTTTAACCAAAAATTAATAAGTAAGCCTTAAAACTTACCTGTGCAACCAGTTGTGCCTTTCTTGCCTGAATATCCCATATCACAGTGACAGATAAATGAGCCTTTTGTATTCTCACAGGTTCCACTCAGACAGATGTTCGGATGCAGATCACACTCATTAACATCTAGAAAACCCCATTAATTAAGATTTATTAAATACAATTCTTAGAAAGTAACTAGAAAAATCTCTTTAGATATGAATTTTGATACAAAAAAAGGTCTACATACGGGAAGAAAAAACTGCTCATGGTAGTTATTCCTCACCTAGCACACATTTTGAGATCTGGGGTAACAGTGCTATACTACCACATCTGCATTAATGGTAAATTAATATAAATAATGGTAAATTAAAGGTAATTAATTAATTACCTTTAGTTCCAGCTTTTCTTAAAAACAGACACTAAGGTGCAGTTAATTATCCAGAGAATTACTACGATTATTGATAATTTCTACATATGTGCATATGTGAGGGTATACATTTAGAAATGCATGCATGCATTGTCCAGTTTTGTCAGACATTTCTCCCCAAAGAGAAATGACACTCTCAAGGCTTTAAATTAAAATGTGAAAATGTGGGTTTGGAGATGTGCTGTTTCAGGCCTCTGTTCTACCAAGGTGCAAGGCTTCCACATTTTATCTTACAGACAAGTTTAAATCAGCACTGGGGATTTATCTTGCTAGAAATGTTCCACAGCATCATCCACTTCCTTTCTGTAGGCACTCTTTTATCTGAGCTGCATAAAAACCTCACTGGAAGAGGACCCAAAGACGCAATGCTATAGATGATCATGTCTGCACCCTAATCTACAGGGATATACAGAGACTACATTTGCATCTGTGCAATAGGGCTGGTTCTATGGTCAGGTGACCAAAATTAGGAGATAAGAACAATACTCTTTAAATATCATTGTCTGTCTATTTGGAAAGAGTGCCTTAATAAATATTTTTTCTGTGTTTAATGCAGAGTGGAATATATGTACTTTCACTTACCTATGCAAGTCTTCATGTCTTCAGATGCCATGAATCCATCGTAGCAAAGACACCTGTATTCTCCCGGGATGTTTGTACACTGGCCTCCATCACAGATGTTAGGATTGTCTTCACACTCATCAATATCTACAGGGGAAAATCAGATTAAAATATGTCACCTTTATGCAATGCAACCTTTATGCAATCATGGCAAGTAAGTATTTTAAGGCTCTGATAAACATGGTGAAGATATCCTTGCAAATAACTGAGCAGCACGTTGCAAAATTGTCCTGATGAGTAAACTCCTTGTCTCCAGCTGAAGTCAGTGGCAAAACACTCCCTTCTGACTCAAGTGGAAACAGGAACCAACTTTTCCTTCAGAGAAAAGAACCCCAACGGAACCTTTGTCACACCACAAGGCCACATATAATTGGGGATTCTTGGATACAATCCATCATTGTTGAAATCAATGGAAGCTCTGAAGTCAAATTCTGTGAAAAAAATATCAAACTTCACAGACCTTAAAAAAGCCATCATACATGCAAAACACCTCTACAGATCTCAAGGGTGGTGACAAACTGGAAACAGCTCAACTCATGATGGGAATAATTACAGTACACACATTTATTTCACTAAGAGATTTTTATGGTCTTTTTTAGCATTTCAGCTGACTGGTCGGCCACACAGTTAACATCCTCAAGGATGAAAAGTTGTTTTCTCAATTGATAAAACTGCCATCACTGATTGGAGCCAAGCTCCAGAAGCAGATACTTTATTATATTAAGGCAACCATGCTAAGTTCTGGAATCTTTCAGAGCCCCTGGGGTTATGTTAGTGCTCCTGGTAAAAATCCCTAGAATCCTCCTGTGTCAGCACCAACACAGACCAGCAAGAGCAAAAATCAGAAACTCTGCCTAGTGATACCATGGGAAAAAAATCAGCACAAAAAGGACAAGATTCAGGAATCCTCTCCAAGAGAAAGGTTGTAACTCATTATCAGAGCAGCCTATTGTGGATTGCAGTAATTATGCAGCTGCAGAAAATGAACTCACATTAATTTAAAATATTATGTTCATTATTCTGCTGTATTTCTAGCAGCTAGTGCTTGTGTGGATACATAACTTCTGCAAGGAAGAAGGCTGACCAGTCCCTGTTTATCTTAACAAGCAAATAATGTTGGCATGGACATTAGCCTGAAAATGTTAATTTGGAATGGAATTTGAATTAACATGCAAA
The DNA here is from genome assembly GCA_013399195.1 of Dicrurus megarhynchus. Classification (NCBI taxonomy): domain Eukaryota; kingdom Metazoa; phylum Chordata; class Aves; order Passeriformes; family Dicruridae; genus Dicrurus; species Dicrurus megarhynchus. Next base: position 1,276,676 of record VXAD01011334.1, on the reverse strand, counting down.
ATTAAGCTCTAGAAATGGGAATAATAATGACAGAAATAAAGAACTTTATTTACAAACCTGTCACTGTACCAATTTCACAGTTGGGGGAAAATCAGCTGACAAAGAACCTGTTGTTTCTCCTAATTGAGCTGATTAGTTATGCATAACCTCACCAATTCAAACATGACCTACTACTGAACTGCACAGCATTCTTACCAGCTCAATTATCAGGAAATATATTCTGTGATGGCTTCCAGCTTTGTGTGATGTTAAAGATAAAAGACATGTTCACACAGAGAGAAAACTGAAAATGTAAAATAGGTGTTTCACAATTGCAGGTCACAGTCCTATTGTATCCTGTGCCATGCACAAACACCTAACAGTGCAAAACCAGATATTTAGTGCAATGAAAAGGAAATGTCATAAATTATTTTTATTCTCACTGGTTTGGGCAGAGGCAAAACTTTAGCATGTGGATTTTGAATATTCAGCAGATTATTAATTCGTAAATAACATCTTTTTAAGAGAAGGAAGCAGCATTTTCAATACTAATAGGGCAGGGAAGGTGACCCCTCACATCTCTGGATATTTTCTTAGATTTGACTTGACATCCAAAGATGTCTGGTGTTTCTGCTATTTAAACCTTTTTATGTAAGGCTATTGCACTCAGGTCCTTATTAGAGGAGAGTATGAAAATGAATAGCTAGTAGTTATTACAGCTGGCCTGTGAAGGAAATTCTATTTTTCAAGTCAAGGCTGGATATAGATATGCAGAAATTCTCAACTAAGGTAAGATCTGACAACAAACTTCTATGGACATGTTTAGGGTCAAGCTAATGTGTGAACAAACCACAGAGAATTTGTCCACAGCAAAGGCAGACGCTTCTGTTTTGACTTTGAGAACAGAAAGATGATAGTTTCCTATTCCAAAGTTTTTAGTTTAATATGCAGGAAGGTGCCCTGAATGATCAGTTCTGGTTCTGGGTTCAGAGATGTGTTTGGGTGGCTAAGGACAAGGGGGAGTAAAGCACAGAACTGTTTCTAGCCAGGGGACTTGAGATCCCAAAGGCTGTCCAAGTGCATACTTGGGTCATTTGATCCCCAGTCAAGTCAAGGAGATGAAAACAAAACAGTGGCTCAGAGACCCTGCTCCCCCTGTGCTCCCTTCCCTCTCATGTCACTCTAATCCTCTCACTGGGTTTAGACTCCGGCTGAGGCACAATTTCGATCAACTGGTTTTATTTTTGCATTGAAAAAGTGCCCCAAACATCAGTTTGGGCAAGGTTTTGAAAAAGCTTGCCTTTTCTAGAAACTTGAGCTAAAGCAAACTACTTCTAATCTAAATATTTTAGGTTTTCAGGGTCAATCAAATCTGTACTTTTTCTAGTTGAATTCTTTCTTTGAATGAGGGTCTGATACTTGCTGAGGGCTGGCTACTTTACATCTTTCTGACAGAGCAAGCTACAATGTGGGGGAAAACTACATTTTACTGTGCTTTAGGGCTCTTTTATCTTCTGGAATGGTAGTGAGTGGCCTCGGGGTAATTGAGACCCTGGTTTGAGGTCTACAAATATTTACAAGTTCTAAATGTGAGCTGTCTGTTAATTCAGTATAGAAAACTCTCCATTTGTTCAACTGTAAAGGCAATTCTATTCCAAGGGATTAACCCTGTTATAATTCTCATGCTCTTCAAGGAGCTCTTGGATGGAATTGGCAAACAGCTGGCAAATATTCACATGCCTCATCAGGCCAGTGGCTGTGAAGCAAGAAGTAAGAGAAAAGTAGGGTAGAATTATCTTTCCAGTAACCTATGTGGAAATCACCAAGTGCAATTCACTTCCCGGGATTATGACTCCCAGACTCCCAAAGGAGAACACCCGGCCACAAGAGAGCTCTGAAAATTTTCTCACAAACCCTTTTAAGAGTGCAAAAGATCTGTTTCCTAAGAAAGATTTATACTATTCAGATTTCAATTTCTCTGCAAGTCTTTCAGCTCTGAAGTAATGTAGCATACTTGCATTTGACTAAACAAAGAATTAAAAATAGGAATTTTCTTGCTTGCTTAAGAGCAGATACCACACAACCACAGAACAGAGCAATCAGCTTCTTTTCTAGTGCTTCTGTCTATCCTCTCTCCAATGTAACCATATAATAACACGTGCACAGCATTTTGGCTTCTGTTCATGATAATTTTTTTAATGGTGTTCAACCTGGTTTGGATTTGGATCTAATATAGTACCTTAAGGGGGAAAATTTATCTCGTACTGAAAAAATTACAGGTTTTTTGTCATTAAAATCAGAATCAACTTGTACACTTTCTGAAATTATAAAGAATCAACTCCCTTCAAAGCACTTCTTTCTGCAGTTGCCCAATTCTGACACTTTGGAGATGTTTGGAGATGTTGGAGACTTCAGAAAAAGAACTTCACTTTCCATTTATTTTCTTTTTTTAACAGTGTATTTGTTACAATAGCTTTAATCTTAAAAAGAAGGTCCATTTTTAAGCTATTGAAATAAACCCTTCAAGCAGGCAAGTTCCCAAAATCTCCCTTACCAGTGCATGTCCTGTGGTCTGGCATGAGTGCAAAGCCTTGTTTACAGCTACATTCATAGCTTCCCTCCGAGTTTGTACAGAAGTTCTCACAGCCACCATTCATTATACTGCACTCATCGATATCTAAAAAGGAGAAAAATACAGTTAAAACCCACAATGCCTTTTACTTTAAAGCACATTTCAAGGACACACTTTGAGTCAGCTTTCCACTACAGCATCAATCCAGAATCTACACTTGGCGTTTGCACACTAACATTCAAGTGTTTGCAAAGGGAAGCACTGGGATGGATGTCAGGCAGACCAGGGATGGAAAGAGATGATACCTGACTGCATATACAAATAATTCTGTGCTTCTCCTTCTACATATAGAAATAGCACTGTCGAGTTACCACTGTCATTAGGGCAACAAAGTTTTTGTAAGGCTGAAGGTAAAAAGCTACTTAACAGAATTAAAGCCAGTGGGTTTTTCATGTATTTCCATGGCAGAGTAGAAGGAATGTATGCAATTGAACCACATGATTCTATTTCATGGTCCAGCGGGAATGATGATTTTTAATTAAATATGTAACTAATCTAACAAGCCTCTTAATCATCAATGTCTGAAGTCGTGGGGCATTTAAAATAGTACATGATTTTATGCATCATGATTGATTTACTAGAGAAAATAATCCATTACTCAGCTAAGTGCAGCACTGCTGTAACTTCATTCATTTCTCTCAAAAACGGATGTGCATGTTCTGGAGGTTTTGCATGCTGTTGTGACAAACTAACAGATTTTTTTGAATCATGGTTAAAAATGAGTTTATATAACTACTAAACTGAAGCAATCATGTGTGTTTTATCTTCCCTGTTTGCTAGAGCTCCTGTGTAGATTCTGTCCTTACCGATGCAGTACAGCTTGTCTGGTGTGGACTGATAGCCAGGGTTGCAAGCACACTGATACTTTCCAATCAGGTTGACACAACGGCCATTTCGGCACAGGTTGGTGCTCAGCTCACATTCATTAATGTCTGTTGCAGAAGAAAAAGAGGAACACGTTTTAATCCTGCAAATGATACTGCAGCAAACGCTGTAAATGCACAGCACACGAGCGGTACAAAAAGCTGTGCACAATCTTGATTTTGCCTGCACGTCTCACCTACACATGCAGAGATATTTGGTGATATCTGATGGCCTGGAGGACAATCGCACCGAAAACTTCCCTCTGTGTTGATGCAGGTGCCACCTCGGCAGAGAAGGGGATTGCGCTGACACTCGTCGATGTCTGTGGGGAGAAGGGGAGGCACATCACTGCAGGGCCAGCACATCCCTCACCACAGCCCATCACAGCACCACCTGCCTCCACTGACCCTGCAGCCTGTCCCAGAGCCAGCCGACCCTTGCACCACAGTGCGGTTAGAAAAAGAAAATAAATTCAAAAAGGCTTCTTCTAAATCTTAATTTACCTTAAGTTCAAGGTTCAGGGTGGTGTCCCACTTAGCAAAAAGGGGATTGTGGGGATAAATTTAACATCCTAAAATCCTGTCCCTTGCTTATATATGCTTTGGCAACCTGCAGAAGCAGCAAATTCACGTTTAAATTTAGCTTTAATAAGGCTCACAAAATGAGAGAGACCTAAACCCAGGCACAAGCAAATCTTCAAAAACCCCCCAAATAAACCATACCTAGCATACTATTGCACATCTAAGATCTATAAAAAACATACCCATGCAGTTTTTCATCATCATAAATCCACTTTCATAGCCTTCAAAACATTCACACTCAAAGTCTCCAGGAGTATTGACACAGATGCCTTGGCCACAAAGGTCGGGAGAGATGCGGCATTCATCGATATCTGCAACACAAAACACATTCACAGGATTTTCAAAGGAGTTCACTTTGTCCTTTTCAATTCAAAGCCATGAGGGAGACATCCATGAAGTTTACCTGTGCAGTTCCTCTCTTCAGAATCAAGGGCAAATCCACTGTCACATCTACACTTGAAACTGCCGATGGTATTTCTGCATTTTCCATGGGTACAAAGGCTGGGGAACATTTTGCATTCATTGATGTCTGAAAATGAGATCATATGGACAAATGATATTATTTCATACAAAACCACAGAAGAGCAGAAGTGGACAGAAGAGCAATGCTGACATCAGAGCACATCCTTTTTCATGACAGTGACCCCTACTTTTGGGAAAATCAGTCCACAATACATAAACTGATACTGACTTCCCCCTAACAGTGTAGGCACTCTGCTCTGGAATTGCCAAGAACACTTTCTTTCACAAAATTAGTATTAGTCTCCCCTTTGCCCTGCAGGATCTGATCTGCAGCTCAGTAAGATTTCAGTGGAGAGGGGATCAAGGCAAAGAGAGCTTCCAAAAGAATCACTCTGTCTTCTGATTTCTGAGAAAAATGTGACTTCCATGAGTCACAGAAAACATAATGAGCATAAATAAAAGCACATGCCACTTTTCTTTATGGATAATAAGGTCTTAGTAACTGTTTATAAAACCAAGGCTGAAACTAACAACAGCAATAGTCATTCATATATATTTTCCCCTCATTTCAGACTTCATAATGTTTAGTTGTTGGGTAACATCTGACATTGTCCAGCTTAACCCCCCTGGTAACCCTGGAAAGACAGCTTTCAGCACATGGTGCTAGGGTGTCACTGTGTGATTCCCATTTAATGCTGGAAGTTTACCAACAAGAGTCATAACATGACTTGGTTTACAGTAAATAAAATTCTCTTATTTGAGCCATCATCCTGGAAGCTATTTCCTCTACTTCTCCAAGTAGCTTCACAAGAAATTCCCAAAATTATTCACCATTTCTTGGTTGTTCCACAGCAGAATTAAATTTATTGCACCCTTCACAAATAAGGATTGCTCTTTCAATGTATCCAAAGCTGACTGCCCAGTTTGTTCCAGTTCTTGTACTATGAGATGCCAGGAGGCAAAGTCAGGAACAATTTAACCTCTCTAGTGAGAGACAAATTCTGTGTTTTGAGGCTGCAGTATTATATGGTATTTAATGGTTTGTAACACAAACTAAATTCTCTTGTATTTTATTTGGGCTTTAGTTGCAATGAAATCTAATTGGATTTTCAAACGTGCCTTAGGGTGAGTGAAGTGCCTATCACCGAAATTTTCAAACCTGTGGGAGCTGCCTGACATAAGAGTAAAAGCCTTCAAAATTTGCTGGCAATTAACCACAAATGGATCACATACCTTTAGAGAAAGGCTTCCCACTTATCTCTATCTTCGTAGAGAAGCCAGGTCCCCTTGGGCAAAGAGCCTCAAACTCAGGAGTTCCCCTGAGAGGACACTCCTCGCACTCGTAGCCCCAGGCTGCCCCCACGGAGCAGCAGCAGGCGTCCATGCGGTGCCGCCCGGGGATCTGGGCGCTGCACTGCTCGTCCTCGTGCTGCAGGTAGCAGCTCTCCAAGCGAATGTCTGTTGGGCAATTGAACAACATGTGGAGAGAGAAAGAGAAAATTTAGTTCACTGCAGGGGATATTTTTTCCAAAATCCCTTCATAGGACGGTTTGCTCCGTGTTTCTGTGGACTCGGAGGAGCGTACCAAGCTCACTGCGTAGTTCCTAACAGCAAAATATTAACGCTAAACTCAGAAATTAACAGTTGAAGTAAGTTTAAAGCACCACTCTGAAAAAGGGTGCTCAGCACTTGAAGTAAATTTTGGATCAGAAAAGGATTTTAAACATTCCAGCTTGCCATACTTACATAAGGCCTTTTAGTTACTACAAGCTATGCCTTGTTCAGAGACAAATCTTGGGCATTTATTGTTATAAATGGACAAAGGTGCTGTACAAAATTTGGATATTCTGTTGCACCCTCCATCAAGGTGCATGGTGTGGCCAAGTCCCAGGCCTCAGTGGTGTGTCCTCCATTATTCCAGCCCTTGTGGAAGGTGGTTTCAGTGGGGCTGCAGATGAAGAGTGCTAAGAGCACACATGGTCTGTAGGGATTTGCCAGATGAACAATCTGGAATCAATGCTATTCACCAGCTAGCAGATGGTAATGGGCTTTAGCTACTACCACTGCAATCTGTTCCTATTCCAGCTGAACTAAGTTCATGTCCCTGACGAATTCCATTTGAAAAATGGGCAAAAATACTTTTCCTTACTTGTTAGAAAACATGCAGTGCAACCATTGGTCACTGCATAGATCTGCTCTTCCCTAGCAGACCTGTACACGGAATTCATGGAATTAATACCTACCAAGACAAGTCCGTCCAGAAGCATCCAAAGTCATTCCACTGGGGCACTGGCAAACAAACGATCCCAAGGTATTGACACACTGCCCATTCGTACAGACTCCAGGAAACACCTCACATTCATTAACATCTATTAAAAAAAAAAAAAGGAGTGAGTAAGAGTAATCACTAGCATGCTAAACATGAACAAATTAGCAAAAATATAGAAAATAATAATATTCTAATGTTTTTAGGATAAAATAAAAAAACCACAGCAGTTTACATGGCCTGAAAAAATTCAAAACATTTGCAGTTCCCTAAGCAAGTCAGCCAGAAGCAATTAATTACAGAAAACTGCCGAGGATCAGAAATAATACATGTTGCTATTTGCCATTTCTACATCTACTGAAATCAAACTCAAAAGTAATAGAAAAGGGAGGGGTGTTTAAAAACTATATCCATTTTCATACTCACTGTGGGCCAGATGTTTGAAGCAAATGGGCAAAGAAAGACCAAGGTAAGTGCAAAATGACATGCATTATTCCAACTAGATTCAGTATTTTTTTTAAGATTTTTGAAAATTTTTTTCTATCTGCATGTCTGGAAACTACAACACCATTTGAAATCTGGCCCTATGGCCTTGTCAGCAACTAGCAACTTAATATATATTAAAATAACTTCCTTACAACTACACACAGAGTTTAACTTCATTAAGTAAAAACTGTACTTCTATACTTAAGAGGCAAATTTAGCACTTTTGGGTAAGGATATTTTGATTATATGCATTAGCTTGGCTTGAGCTTCAATAAATGTTTAGTAATCTAAGTGTGAGGTCCTCACCCCCATGTCCTTTGTGGAAAGCATATGCTTCACAACTGCCTTTGGGAAAAAGCCTCCAGCATTAAACATGGCTCCAACATGAAGAGTGACAATTTTTAAGACAGGAGAGGATAAGAGCAAGAAATGGAAAAAGAATGACTGGCAAACTGTAGAAGAATACTCATGTATAGAGTAACCAAGGAGTGGGAAGGCTGGGCTGGTTAGGCCTCCAGACAAAACTCCTGGTGCAAAGAGGCTCTGCATCTCTTAAACCTCACGGAGCACGATGGAGGATAAATGCTGGGGGGCAAATCAGTGGCCTCTGCCCTTGGATAGATACTGTAAATTGACTGGAAGGTATGAAGTAAAGCCAGTGGATTATTAGAAACCACTGAAACACTGTTCACGGCCTGTGAGCAATATTGCAGCTGACAACTCCAGGGCTCACCCGTAAACGAGAGGAATGCTGCCAATTTAGTTTGCTTATTTCCTTGCACAAGATCTATTACTCATTTTACATGGGCTGTGTATGGGAGAACTGACTATCACCTTTTGGGAACTAAACTTACTCCTGTCTCTAACTTGCCAGTAAATTTCCTAGAGACCTTTCCCTGTCTTGAAAAATGCTTACATTGGTTGAAAACCAAGTAAGGCTTCATAATGTTACAAGGAAGGGAAACTACTCTGAAAAACCTGGGGCTATCCATGTCCCATTGAAATGAGAAAGATTAAAGCATGTAATAGATGTAATCCGATGTGCTGGTAAAGGAAATGTTGAAAACAGTTATGTCTGTATCTTGGAAGGATAAACTTTCCATCCCAGCAGTGTTGAAAATGTTCTAAGACTTTCCTTGTGAAGAGAGATAGGTGGGCCCACTTTTTTTTTTTTCTTTTCTTTCACTTACACACTCCACAAAGTGTTGCTGAGGTCAGATAAGTTATGTACAGTGGGTCTGCAGCACAGACGTGCCAAGGTATTCAGTCATCATTTGGAAAGCAAAGAGTATGTGTGAGGGTGTTCCTCTTTTCTTTCTTTTTTTTTTTTTTAAGGGAAAAAAACAATGTTTCTTTATGGAAGCTACATATGGGAGTAATTTTTAAAAAATATTTTAACTGCAGTGTCATGTCAGATGTTGTCAGTCAGGATGACCCACAGCAGTTTGAGACTCTCTGAGCTTCTGCACATTATGTAAATATGCAGTACTTTTCCAGGGGTTCAAATCAATTCAAATAGAGATGAAATAGGGTGGGACCTTCAATTCTCACAGAATAGTATACAGTCATCTCATACCAAGTAAAAAACTACACATTTAAAATATCGTTAACCTTTTCTTTAACCAAAATATAACTGTGTCCTGTGCCCTTTTTTTTTTTTTTTTTTTTTTTTTCTTTGGCAAGTGAAAATATGTTT
>VXAD01011334.1:1179638-1267699 GCA_013399195.1 Dicrurus megarhynchus | reverse complement strand
AAAAATTTTCTTTTTCTTTTTCCTTTTTTTTTTTTTTTTTTTTCTTTTCATAGGACAGTGAAAATATGTTTTGGAATGTGTAAGATTTCATATAATGCTGTATGAGACAAAGCCAAGGTTAGGGGAAAAAAAAAACAACTAATGTGAACTACAGTCCTTGAACATTCTTTTTCCAAAGCACAGTAATGGCTTATCATACCTCTGTATTATGCCATGTAGAATATATAAGACACATACTTTGTAAACAGGTTACTCAGTTAACAGTATTTGAAGTGAAAAAACCACCTCCTTATACTGGTAGACATTATACTTGCAAGTGTGTACTCTGAGATAAACTGTGAGTAAGCAGGAATGTTAAACAAACTGAAACCAAATTCATCCCTGACATAACTCTAATGAAGTCAATGGAACAACACGAGGTAAGAACTTGGCATAGTGCTCCACTATGCTAAATTAACCACTTAAATCAAAACACTGGCATTTTTTCATTCAAGCACTGATTTATGTTAAGGCAACAATAAATACCTTCACACAATGTTCCTCTTATTCTTGAATATCCCTTTTGACATATTGGGTCTGTAAAATAAACAAAAGTGAAGTTTCAGAACACTAGAGTCCAAAACTCAACATTAATTTATTGTGCAAAACTGATCATGTGAAACATTATCTAGTTTATTGCTATGAGAAGTCTGAGTGCTTAGACAGTATCCCAATAGTTTCTGAAATAATAAAGAGATAAGATGGGGCAACTACATAAACTACATAGAGTGTCAGCCTTTATCCTCTCTTGCTTCCCATGTGTCTCAGCTAGCTAACCCAAAAGTGGTTATGATTGCTGCTTCATTCAAAATTAAACAATTAATTCATTTCACTTGATCACAGCACATTACAACCCTATTTACCATGGATGAATGAGGATGAATTCTGTTAAGATACACAGAATGAAATTAACCAAAGATTTGAGCAAACTAGCAGCTTTCAGGATATAGAAATAACAACCCACACACATTTCTGCATTCATCAGCTCATCCCTGGGTTCCCAGCTCATCCCAAAGGAATATACAGCGACTTCAACCCATTTCTTGATCAACTGTATGAGTCTCCAGGTCACCAGTTAATCTACAGAGTATAATAAAAAGGGCTACTCCCTCTCCTCCCTCCATTACCACACCAAAGATCCATTTGTTGCTAACATTTCCTTGGGATCTCTGGGGAACATGCATTTATTGCTACATCATTAGTAACTCCAGATCACTAATTATGACAAACCATGCTAAAGTAAGGCTGCAAGTTACAGACTGTAGGTGTGGTCCCTTCCCTTCAGTGCTTAAACTTGTAAAGTATTTACTGTAAAATCCATTTAGAATCTTCTATAGCTACATGCTACCTCTCAAATATTAAGACTTCTCTTTTTTGGGACTTAAAAAGGAATGATGGCTTGATAACAGAACAGTTGAAGTTATTTGTCTACCCTGTGCCCAACTTCTCTGACAATAATCTGGACCAACCTCAGAGGAGGAAAAGTCCCAGGTTCCTGAGGAAAATGAACAGCATTACCTCGTTCACATGGTGTACATGGGCTTCCCCAAGCAGCACCTAGTGAGGAACAGCACTGGGACTTCAGAGTTGCTCCATTGATATTTATTTCACACCTTCCATTCACTATGTTCTGCCAACAGGTACCCTTGACAGTTTCTGTTTGGAAAAAAACCAATGTATTTTCATGCAGATTCTCCAGCATTATGCATTACTGTATTTACAAACACATGTGAATTTAACCATGAAAAAGAATCACCCTTTCACTATAACTCACCACATCAGAACTAAAATTATTTTAAAGTCTCTTAATTTAACGCTCTCTATGCTGGACCGTAGCCTACAATCATCCCAGCACAGAGCTCCAAATCCTAGCTTATGCTTGCTGTCCTTAACAGGCAGTATGTCAATAACATTCAAGATTTGAGTCCCTCTATTTATTATGACTCAGATTAGGGGCACATGCAGAAGAACAGAGTAGACATGAATCTTTGCTACATCTTCCATTGTTTTGCTAGATCCCACAGTCTGGGTATTTTCCCATGTGGGGAGTGGCAGGAGATAGCTAAGGATCAGACAGCTGCAGTCCTACAGTTTCCCTCACTGACTAGACAAGAGCTATAAATTACTGTCCCAACAGAACAGGCAAGAAAGGAAATTACGAGCCCACAGAGTATCTGAATCACAGCATTGTCTGTGGATGCTCTCGAGCTGGTCTTGACTGTGCATAACTTATTCATGCTCCATCTCAAATGGAAAATTCTTTCCAGAGAGCAGACCCTAATTTGAACATGCCCACCTTATTATAGGAGAAATTAAGGAGGTGAGCACAGACCTTAAGTACCAGTCTTTAACATTTCTGTGTTGGTTAGAAAAAAATTTCACCTCTTTCAAATTTGGCATGGAAGCACACCAAGCTCCCAAGTGCACTTTATGCACCCATGGGAATGGTGAAAACAAGCACTTTCTTAACATTGTTTCTGTTACGTTTTCCACTATATTTATCTACACAAGTTATTTTAAAGTATTTTCTAAACCTGGTGTACAATGTTCGCATGTCACTGGACATTTTTAACCAGCAAACATAAAATCTTCAGAAGAATAAATACCTATGCAGATGGTTCTGGTTGGATCCAAAGTACTTTCGGGAGAACATTCACAAACGAAAGAGCCTGGTGTGTTTTTGCACACTCCATTAACACAGGGGTTAGATTCACATTCATCAATATCTAGAATAGAAACACACCGCTGTTAGCGCCAGAAAACATTAAAATACACATTAAAAAACACAAAAATGCATATGGCTCTTTTCAGTTTAGGAAAAAGGGGACGAAGCTTTCCTCATAACCAGTCTTCCTGGTATTCCCCTTTTCTGTTATGAAACTCTTCACAACAGACTAATGATGCACGTGTCCCAAAGACAATCTAACACATTAGAACCGTCTGTGGCTCAGAAAGGGTCCAAACTAGGAGCCCTTTGGCTCTGTTCCTCACAAAACAGATTTGTAAAGCTTGGTTTTTCTCACCCTTGGCACAGTGTGGGCTCACTGGTAAAAGTAAACAGAGAGGGTAAATACAGGCTATTCCATGAGGTTTATCTAATGGCCTTGCCTCTCCTCCTTCTCCTACTTCCCCATAGAATTTATTTATGGTGATTTTTTTAGTTTTACACATTATATCCCCATCAAGGTTCAAAGTATTTCTGGCACAATCTGAGAACAACCCGAATGCATACAGCTAGGAAGAAATTGTGTGTTACCAATTACCTTCACATGTCTTTAGATCAGGAGCGTATACAAATCCTTTTGGACAGGTGCAGGTGAAACTTCCAGGGGTATTTCTGCATTGCCCATTGTCACAAAGCAGCATGTTCAGTGCACATTCATCAATATCTACAATGAAAATAAATAACGTTTTAAGAAATGAAACATTCTGGAATAGAGGTCAAGATGGAATTTCCCTCCCAAGAGCCACATTTCAGAGGAGACAAATAGGGCAGGGGGATGTGGTATGTGTGGAATATGAATACTGGATTCTTTTTGTAGACAACAGGTTTGCACAAGAGCTTCTACTTCCTTTCCTCACATATTCATAGTATGTGAGAGCCACACCACAGCTCAAAATAAAGCTGGGAATCACACTTTCATCCTGCCTTTATTGTGGACTAGGTCCGTGCAGTCTCTGAGTCCCTGCACAGCAGCCCCCACAGTCATGAAAGAAACAAGCAGAGGATTGGTTTGAAAAGGTTTGCTGATCATTCTGGTCTTTAAGTCACCATTTTTTCCAGGCTGGCTCTGAACTGTCTTAGATGTTATGGTTAACAAGGCTAATGTAAGTCTACACTTGCTTCAGGGATGAAAAATTTAAATAGGATTGCTAGTGCTAAATTTCAAGAACCCTGAGGAAATCTTTGGAAGAACTGTGGTCATTAGAGTGAAGTTGCAAGAAGGTGGCAATGGGCCATGAATAGCAGGTGAAGACCAGGAGAGACCCAAAGAGCAGACAGGAACAATTGGCTAAGTCAGAGAGGCCTCAGAAAGTGTTGAGAGAAGTTGGGAAGACTCAGAGGGTCAGTGCAGCAGCTGGGAACAGCAGAAGTGCTAGGAAAAGAAGGGAGACTTGCAGAATAAAACAGACCATGTGGGAAGCTTCACCAGAGTTCAGAAAAATTGAGAGAGGGCCAGGTGGAACATTATGGGAGAATGGGAAACAGCTGTGATGGAGCATGGATGTGGGCTACAACAGGGTGGGCTGGGGAGCATCTGGAAAACTCACAGATGGATTGGGAGAAGAAATGCCATCAGCTACGAGCAAACACTGGAATGGGACATGGATAATTAAAGCCAAAGAAGCAAATGGGAAAATGGGATGAATTACAGTGTGATTTGTATCTAAGAAAGATCAACTTTTTTTTTTTTTTTAAGATAATGGATAGTTTAGACTGGGATAACACAGATGACTTAAGCTATTTAGGTTTAAGTAGAGAATACAGAACCCAAATAAAATTATTATGTAAGCTGGAGATAACAGAAAGGAATTTAAGAATTTTAAGGTGGTTCCAGAGCTGGACGAAGGAGAGGTTACAGTAGGATATATTAAAAAAGAGAATTATCATGATGAAGTGAGGATATTAGAAATGCTTTAAAGGATCAGTCTTGGGACTGGTCCTATAAAATATTCATTGTAATGCAGAAGTAAAAAATGAATGGAATCAAAAACTGTGGACAACACTAAGCTGGAAGTTATTACCAATGCAGAGAATAAGGCAAGGCTAAATTAATCTCGACAACATGAACAAGAAAAATAAGATGAAATATAATCACCAACATTCAAAACTTTGCAATTAGGGACCAGTAACAATAACATGCTAGAAACCAGAACTCATCAGCTGAAGGCTAGTGAGAAAACTCTGGATGTAACTCCCAATTAGAGGGTGACTTTGATCCCACAGTATAACATGTATTTGAGAAAAGACTAATGCACTCTAGAATCAGTTTAGGCAAGATATTCCATGGGGCAATGGAGAATTTCTGGCACAACTATACAAGGCACTGGTGAGACTTCATCAGAATACTGTACACTGGTCAGATCAATCATCTTCAAGAGAAGGCTGCAGCCTCTGCTTTTATGAAAAGACTAGAAGTATAGATTTGGATAGTTTAGCCAACAGTTTGAGAAAGGACATGATGATTCTTTATAAATACTTTGGGGATAAGACATTTCATACCAATGCAGTTTTTCCCAGTTGAGTCTACTTCATATCCAGGGTCACAATAACATTTGTATGTTCCATGCAGATTCTCACACCTTCCATTTGGACAGAGATCAGGATCCAATAAGCACTCATTAATATCTACATAAAGGTAAAAAAACCCAAACATCAGAACCAGTTGTTGAGGGCTTGTAGGGGTTAATTCTCCAAACTAGGAAAAGACAGTTTCGATATCATTAACATTGGCTGTTCCATATAATATAATTATAGTTCTGATCAGGAAATTCACACCTAAATATTCACACTCAAGAGAAAAAAGCATCTCTTTAACATTGATCTATCTCTAGCCCACGGTCACTTAGGAAACTTTCAATTATAGGTAAGAACTGGAATATTAGACTGGGGATAACAGATTAGATTTAGAAAAGCCCATGTATTAATACTCCCCATATCTCCTGATTCATAGCATTTCCAGATGGCATCACTTGCCAAAGCATTAATATCCCTCCTTTCTGAGTGCTTTTCCCTATCTACTGCCAGCAAATCTACTAGTAAGCATTGGCTGGCTTAAGAGTTTGAAGTTTCACAGTTCTATGACTACAAAGCTTTTATTGTAATAATTTCCCTCTTCTCTGTAGTTAAACAAACCCTGGCCTATTTTGACAGATGAAAACATGAGTAAGCTCAATGTTCAACACGGCTTTATTCTTCAGGACGATTTCACCTGAAATATGCAAATATGATTTACATATAAAGTCATGTAGGTAATGACACTTCTCATAAATTTGTCGTTATTTTATAATGGCACTTGCATACACTCCATGACGTAAAACAGAGGCCCCACAGGTGAAATGCCATGATCCTGAAACTCCATGCTCCATTCATTCCACCCTAAGCCTTTCTCCCATCCTCTTCTGTCACCATCCCCACCAGCATGGCTAACGAATTAAGGATATCAAGGTAACATCTTCAGACAGAAGTGCTACAGTTTGAATTACATTAGGTGATCTTACCATTTCCTCCTGCAGTCATGCCAGTTCCACTGCTGCACAGAGCCTGATATTCAGCTGGAAAAAATATTAAAATACTTATTGGAATATTCTTTCTTAGCTCATTGCTTTCAGCATCACCATTTACACTATGGCAATTAATTATTCGAAAGAAGTAACATGCCTTCCAATTCTTCTGAAAAAGTTAATAACCTCACAGTATTCTGAACCTGTGAAGCACTTTAGCAGATTCAGGGTCTGAATATGCTTATGAAGATGGATGAGTAAAAACTTCACATGACAAACTGTGGCATTTAAGAATAGACATAAACTTCATGCTGGTCCTCCTACACAAACGAACCATAACATAATCACAGCAAGAGATTCTCCAGAAATTCTATGTCCAAGTCCTTGCTCAAGGTGCATGTTCAAAGAGACCTTTCAGGAATATTTTTCAGTCTCTCTGGTACAATGCTTGTCTAAGAAATCTTCTCCTTCCCTCCCCCACTGAAAGCCCAGAGAAATGCTACACTTCACCCTACATGAGATGGCCTTTTTTTGACAATTGAAGAGGTGAGGAAAACAACACAGGAAAAATAGTTTACACATATGTAAATGTTCCAATAAAGTAAATCAAACATAACACTGATGTGATACAGAGTCCAGTATTTGTAGAAGATTTCAACTCTACTGCACAATAAGAAGGGCCCACTAACACCAAGAGGCTGCTGGAAAAGCTCTTCTCTATTTTGCTAACATGTCCTTGGTGTTTTGCTATTCTAAACAACACACCAAGTTATAAAATGGTCATCAGCAAGTTCCTGCTGAAGAGCTCACATCAGCTCTACCAGCCTAATTTGTTCCAACTGGTTTTGTCTCCCTAATGCTTTCATAAAGCTATCAGTTAAAAACAGATTTGAAAATAAAACTAGAATTATTTTTGCCTACAAAGCAAATACCATGGTAGTATGACATGCTTTTGAACTACATATCAAATGGCATACTTTGTTTATATGCAACAACAAATTTGCTGAGTGACAAGAAACACTTAACAAACTGAGGTTTCTAACCAGCTCCCTGCAGTCACCTCCATGAAACCAAGGTCCTTTAATTTACTGGTTTCAAGGAAAGAACTGTGTCAGCTGAGTCTTGTTGGAAGAAGTGCTTTCCTAAAACACTTCTGCCCACTGGAATGGTTAGGATTGCTTTCTTGCCAGAGAGAAGTTATGTCCCAGACAACTTCACTTGGTGGGGATTCCAGTGACAGACTCAAGTATTCACAAGAAACTGAACCGGACATTTGTTTGTGCACTGGCTACTCAAAGGCAAGGTACTGAATAAACTACTTCAGATCACTTGAAGGATATAGGAGTCATGCAGCAAACATCTGACTGGCAGGTGTACATAAGGATTTGAATCTATGAATTAATCAAGTTTTTTCCATTACTAACTTGAGTTAAAAATTATGCTTTGCTATCTACATCTACCAAAATACAGTTTGTTGCCTAAAAATGTCCTGTTTGTTTTTAACGTGCATAACAAATCTGGACCCAGACGTTGTAATTTACTGTTGCTTTAAAAAATTATCTCCTGTAGTCCTACAACATACAAAATAGAAGACTGTTCAAAGCACGTAAATGTTATACAATTTATTCTCCTGATTTAAGTTGCAATGTTAATATAAAACTTTCTTCTACCTTTCTAAAAATAGTTTATCAACAGAAACCGTAAATTAGAAGATTTACCAGTGATCATGCCATACCTGAATTTTGTGCTGGGCAGGGCTGGCAAGGCTCTCCAAAGGCATAGTCAGTGCTGGCACAGCAGCATTCTGACTTTGTAACTGCACCCGTTAATGGTCTCACACATTGTCCTCTCTTGTAGCCACCATAGCATGTGCTTCGCATGTGTGTATCTGAGGGAAGAAATCTCTCTTAATCCTGCCATAGCCAACTATCCTGCCATAAATTATGACAAGTATTAAATGTAGCTCGGGTATCATAAACACCATAAAATAGCTGTCAAAACAAAGTATCTCTCACTATTTCCCTCTGCTTTTCAGCCACCTATACCCCCCCTCCCTGCTACTTGGGACAGGAAATTCTTCTTCCTCATGATCTCAAGAATTCAGGCATACAAACAGTTACTGTATTTAATGACTTAACATGCATTAGTGAACTACCAGGCAAACAATCAGTTCTTAACCTTGAACTAGTGAGAAGCTATGGGGAAAATGGACGAAGTCTTTGCTCTTTCTTTGCTTGTAAAAATCCAAGGAAAAGTCATCAATGCTATTCCAGTACATAAGACTTCATATGTTTATGTTTTCAGGTCCAGGGGTGATTATTCTCTTTATTTAAGAACTGGCCCATAAATGGCTGTCAGGCACATTAGTATTTTATAATCAAACACTGAGCTTGTACAGAAATGGGCAGAAAATTGGGTACATTCCACATTAAAAATAGGTGACAGAGTAATTAAATCTTTGAGCTTAGTGACAAATAAAGAGTTTTACATTGACAGAAACAGGGCAAATTCTCACCTACTCAGAACTGATACAGCCCTAGTCACCTCTACCCCATATAGTGTACGTGACCTTGTGATGTGACCCACACTTTTTTTCTCTTTAAATAAAAAGGAAATGAAACCGTAGCAAAATGGGCTTCTACAGCAAGCATCCCAGAGATATCAGCATCCACTGTAACTATTACCCACCATTCCATGAAAAATGGCAAATTATACATTCAAACTTGATCTGCCCATCAGTCTAGCACTGATGTCTTAACCTTGGTTAATTGTGACTCTATTAAGTTTGTCTTACCAACACAGACACGTCCATCCAGTCCTACTGCAAGGCCAGGGAAGCATTCACATCTGAAAGAGCCGTCAGTGTTCACGCAGCGCCCGTTCATGCATATTCCATCTGTCTCACACTCATTGATGTCTGTGGAAGAACAAAATGAGCTTTATTAGAAGTTAAATTACATAGTGTTCAATGCCTGGCTGAAACTTGCATTTGTGCAGCTTATTTTCAGTGTATCCTACAGAAAATATCAACGGTAAATGGAAAGTAGCTCAAGTAAAGATTTTGTTACCAATAATGATTTATTTGTTCTTTGAAATAGAATAAGAAAATGCCAAATTCAGAAGAAATAAACAGAACAAAACAATTTTGCTCTCCCTGGAGAATAAAAAGGGCTACATTTTGCTAACTTGTTCCCAAGAGGTCCATGTTCCGATTTAAGGGTCATTCAGGCAAAATCATAATTGGAGGAAGGAGGAAACTGTGGCTGCTAAGACAAAGGACTCGTGCAGTATATAACAGGACATTCCCTTTCCTTATTAACAGTTCATGCTGTAAGAAATCAGTCCAAATAGCAAATTCAAACTTTCACCCTCCCACAAGGTGCCTTCACAGGGCCAGCAGAGAATTTCCTTTCCTTCTGCTGTGGGCTCAGTTTCTGGAAGCACATCTGAATCTCCCCAGTCACTGCCTGCCCACAGTCCCTGTGTCTCTGGTGATCTGCTGACAATTGGGTTTTCCTATCGGATGCTCATTACAGCCCATTTTACAAACTTTAAATGAACAGACTGCACTCCAGCCTTGAAAGGAATTTGTTGATGATTTGAGCCCTGAGCAATTGCCCAGCACAAGCCACCATCTTTGCCCAACACTGGCACATTGAACAATAAGGCCCATAGTAATGAAATACAGGAATGAAGCCTTATAATATTAGACTATCACAAAGGGATGTTAAATTAGTAAAAAAAAACACATAGGCTGTGTATCCTGCTAGTAGTAAGATCCTTCTCTAGATGCAGAGAACATATCATTTTAGAAGTGATAAAGAAAAGGTGTGTTTAAAATATTGTTTGGAAGTATGTATAACCTTTATAAAATAATCACTTCATAACAATTCTCCATACTATATACAAGAGACAGTGTGTGTGACAATTTCCTTTTTTCTGACCTTAAAAGGGCAAATTGAGAGTGAAACACCTCTGTGTTTTACTTAGTTTGTGTTGTTTGGCATAAAACACAGCTTGTATGATCCAAGATTCCTTTTTCAAACTGCATTTTAAAATAAAAGCTATATTTAAGTACATGGGTTCAATTCATCTCTACTTCGTCCTGCAATCTTTTGTTCTGTTTCAGACAAATCTTAAATGCTTTCCCCACTTTAAATTTAGTCCTTACTCAGTGCAGATAAAAATGGAGCTGGGATTCAAAATGAGCCCTTATTATTTAATGTTGTAGACAGTTATTTTGGTAGACAACACTGAACTCCTATGACAGATTCTCCTACAAGCGAAAAAAACCTCCAACTTTCCTTTTTTAAGGTTATTTATAGAAACAGAAAGGCAAAATTACTTCTTTCCCATTTCCTGTAGTTAATTTTCAAAAAAAGATTTTGTAAGCTAGTAAAGGGTGACATGTGCCATCTCTTTTCTTTAGCACCAATTTACGAATGTGTTGGAAAGGCTGCTATAAACGTTTTGTAGAAAGGTAAAGTGGGTCACTGAAAATGGTATGAATCAGCTGAAAACCTGGTTCCTGTAAAGATGGGTAAAAAGCCTCTGCTTTTACCAGGGCTGAGATTCCACGGAGTAAATCAACTTCACACACGGGCATGAAGTCCAAATTTCTAACCCTGAAATGCTCCGCTGTCTTCTGTGGTAAAAGTCACCATTTGGACAACTTAAAATACACTCAACCTGGTTCTGGAAAACCCACTAATAGATTCATTCTCCATGTTCAACGAGTTTTGCCTTTTCTGTTTAGCTTGCTTAGTAGTGCTAGCTGGGTACACAAAGTCCTCCAATTTTAACCAGGAAAAATTTACTCAGACTACTAAACTACCATTTTCAATTGCCTTGCAGTGGCTTTCAATTCGGGCAATTCCTGTTTGATCTAAAGATGAAACAATGTATGGAACAGAAATAATGCTTCAAACTTCTGCCTGCCTGATATAAGAGTTTCTGAAAAATCAAGCAAATCATCATCGAAAGCAGCTAATGGTGAATAAATTTAGCATGTCTTGTATTTCAGGGAATATACAAGGCTACGGTGTAACATTCTTTTTTGGCATGTTATTTCAGAAAGTCTAAGTGGAATTTTTTACCAGACAGCCAAGCATATGCCCTGTACTTATACTTAAATTCCAATTTTATGGAACTAAGTGTTAATTACATTATCCCCATCTTTGGGTTAGAAGCCCTTCTTACAAGCTGAAAACTCGGCTTAGAGTGCATCAAATGAGATGGTTATAGAAGCAATGAGTTGCACTCTTCCATTCCTTTGCTGATCCCCCAGTTTGGCAAAAACACATGTTCAATTCCCTGTCAAAACTGCTCAGGCAGGAAGCCAATTTGCTGCAGAAATGTCAGTTTGTGCATACACGTATTCCCAACGTGCACAAGAACTCCCTGCACATCCAAGTGTGACCTTAAGAGTTTTAGCTGGTGTCAGATTTAAATGCATGCACTTGACAAACAAATTCAGGATATGCAGTGTCAACAATGGGTGTTTCAAAGACTTGCAGTTCTGTAGAACATGAGTTATTTACTTTGCACATTTGGCATGTACAGAAAGGACTCAATAAGGACAAACATCAAAAATATACAGGAAAAGACACTATTAAAGATCAAACTTTTAAAATTTTAGTAACATGACTGGAGAGCTGTGCTCCTCTAGCCAATGAGGACCTGGGAATTGTGTCAGGATACTTTGGGCAAATGGAAGAAAGGAGACAAATATGAAGAGGATAAAAGGTGCAATTTGGATGTCCAGGTTTCAAAATCTGGTTTGATTTTGACCCAATAACAATTTTAACATGTAATAAATGTTTGCATGCTCATTCATAAAGAACAAGGCTTATGGTAAGTGCTGAAAAGCAGTGGGAGAAATTCTTCTTTTTACTGCAAGATTTGTTCCAACTTTCAGTAGGAATCAGTTGAGTTCACTGCAACTTTGGACAATTTTCAAATATTCCTCCTTTGATGCAGAGAAGTAACATTTCTCTAGGGCCAGAAACCCCTTTTTGACTATATCCATACTCCTGTTTAGCCAGAAGGCACATAACAGAGGCTGTAAGACTGATCATCATTGTGTTTTAAGTAGTCGAGTTACCATCTTCTTGGATGGCACAGACTGATGTAATAAAAAAAAATAAAATAAAATAAAAAAATATATATACTCAAGGCAAAAATCAAGACAAGCATTTGGGCTGGGCTGAGCTTGCATCCATGAGTCATATCCCTGCTAATGACACAGAGAGCAGCCAGGGATCTGTGGGAACACAACTGGCTGATGTGCCATGGCCTGATGGGCACTGAAGTCTTACTGACATCCCACACACAGACCAGCTGGAAAAGAAGCTTTGGCAAAGCACACACATCCCACATGGAAAACAGGTAAGAATGGAAATAAATGTGATTGTTCTAAGTGTGTGAAGGCTGCAGCCAACACAGGCAGCAGCTGTTAGGCTAAGGACACACTTGTATGGTAATGCACAATGGCTCATTTGAGAAACTAAAGCACATCCCAACCAAAGCAACCCTTTTACAAAGCCAGAATGGGATCATCTCATTAGAGTTACCTGATTCCCTCATGTGAAGGCTGGGTAGCACTATCCTGCATAACTAGTGCAAGAGTTATCACATTTAAGAGATGTTTCTGATGTTTTACACAATTTATTGTCCTGATTTTGATCTAAAATCTGTTTCAGACCGGCACATATAAGCAAAAGGATCCAAATTAATTCACTGTTCATGTCACCAATTCTCAAAACCAAATTATCCAAACATTTACTTTTGCTACTGGTCCACAAGATGCTGCAATGTGACATTTTTTAAAATTTGCCGAAGTGTAATGAAGCACTTTTTCTGCCTTGATTCAAAGAGTTAAAAGATTTTGAATTTTTCAAAAGAAGAACTGTAAGTAACTTGGCCCATCACTTGTTTATTCTTTATGTTGAACTTCTGCTTTGTGCCTGTAAAACTTGTGGAAACATGAAGATTTATATACACAAAATTTCCAGGTCCTGATGGGACATAACTAGCAACCAGGAGGCTGCAGTGTCTCCCACAGGGGTACTGCTGAGCTAGTGCAGCAAATGGAAAAGACAATCTTGCTGTGGTGCTCATGTCTGCATCTTGGTCACACGGAGTGCTGGGCACTCCTCAGAGATGCTGCATTGACCAGGAGCACCCAGACAGGAATGGGAGAAAAGCCCAAAGACGGCAATGAGCCAGGATGTTTGGGTGGCCAAAGGCAGAACACTTTCAAAGGCCAAAAACAAAATGTGAGATATACTTGAACCAATCTGCAGAAGACACCACATGCAAAAAAAAAAGGAGTTTAACTAGGTCAGATCATACAGTCCTTGCTCAAAGAATATTTCCCACTGGCTGGTTAGGGTGGTTGCTCAACAATGTGGAGAAGACTGAGTACTGTCTTGCACAATGACAAGTAATTCCAGCTGATTAAAAAAGCATATCTGCTGAGAACTCTGCTCAGTACCTCTTGTTCCCAAGGACCACTGTAAGGAAATGAGGTTATTCTTGAAGCTACCCAGAGAGACAGGACTCACAAGTTCGGGAACCCATAATTTATTGTGCTCACCTGTGCAATAGCGCCCATCAGATGCTAACTGGAAGCCTGGTTTACAAATGCATTTAAAACTGCCATCTTCATTGATGCACATCCCATTGAGGCAAATGTTCCTGATGCTGCATTCATCCATATCTGAAAATGTACACGATACACAGAATGCTCATAATGTTTAAGCATTAGAACTCTTACTAGTTATATCCAAAAGATAAACCTTAAGTTTTTTCTTAGTTCTCAGAGGTGTAATGATAATCAGAAGCATATGATGGGACATACTGCACTCTGCACTGTCCTAGAGGATGTGTCAAAGCAGTGACTCCATTTTTCATAATGAATCATTAACATAAAAAGGAATGAATCCAAAAAAAGCAAAGAGAATAAAAAACAGATGAGAAACTGGACAGCTTAAGAACTTCCAGTTGGTAAAAGCCATCAAAAAGTGAGAAAGGATGTAATTAAAGAGGATTTGCAGTCTTAATCTAAATAGAAGCTGGGTTAGAAGCAGTCTCCTGTTTGGAATGTAAATACAATTTTATGTTACTAAGAAGACCTGAAAGGGGAGGAGTGTACATTTGGGTTTGGAGTGAAAACTTTTGTAACCTCCACTAGACAAGTATAAGATTTATGGTATGGGAGAATTCCCAGCAGTGTGCTCAGGCATGAATTCTGTGGGCACTGCCATCCTCAACTTCCATTTAAAATAAAACCTGCCCCTTTCCTGCATTCAGCATGACAGGCCATACAGAAGGGTACTTCCTAATTATAGCTTCATAAAAGCATTATTCATCCTCTGACCTGATGGGATAGCATGAAGGATTCAAATAGGAAAAGGTGGAGGTCTCAGACACTGTTATTCTGAACCCTGCACAGTTACTCACACAACAGGAAAGAAAAAAAAGAAGAAAAAAAAAAAAGGCAAGTACAGAGAATTCTGTGCTTGATTTGAGTAAGCTTTTATATCCTCTCAGTCTTTACTTCGTCCTGGCGCAGATGAAATCACTTTCGGATGTTACATCCAAAAAAAATCAGTGGTATTTACCAGTTTCATCTAAAGAACTACACACAGTTACATTAAGGTATGGCACAATGCCATGGTCTTTACTGATTAGTGTGTGTGCACACAACTCAATGCATTACAATGCCAGAGATGAAACTCTTTCATAAGTGGATGCAACAGACATTCTGGCAGCACATGCAATGGAATTAAAAATGTTTTACCAGACTGCCGATGTCCTGGTTTTTATTACTATTAGCACATGGTATTTGGTGGGAAAGGAAGAAATCAGAAGAGAGGGTTTTTTCCTGAATAGTCTAATTTCCAAATATATTTAGTCAATGTACTTCCATAATAAGATATTTTAAAAGCAGCTTATGGTGCTAAACTGTATCTAAAAAAGAGTCGGGAAAAACAGAGTCTTAAAATGTCTGTCTCTACCAAGGATTAACAGAATCACTACTAGCACATAAAATCACTGGATCATAATGACATTACAATATATTCAGAATCATGCTATTTTCCTTAATATTGCAGCTGTCTTGGACAGAAATTACACTTCTAGACATAGTGTGTTTTCTTTTTACTTACAGGCTAAGTCAGACAAAAATAATTTATGATTTAAAAAAAAAATCGTGTATCTATCCCAACCAGGAATTTTGGCATTAAGGCTTTGAGCTGAATCACTGAGATAATATTCTGCCAAAAATGTTTCTAAGAACAGTGCTTGAAATTCTTTTAATGTATGAATAGATCATTGGGAACCCTCCCAAGGACCTTGGGAAGCATGATAAAGAACATTCTTCTTTTTTTCCCCTTTACTAAAGGTCTGGGAGGTAGGAACACATCAATTATGTTTACAAATTTTTGTTAAAACAGTTTTTATAGGTCAGACCAGCCTGCATCTACATAAACCACATTGCTAGTCACCCAGTAAGATCCCATAAAGCATGCTGTTAAACACACAGTAAAAACAGGCAGCATGTGACTTGTGCTATGTTTCAAAATGTACCACTCCCATCAAAGAAACTGCATTTTGTGATAGTGGTATGTGCTATTTCTCCTGCTGGACAGACATCCCGTTGAGGATTGCCAAGCCAAGGCTCCAGAACTGGCTGCAAAAGACATTTTACTTGCCCTCCCAGATACAGCAAAAGGTATTTGGAAATGTTACTCCTTGTTCCTTCCCTTCCCCCCAGCAGGGGTCCTTTTCTTTTTCATTGATGTGAATAACCTCTTGCAACCATAATTACTGATATGGAATAACTTCAGAAAAGTCTTACCTTCACAGTTTTTCCCATCAACTGCCACTTGAAAGCCAGCATTACACACACAGTGAAAACTGCCATCTGTATTTATGCACCGTCCATTATTACAGATACGACCATTCTGTAAACATTCATCGATGTCTGAAAGCCAACCAGAAAGAAAAACAACATTTTGGGGGATTCTTTTTTATACTCAAGAGGAATTTTTCCCATTTCTCCTTCCCCTAGGTTTTTAAACCTACATGGAAATTGTATTCACCTGAAAAAGGATTTATTTTGATTTCCATAACTGAACGTTATGGGGGTGGAAAATGTTCGTCAGCTTGAAACTTCAAGTTGCTGTGAAAGAATTTCAGTGAACATTACCCTGCAGCTTTCTCAAACAAGAATCACAATTTTTGGCCTTTTTTTTCATTTTTGTTCATCATTAAAATATTTTTACTGAACTTTAAAACTTAACAGTACCTAACCACTTAAGGAAAGATGGGGGAAACCTTGTCTTTTGCTGCTGCTTTGTAAGAAAACAGGAAAGTTCAAGACTTTCCCACCTCAGAAGAATTTCTCCTGCTTACTTTGTATTCGAAACATCAGATCCTCATTTCCCTCTCTCTGCAGGAGGTGCTTGGCAAGTGCTTTGGAGGACCTGAATAGTGATATCACACGAGGCTGGCAGCTCTCCCTCTCCTCCAAAGGAGGGAGAGGAGATGCTGAGACAGACTGTCTAGACATTTTTCAGATTGCTCAGTATTCTCCATCAAGGCCTGGACCATCTCCCAGAGATTCCTGCACACAGAGGACTCTGCTCACGGAGATCACAACCAGCCCATGCAGAGCTATCATGCACCCACGTTTCCCAACCACCCTGGGGGTGCCCTTCCCCAAGCCCTCTCCGTAGGAATGCATTGCTGCACTTCAGGAAGGAGAGGAGCACAGAGTGTCCTCCCAAATGCCCCTGCTCTCTGGACACTTAGGCCGGGGGAACTGATGCCTCTCAAAATTGTGACCCTGTATTTGCCATGATAGTCCTGTGAAGAGTCTAAGAAATCCCTGAAAATCACTGTTCTGCAAGCAAGAAACCAGGCCAGCAGAGGCACGAGCTGCTCAGTGACCACACACTGCAGCAGCAGCTTGCAGCCCTCCACTGCCAGCCAAAGTGTCCAGGCTTGATAAACCTCATTTGATAAACAAGCATCATCAATCAGCAATGTATAAACGTGATTCTCCTCTCTGCTCAGCCCCTTTTCCCCCCACTTTTCTGGCCCTTGGTAGCACCTGTGTCTGGCTTCAGCTACTCCACCAGCTTTCTTCCTTAGGACAGGCAGAAATGCCACAGCATCTCAAGATTTTTCTGGCCTTTTAATTTTTAGAGCTCATTTGGTTTTGTATTTTAATGCACCTGATGCTATCCTAATGTGTTGAAAATTAATACGGAATCTCATTGCTCATACTCAGAGCTGATCAGAGTCCCAGCACTAGTCTGACACATCTCTAATTTTCAAATGAAATAACATCAGCATTTTTTTTTCTCCTCAGAGAAACTTGCAAAAAATCAAAGTCCCTCTCCCACTGAAATAGCCAAAATTGCTGTCACCTTCCAGTAAGACCTGACCTTCTCTTGTCAGAAACGTTGGGTAGCTTAGGTAAGCACTTAGCTATTAAAGCTTTGACTCCCACACATTCTTAGCTAATCATCATAAAATTTTGCCTTTTTTTGAGGTCCATTTCATATCCTCTCTTCTGCAATTGAGAAGCATTTTTTGTTCAGATCATTAATCATAACGTGACTTTATTCACCTATGTCTCCAATTAAGATATTCATTCAGCCAATCTCCTACTAGAATTATAAGGGATCCTAATAATGGATGAATCAGTAGCTTGCAATACAGACTGCAATGTTTAATCAGTCACCAATCAGAGTCATCACGCAGAAAAAACCCTCCCCTGGAACCTCAGAGCAAGGAACAGATAAACATCTGGTCATTATGGAAATTTTGTTTTTCAAGAGCAGACGTAAGGAATACATTTCCAAAAGCACATCAGCACAGACACATCTGTGCATGCAAAAAATTAAAATCTCAACATCCAAAGTAGTCATGAGAAGTAATTCTCCAGCAAATGATGATTTTGGCAGGCACCAGGGCTATATGCACATTTTGCCAAAGGCACCCCACTAGCCTTTTTCTTTTCCCCTACACTGGTCCTAAAAATTCCTTTAGAAAACCAAGATTCTGCACATCGCAGCATTTTCTGCTCTGGCTGTCAAGCAAGCACAGTTCCCATAGACTGCAAAGGAACTGCTAAGTGACCACACTTAAATGCCATTAAGCTACTGGGCTTCTGACAACCATGTGTTTGTGTAATGAATCAGTCAAATTAAAAGCGTGTGACAAAAATGACTCATGAGTAAATTCATCACGGCTGAGATCCTTCAGCACTCCCTCACCACCAGTCAGCTGAACTATGAAGATGCTTCCGCAACACGGCTGCTTGGCAGCAATTAGGTCAAATACTCCCCAGCAACATGCAGCAGTGGTGCTGGCTCTGCGTGTCCTCCTGGACTGGAGAGCAAGCTTCTGCACCACAAACACCTTTCTGATTCACAAAAGGAAGAAAAGAAATGCACACTAATACAGATAACTTTATAGAAACTCTCTGCTTCACACTGAGTGCAGGAAGCAAAATACAAAGATAAGCTGTGACTCTGAGCATTCAAACATCCTGTTTCATTTAGATGCTTCATTTTTTATGGAATATCAAAGCAGTCATTCGCTCTTCTGCCAGAAATCTCTCATTATGACTTAATAATAAAGGACTGCATCCATCCACCTTTGCAGTCGAATTCCTACCCCAGAACAATTTGGGAGTGACAAAACCCTGACAGAGGGTTGGTTGACCACTGAGGAGTTATGTGGTCCCACTCCCACAGGAAGAAAGGATGAAGACCATCAGGACTACTGTTGAGTCTCATCTTCAAAGTAACTATAATGAGGATTCCACAGTTGCCCCATCTAGACTTTCCCAGTGCTCCACTTACTACTTTTCCATATCTAAGTTTTCATTGCTGTAAATTATGTTCAGTTCTTTCTCTGGCAGTGAGCAGAGGCAACACACGGGCACTGTAATCTTGTATTTACCCACTGGAAGACTTATCTTTCCCTCCAACTTCCTTAGTCTTTTATACATATAGGGTTTCTCTAAAGAAGGGATGTTTAATTGTCCTTGAGATTTTCAAATAGCAAAAGAAAACAACGTCTTAATATTTAAAAAGAAGAAAATATGTCTCTTCCACTTCAAAGCCATAAGTAGTGCCAAGATCCTTTAAGCACAAGACAAAATGCCTTTTCTCATAACCCTGTTAACTGTCTGTGAACAGCCAGCTCCAGCAGGTTAGTAATTTTTACTGCCATATCTGATTTTATTTTCTTTAAATTCTCACATTTGACCCATCTGTTAAATTTTGCTTGAAAACTATTTTCCCTCCTGATATGCACTCAATAGCAGAGGTGGCTGCATGACCATTACCTCGGCACTCTGTTCTGGTCGCTGTGCTCTGATACCCAACACGACACTGGCAGATGTAGGAGCCCTGGGTGTTCACACAGTCTCCACCAATGCATGGATTCCTTTCACATTCATCAATATCTGTGGAATACAGACAGTAGAGTTTTATTACAACACTGGCTAGAAGTTAATTTTACCTGCAGGGGTATTTTACCATTATGTACTTGGAGAAATAGTGGCCTTCAATCTGAAAAGGGACACCACAGAGAGCCTAGAAAAAAAGATCCCATATTCTAAGATAATCAAGAGCTGGGAAAAATGAATTTTCAGTAAGAGAAAATATTGCATGTGTGAGAGGTAGAGGCCTTAATCCCACATCTCCACATTCCCAGCTCCACTGAGGATTTTGACAGAACCAAAATCTTGCATGTAAGAGACAGCTAATCCTTGCTTCTATCATTGAGCTCTTGCTGACTTCCAAACTTAAAGGTCTCAAGAGCCCAACAAGACACTACTCATGAGCTGAAAGAGGACTTGTAAATCTTACTAAGCCTAAGTTTATGATTTTTTTAACAATAGGTCATTGCGTACACAAAAAGCTGGTAGCATTTTAAAGAGATAATTTTCAATCACTAATAAACACATTATAGTCACGAGTTTGTAAAACAAGAAGTCCTTGCTTCTGTATAATTTTGTTACAAGATTTGTTAAATACTGTTTCAAAGGCAAAATTGTTGTAAAAATAAGTTTGCTCTTGAAATCAATTAGCTCTTCGAAGTCTCTTTTCCGGGGTTTTTTTTGAGGCGGGGCTCTTCTATTAAAGAACTCAGCTGTTACATTGTGTGGAGAAGAATGTTTTTTTCTCTAAAATGAAATTCCCCTCTGTGATTTACAGCAGAAACCCACATACCAATGCAATCCTCTCTACCATGCAGCTGGAATCCTTTGTTGCACTCGCAGCGGTAGCTCCCAGGAGTGGGAATACAACGTCCATTACGGCAGAGATGCCGGAATGCTTGGCAATAGTCAGTTAAGTTCACCGGCAAGATCTCTGAAATAACAGCAGTTGGAAAAGTATTTTAATAGTTCATCATAATAGCTCCTGATAAACTATGACTTAGGCAGGATTTTCCATTAAAAGTCAACATTTACCTTCCATTGTAATGTGAATTACATAGTAAAATGGGAGAGAGAAAATGGCCCTTTGACTCTTAGAGATTTGTTTGAAAACAGTTAACAACCACAGAAATTTTCATAGTGGCAAGTCTGATTCTGTTTTCATGTTTTGTCCTGCCAAAGAGGGCCATGTCTGTTCATACCTAGAGGTAAAGTGGGTGTGTGGCACTGCAGGGACTCTACTAAAAGCCTAGAGTAGCCAAGAGCAGGCAGACCAGTTCATTATTTTTGCCTTCCCAGATAGATAGCAGTGAGGAGGGCAGGGATAACCCTGGGAATATGCCTATACTGTCTTTGGCAGGCAGGCATGAGCTGGCTCTGTCCCTGCTCCCAGCTGACCAGAAGCTGTGCAGCTACGTCAGTGCTGTGTCAGCCTGAGCTAAAATACTTTGCCTCTTAGGCTTATTAGCTCAGCTTGGTGCTGAACCAAGACTAAATAGTTTCAGCTGGTGCCAGTGCAAGCAGAGACTGCTTGCATCTGCAGAGAGCATGGGCAAAATCAGCTTCTGTTTACTCACAAAAGAGTATGTGGCTATGCCAAATGATTTCAGGTGGCACATGCCTACTCCAGACTACATGGGCATGTAGTAAATTCTCTGAGCAAGGGACAGAAAAAGGACTATATTATATTGGTCTGTTGCTCTGCATTGGTAGTCTGCTCTGGATTCCTTCTTACTCTAGAGAAAATGAACCCATCCATGTGTATCACTAAAATAGCTCTTTCTGTGCACTGGGTCAGTCTCAGTGTCCAGCAGAGTAGTATTTTTATCAATATATTTCCTACCTGGCCAAGTGCAAGTGAGGAAAACAACCTGAAAGAAGTTGCTCTCTCTCAGACAAGCTCTTTAATGTACATCTTTGACAACCCAGTCAAAGAGCTATTCATACTACACAGTGCTGACATGCAGCAAAGCTCACACTGGCCTTCAAATAACAGTAATGGAACTACTACAATACATGAGCCACAGTACAGACAATGAGAATGTGATTGGGATTTTTGAAACCTATCTTAACAGGGAAAACACTACTAATGAGACAGGTATCTTGCCATAAGGTACATGGTAAGCAGGCTCTGATTAAAAGGATATACAGAGACCCTGTGTCCACATAAAGTAAGTAAACGATACCAACAGCTGAAGGGAGCACACTGCTCCTGAAATTCATGTCTCTAAAGAAGCTAAATGCACACGGTGCAAGGAGAGGTTATTTCTTTCTCTCTTACGATGAGGTGGTGGAGCCCGAGACGGATAGATGATTTCTGGATGTGGAGGAGGGTAAACATCAGGAATGAGTGGTGGAGGGATGATGTCAGGACGGGCCGGAGGAAGGTCAGGTCTTGCTGGCAGCATAGCAGTTACTTTGCACAATTTACGAAACTCGTCTGAAACATGAAAACATGAATGCTGTTTTAGACTCTAGCAGCCTGTTCCATTTAATCCAAGTCTCCCCCTTTTTTGCAGAGTTTCAGATTAGCAATAACAAACTTTAAATAATCTGGAAAATGTGAGCCTATATGTTTTCTTCATAGCAACAAGCTTTGTTCTCTGAATTTAGTCATTAATCGACAGAATCTCAACACTACTTGTCAGAAGACTGCCAGTAAAAAGGTAACAGAACTGACATTCTGGACATGAAATTGAACAGTGAGGCAGGGACCTGATCCTAATCTACTTAGTCTTCTTTCAAGCAAAAATCTTTGGTGAACTCAGTGTGAAGTTTACCTAAAGAAGGACTTCTGGATTTGATCCCAAGTTAATTTAATAGAAAGCTTGCCACATAGTTATAAAAATACTGAACAGGGAAAAAAGCCCAGTTTCAACTGGATTTCTTAAAAGTTAACCTCCTAAAACAAAGAAATATAAATATAAGCAATGAGGCAAAACCAATTAGAGAATGAATACAGTAACACTATTTCCCTGTGAAAATTAAGTTTGCCAATAAAAGCAGAAACCAAATAAGGTGCAGTCTAAGCAGGGTAGCCAAAGAGAAACCAAATCAGATCCACACATATTCATCCTTTCCCAGATGATGGGAAAATGATCTGTTTTGCTGTAAGCACAGTCTATGCTGAGTGTGATGCATTCTCCTATTGTTTATTAGTGGCATCTGCCCTACTGCCCCACTTTTCCTCTTGCCCACGACTCTTTTGTCTTTGGGAAGTGTGGTTTTGGAACTTGTGATCCAAAAAATGCACACAGAGTACCACAATTAAAGACCACATTCCAGCTGACCTAATTCATGTTCACAATCTGTGTGCACACAAGTAAATATTTGTGCAGCCAATATCTCCGAACTTCAAAATTTAAAGTCTGTGACACAACAGGGGAGAGGAATTATATAACGGGAAAAAAAAATCTAGAGATTAATGAATTCCTGAAACAATATAAAAAATGAGAACAGAAGAATAAGTAAATGTTGGGAGAACGAAGCTGGATATTTCAGCCTTCAACACTTTCATCTCATGTCTACTTCCACCTGTAAAACACATTAGAAGCTCTTCCTGAATCACAGAGGATTTATTAAACAAACATCATAGCCTGAAGTTCTGCTTTTCCCAATTATGATGTTTGCATTTATTTAATGCTGTTGGGTGATCCATTTGTTTCATGTGTCACTGCATTTTCCTCTACTGTTCCTTTATTTTAGTCTTTAAATAGTGTCAATGGTAAACCCTGTTATTCCACATAAACAATTCCTGCCACATAATTAAAAAAAACAGTGCAAGCCTTTTTTGTTGCAACTTTAATCTCCATGTGTAATTTCTAGCAATAAACAACCTATTTTGTAGTAGCAACTGGGTCTGCTGCCCACATTTAAAATGCAACTACTTGGTTGCGTTATGCAGCTAGTGGTCCCCTTTATATTGCAGTAAATTTCCATTTCAGAGTTAGAGAGACTTTGGGCCACTGACAGCTCCAAATTCCTTGTCTTGCTTTCTCAGGATACACTACGTAAGGAATAACTGAACTTGATTAAATAATGACAGTAATACCTTAAATGCATGTAAAGCTTTTCAAAGAATTTCAAAGCACTTTTCAAAAGAGTAATTTACAGTCTCAATTTATATCCCAGGTCAGAAGCAAAAGCAAAAAAGAAGTGGCATGTAACCATGATCTGGAAGACCTTGCATGGATTTATGAGTCAGGAAGTCCTGGGTTCTAGCTCCTTCTCCATGACGTCTCAGTCTGTAGCTTTGGCCAAATTACTTTACTTTTCCACCCAGTTTATTCACCAGTTAGATATGAATAATTAGAAAGTATTTGAAGTAAACAAGAACTGTGTTAAGACTGAAAAATTTCTCCCTGTCTTCCTATTTCAGATGGTTATCAATAAAGCACACTATGTTTTTAGTATTATTCTAGCCGGTTTTGAACTTTCAACATGTTTAAATATTATTAATAAGCCAGTGACAGAAACAGAAAGTCTTCCAAGAGTTCTGATTGTAGATTTCTGCTCCAGTACTATGCAGTTTCACTCAAAGGATTAAAAACAAAAATAATAAAAACTCCCATAGATGAGCTCTGACAATTTCTTCAGTTACACTGCTATAGTTTTACAATCCCATTCCTCCATAAACTCTGCACCTCCCTTAACCTCCTCCCATAAATTCTTCAGTTTCTTGTATCCTCCATTTCTAAAGCATTTTATTAGGTCTCCAGTCCTAAACAATCTCAAAATCATCTTCCCTCCACTCCCTCATACTTAGTTTCACAATCTGCTCACCATCTTCTCTCAATTCAAGTGATACATTATCTGAGGATCTCAGTACACAAGGAGGCAATAAAGAACAGCACATTTTGGCAGCAGAGAGAAAAAACCATCTTCTGTGTCAAATTTCAGGAAATATATGGCACCTCAGAAAGCTTGTCATGAGGAAGGAAATCCCAGTTTCCCAATAAGAACGAAAATGCAGAGGGAATAGGGATATATTAGAAGGGTCTAGAGGTAGAAGTAACTTGAAGAGGATGTTGAAAACAAATCTGAACTAGGTAAGGTCAGAATAACTTGGCTACAAAACACTAATTAGCAACAAATAATTCTTTCTGTCTGCTTGCCCTCCTGGGGGTCCTGAGCACCCTGCCATAGGAGGCTTTGCTTGAGCAGGGGAGTTGGACTAAACAATCTGCCAAGGTGCCCTTCAGCCTCAACCATTCTGTGTAGTTCTTTAAAGAAAACATTATGGTTAAAAAAAAGAAAAAAACCCAATCCCTGCTAATTGAGCGTTCAGCCATGCTGATGAGAGCTCAGGTGGGTTCATACCGGTGGATCTGATGGGACACATCTCTGGAGCAGAGGCTGGAGTAGAAGCCCAGCAGCGGCCGCTGTCACAGCAGCACTGCATCTTGGACAGGGGCTGCGGCAGCTGATTGCCACAGCGCCCGTTGCTCAGCGTGGAGAAGCAGAATCCAGGGCGCACGTCTGCCAAGAGAAAGAAATGGATGGGTGACCATCAGTCCAATGAAGAATGTGACTTTCACAAAAGGGAAAGGTCCCATTTTTCTGGAGTGATTTGCATTATCGATGACATAGCCCTTGCAACATTACAAGAAACAAAAAACCAGAAAAATCTAGATAATATTTGGGCTGCTTCAGACTCAAGTGTAACCTGTGAGAAAGCTGCAGTGAAATATGGAATGGCAATGAGTTAACAGAGGCAAAAATACAGTAAAATCATATATTCAGTATATAACAACATATGCTTCTGTGCCCCTTAAGAAAAATTGCAGTGTCATCTCTATTAATGGTAGTACCAGATCAATTAAGCCTTGACTTGAAAGCATGGACGCACAGCAATAAATTCACAGCGTTGCAGCTCTCTAAGCATTCGTTTATTTTTCATTAGCCATGGCTTCCCCAGCTGAAGTATGTAGTGATTTGACAAGATATAGGCTTGCAGGCAAGAAAGAGCAACACAGTTTTAACTGCTGCAATCACATTGTTTATGGAGATGCGTTGGCTTCCTGTCTAAAAAGGATAAGCATGTGTTTGTACAGAGAATGTCCTGTACCCAGATTTTATATACTCAGCTCTAACAACATTGCACAGAGACAGCTCAGCTTAGAGAAGGACAAGAAAATGTAGATGAGATTAAAAAAAAAATCATAAAAAATAATCTTGTGATACCATCTGAAGCTTTGAGGAATTGTTTCACAATATGTCACATCATGTCAAACCCAATATAAGCTGTGATGTGATGTGATGCTGCATGATAAACCAGACCAAGTTTGTTTCTAAAATACACAAATACTTGCTGTCAAAATGTAGTGGAAAAAGTTGCAGATATAGTCTTACAACAGCAGACATCATTCCCTAAAGCAACAGTACCTCAATCACCTAGGGCATAGTGGATTCATCTGTCTAGTACCAGTGCTTTCCAGAATTTACTAGCTACACAAGTGGATATAAAAAAAAAGCAGGAAGGTTTCTGACTATTTTGAGGAAATTGACCTATAGTGATACGTTGTGAGAGTCTGTGATAGTTCTGCCTTTAATTAGCTGGAACCCTGAACATGGCTATTACTGGCAGTACAGCTAAAAGAGTCAGTTGGTCTTTACTTCCAAACTTTATTTAGATCATTCATATTATCATATGGTGGAAATCTGAAACAGAGAACAAAAAAGCAGTTTTCAGTTCTAGTACTGGTTCTCCATTTTCTCCAGGTACCCAGCTAAACTGCCACACATATTTACTCCTTCATCTGCCCTCTTAAAAATCAAAGAGAACTCCTTGGAGTCGAAACTGTTCTCCAGTACCCCTGGAGAGATATTCAGTTGCTTGGTGTGATGGCGGGGTGGATGGGAGAAGGAAGCAATCTAACAGACCTGATCATCCTCCTTTGTAATTCATCCTTCTCGATTTTGGTCAGCACCATGTTTTGAAACATTTAAGAGCAGTAATGGAAGGAAGTGGAAAAGGAATCTCCATGGGATCTGTGCAAGTACCCGATGAGCCATGAAGAGATAAGCACACAGCAAACAGCTTTATCTACCTACACGTATAAGAGTGTGTCCAAAAGCCACATCATTTTCAGAAAAAACCCAGTAAGATTATGAGGAAAAATACACAATCTTTCTATATTCCTCATCAGAAGTGATTATTTTTACTTTTTTCCCCCCCTTTCCTTTTCTGTTCCAAATGTGTAAAATCACACAAATAAGGACAAGAACAGCAAGAAACAACTTTTATCTGTTTCATTTTTTAGTATTTATTATTTTTACTAAAAATTATAGCCTTCTGAAAAGGCAAAAAATCACCATGAGAAGAAATTTCAGTAAAAATGTGTCTCTCAGAAAGAAAAAATGTAAAAAGAGGCCATCAAAAAGTAACACAGACCAAAGAAATTTATGCCAGCTGGAAGTACAGGCTAACAACTTTCTTCACTACACTCTTCATGTACTTGGGATGAAATGCCCTGCTCTTGTTTCTGCTCTTCAGCTCTAGGAGATATTATCTTTGCTTCGTCTATTCTTATTCATAAGGTTTGTAATAATGGAGCTCCTGGTGCATCCTTTGGATATTTGGCCCCAGTGCTGCTCAGTTTGAGTCCCCTAAGGGATACATTTCTCAGAAGCATTTCCTCCTCTCTAACAGAACAGACACGTTCAGCTAACACTTTTCACTTAAGACAGACATGTTGTAATTCAATCAAGATTACATGTTTTGCCCAGCAGTTCTCTCTGGGCTCTGGGCTCTGTCCCTGTGAATATGGCAACTATGAGTCTGCATATTAGACGTGAATCCAAAATATCTACAGACAATTGATAGTGCTTCCCATTTAGCACATTTTGCCTTGAACACAAAGCCAAAATTTTAATGATGGCTCATAGCCTGGCATATTATTTATCATACCTTGTCATCATTTAAAACTCCAATTCTTTAGCTGAATTGCTTCATCCTACAAATACATGGGGTAAAAATGCTGGGAAAGTGCAGGAGTGTGACATGGGTGTGAATGTTGGCCAGTCCTGACTGAGTGGTGATATAAAAAGTAAAAAGAAAATGCAAGTTGTGCATCTCTAGAAAATTTTTGTTACAGAAAGGTGAATCTTGCTCACAAATATTAAGTGCAGGCAGCAATCAATGATTTAATGATCAACAGCAATTTAGAAGCTATTAACCTGAAGCAATAAAAGCAATTCCCATTGGCATTTTAAGTGTAGAGTATGGATCAAAACTACAGAAAAGCTATTCTTGATGATGGAAGAAAAACAGTTTATTTCTTACAATCTGCAGAAATTGAATGGCACCATTCAAAATGAATCATAACCAAACTACTTCCAGATCTCTTGGGAAGGTTAATATTATTTGGTACTAATCTCTGTGAAGTTTGGGATTCTTTCCAATTTTTTTCTGAAATTATTTTCTACCAAAGGTACTAAACACAGGATGCTGTCTTGATTCCTAGTGCTGGCACTGTGTAAGAGCCTTTAAATAAACAAGCTAAAACTGAGGAAATAAACCTTTCATTTGATTTTTGCCCAAAATTCAGCACTGGCACTGAAGAAAGAAATTACTGCACAAAAAGGAGAAAAAAATAAATTAATAGACCTGCCTCAGAGCAGGCTGTATGCTTCCCAGGAGCATGAACTGCTAACACTGTTCTTTCAGGGCTTTGGCACTGCAGTGGCAGTCATTTAATTCACAAAGTTCTTTGGTTCCTGGTCCGGCCTTTGGAAGATGGGTTCTGCTCTGCCACAGTGAAAGCCTGAGAGAACAGCCCTGCCAGATCATCAACATCATAAAAGCACACAAAAATGTCCCATACTCAGTTTATCACACTATTTCCTTTAATGACAAATACCTGCATTAGGGTCGTAACAGCTGGAATGCAAATTTGCTTTTCTAAATGAGTGCTGAATATAACATGGCTAAATTAAAGACAAACATGAAAGCATCAATACCAAGGAGATGGTTAAACAAGTTCTAAGGCAACAAATACGACATAAGAGAAAAACTGCAACAGAAAAATAAAAGAGAATGTCACAATGAAGAGGCAAAGAAGGAACATCCTGCAAATGCAAAACTCATTTCAGAATACATATACGGGCACGTGATGTACTTCTATATAAAAGAAGGATTTCAAGTTCACAAGTTGAAGTATGTTTCTGACATATTCTTACCCATTTTAGATATTCAGGAATGTTTATGACACCTACTGTCCTACTGTTCACAGGATTCTACTCACCTATGCATTTTAAGCCATCAGGAGCTGTATAAAACCCTGGGGGACACTTGCAGAAGTAACTGCTAATTGTGTTTGAACACTCTCCTCCATCACAAATTCCAGGAATGGTGCTACATTCATCGATATCTTCAAGACAAAAAGAGATGCAGGGGCAGGTTAGCTAAATTACTTTTGGCACAAGAAGAGGTATTTTATAATTAGTAGTAATAATCAAATTCAGGGCATAATCAGCAGTTCTGAAGCAGCATCTTTTGTTAGGCATTTTATTAACAGAAATGAAACAGCACCTAAAAAAATACTGTAACTGCAAATTGAAAATATTGTATCTGTAAACTGCCAAAGTTTTACTGCTTAATAATGATGGATGAAAATCTTAAAACTGCAGGAGATTTACTTACTCTAAGAAAAATGTAACCCATCCAGTTTGAATTCTGCATACCAGAATTAAGAAAACTGCGTTGAGACCAGAGTGCGTAATGACCACAGTGATCAGTAACCATTATCTCCAGCAGCACAGCATCTCCTGGTACCACACTGAGGCACTGCTTCAATACAGACTCAAAGGGACATGTACCACCTACTGAACTGCCTGTCCTCCTTACTGCACTCGGGTTTTGTCTTGGAAATCCCCCGCACAAAAGCACTGAGCAGCTAGGTATTGTTCAACTAATGCGATCTGACAGGATTACAGCTCAGACCAGGATGACTGCAGGCAACAAAAATTATATTCCCTGACTTTCTCCACTAAATCAATGTTCTGAAGTTTCAACATGTTTCTAGAGTGTAACCAAAATATCTACTGCAGAAATCAGGCAGCATCCGTAATTCCCTCTACATTCTGTCGGTGATTTTAAAACAAAATTTCCATATCCTGATTGTCTTCACTAACAAATCCCAATCCATATACTAAATCATCACCAGGGATACAATGCAGAAAAATTTTCAAAGTCTGCAGGAAAAAAACCTAACAAATTCTTACAACTCATCATAGCTGCACAGAGGGAACTTGAAGGGTTTCTTCCACAGCTAGTTTCTATTATCTACAGCTATGTGAATAACAACCTATGTCAGCCCCAAGTGCTCCTTAATTACCACCAGTAGCCCGCCTGTGATGTGCAGTTACTTTGCCCTTGGTTTCCAGTGACTGTCTTAACAATGCAGCTGCATCTAATTAGCACTGCCCTCATCTCCTAGGAACCTGGAGTTC
The DNA here is from genome assembly GCA_013399195.1 of Dicrurus megarhynchus. Classification (NCBI taxonomy): domain Eukaryota; kingdom Metazoa; phylum Chordata; class Aves; order Passeriformes; family Dicruridae; genus Dicrurus; species Dicrurus megarhynchus. The sequence continues at coordinate 1,237,518 of VXAD01011334.1, read as the reverse complement.
TGCTGAGGTTAAAAACAGCTCAGTCTTTTCCATGGTACCTACAAGAGTAATCGGCCAAACAGAGCAGAAAGGGAGGTTATTCTCTAGACTGATCAATGACATCTGCTTGTCACAGCCATCTGCAATCACCCAGATGCTCTCCTGACAGGGAGCATCCAGCTAGAAATAACGGCATCACAGGACTCTACCCAACCTCTCCTCCGGAGATCCACGAGAAGACAGACACATGACTGTAATAATGATTTCACCAACCACAAAAATTTCTGAGATGAAATACTGCAACACCACCCAACACACCAAGGCAAGGAGTGAATAATAACACAGTCATTAAAAAGGACTGGAAGAATTTAAATGTAACGCCTAAATTGGAATTTGGCCCCAACAGATGGGGGAACACCCAAAGTCCCACAGGACCATCAATGAGAATTTTAGCAAGTAGAGAGGATCTCAGTTCTACTTCCGTGAAGACAGTAATATAAAAACTCAGTAATATAAAAACTAACACTTCCTGCTCTCCTAGGTAAAGTACAGGATGCTCCAATATTTTTGTAGCCCCTTGCCTTTGCAGGAAAGTAGTGGAGGGACTGGGGCGGCACACAGACAACCCAAGTTTGCAGACTCAGCCATCCTAAGTGGAGCAGGGCCCTGGGTCCCCTGTGCACACATTCTTCCCCAGCATCTTGCTAGCTGTCCTGATGTGGGTCACATTCCTCACTTGGGTGTGTGAGAGGGGTGTGACTTTTTGTTCAGTGCTACTTCGAGGATGTTGCCAAAGCCTCAAGTCCAAGTGCCCTGGGAGCACTGCTAAGAGACTTCTGGCTTCTGCTCCAAGATTATACACCACAGGAGTCCCACAAGTCTCAGTGACAAAAAATGTGGAAATTGAATTTTGGTCTGAATAAAGCCCTTAATTAACAGAGAAAAATGCAATTGTAAATGGATCAGATTCAAGCATTTTCTGACTCAAATTCACCAATGTTTATCTTAAAGTCAGTGTTGCCACTGTTTATATAGAGTCCGACCTTTTTAAAAGCAAAATCATCACTCTTTATTTTAGGGTTGAGCCTAACCCAAACAGTATTTCACTATTTATATTAGTGTTGACATCCATATAAGCAACATTGTCATTGCTGAGTATGCCAGTTTTACAAAGGTAAGTATGCTTGATGTACTCGCAGACTTAAATGTCACTCCAGGAAAAATTACTCCCCCAGTCACCACAAAAAATAGAATTTACCTCAGCATTAGTGCCAATGGAAAAGAAATGGTTATATCAAGCAGTGAAATAATGTAGCATTTAAAATACAGATTTCCACCAGCTATGCTAATAAAGAGAACCTTGGCCAACACATCTCATTTCCCATCTTGCTGACTGTCCCCCTGTACTTGACAATTGCTATTATGATCTTACTTTAATAGAGACCCCTTGAAAAAACAGTACTGGTAATTCAGCAGGTAGCTCCCAGTTGAACTAAATCAGGGCCCAAGGACACGCTACAACTGCCAGAAGTCCTACTCACTAAATAGGAAGCTAAACCAGGCAAACAATCAGATATTGTTAATTATGTATCAAAATTAACTATAGTTAATTACTGTAAAACAAACAACTTGTCTTATATTGTCTTATAAAATTCAAAAGATAATTTAGAAAGAACAGAATGGATATGCTGTTGTTGCATGATCATGCTCTTAAATGTTGAGTCTCTATCTTATTTCATGCCACTGGTATAAAGGTGGTACTTTTCACTATTTGAATTGTATTAATACCTACTCAGCTTTAACTAAAATTGCTTGGTACATACAATATGAAAATGTACTGAAAGTAACTCTCTGTCTGCAGAGGTTCAAAAATCAAAGAGGTATGAAATTGAAGAAGGAAAAATTCATCTGATCTTTGTATCCAGGTGATCACTGCGAAGAGATTTCACAAATGGGACAGGAAATTTGTGGCAGAATTTGGGAACACAGCAACCTATACCAGGTTCTTGAGTCCAGTTCCTTAACTGTCAGCAAGTGCAGGCTCTGAGGGTGGTGGCTGTTCAGGGGTTTTTTGTTCTTTGGCTGTTGGTTGGGGTTTTTTTTAATATGATTCAGCAAATGAAAAATATCATCAAAATGTTTATGAGATGCAGCCTACAACTCTCAGCTTTTCATGTACTAATACTTAACAAGGCACATGTTCAGTCTCTCCTATTCACCACATTCTTGGTACTTCATCCACAAAGGAAACACTTGCAATGTTGTTCTATCCTAAATGTAGGTTGCATTCTGCCAAATCATTGGCAGACGATATGTAAACCATGCTGTGTACAAGCTCTTCTGAAATTGCTCTCCCTAACCTGCAAATAAATTATAAAGTTTTGCCTAAAATAGGGATTTTTCTTTTGAAAGAGTAAGTCATAATTCTTCTAAAATGACTAAAAAATCTTGAGTGCTTCTTAAAGGGCACTTGATGCAAGAAATGATGGTGAATGCACACCTTCCTCTCACAAATACTTTTATGGAACTGAAAGTTGGCATTCCAAAATCACTAACCACTTATGAAACTTGTCTGCTCAAATTAAGTTAATTTTTAACATTCTCTGGTTTGGGAGAAAGCACCCCTATTGTATTTGTTGTGAATAATGCTATTTGCATATTCAAGGCAAAAGAGACAAAGTTTGTTACAAACTGTTAAACAAAGTTGGTCTCCCAAAAGAAGACTCCCCTCCTTCTACTTTCAGAAGAAAGTTCTAGAAATTCTTACCATCACATTTTTGTGTTACTTCATTAAACTTGTGTCCAGCTGGGCATTTGCACTCAAAAGATCCAACAGTATTAATACAATTTCCTCCTTGACAGATCCCAGGGATGGCTTGGCATTCATCCACATCTATGATACAAAAAAGGAAAAAACACCCACTTTTATTTCATTTCTCAAGAACAGCCATAATAATTTGTCTACACAGAAATTAAATATGCTTAAATCCATTCTTCACCCATCATAATACTATGATACTTGCTTGGGAAGACAGACACTAATTTTGTAATTACTCTATGCAAAGTATGATTAAGTACAGTACTCTAAATATTTTCTGCAAGAAATCACATGGTTATTATTATTACAGACATTAAATATCTAACTGCTATTGCTTTGTTTTTCCAAAACATCTGGGGAATGGTGTGCAGAGAACACAGCCTGCCAGAACTCAAGTTTCTTTAAGTGTCTAAAGCTGGTCACCCAAAATCACTTGCCCCTTTGAAAATCTTGGCAACTCCATACAGAGCTTCGGCCACCAGCACAGAGGAGCAGTTGCAGTGTGCGTGGAGGGGGCCTCATGGAGAGGCACAGCAACTGCAGAGTCGTTACTGATGGAAATTAACTTGACACTCCAGCAAGATCAGCACCAATGACATTAGACTGTGGTTAGGATTTGACTCAGAAAGTTTCATAGCCATAATTAATGTCTCAGGAGGAATTATTAACGGCCTGCTTAGATATACATAAATTTGGAGAATTTTTTCCCTTTTATTTTTCTTCCTTTGCTTTTCATTTTTTCACTGAGGAAAACGAAACAACAGAGATGATATCACAGGCTAGGTAGTAAGCTCAAGACAAACATTTTCAAGAGGCCCCAGTTTCTGGCCTCACAATTATTTTAGCACAACAACGTGTGTCGTCACTTAGCTGCAGAAGTGTTGCTGCAGCTTAATAACAGCTACAGAACAGAGGCTGAAGTGGGCGGAGGGGTGGCACTGCAATAGGACACTTGGGAAGTCTGGCTCGCAGTCCCCAGGGGCTGCCCTGTCTCTACTGCTCAGGAGCTCCTTCAGGAGCACAGAGCACTCCACTCTCCGAACCAAATGCTCCCGCTTCCCCCATCTCCTCAGGAGAACCAGCTGCTGCTGATAAAACCTGGTTGCTTGACTTCTTGGGCTTCACACTGACATAGGTTTCAACGCAGGGACACAAGCTGAAGGAGATGATGCCCCCAAACCTCCCTTTATAAATCCCAGAGAGACAGCTGTAATGTGTCTTGAAGTCTGAAAAGTGAAGTATTATGTCTGTACAAAAGGCTAAGAGGCAATTTTCCTGGGAGCCACAAGCAGGAAGTTTCAGCAATGTCATGGGGCATATCTGCAGCACATGGCAAAGCTTTATGTAAAGATCCCTGAACCAATCCAGGTCTGGGGTGCAGCAGCAGAGGCAGAGCAGAGCTGTCTCTGAGGGAACCCCTGTGTTGGGAGGTCAGAGAACCAGCACAGCCTCAGCAGCCTTGACTCAACCACAGTGCTGCTGGGACTCGAGCTACACCAATGGGCTGGGCTTTAGTAACAGTAATCAGTCAGTCTTCAGGGCACTGTACTGACTTTAAAAACCTCAAAAACTAAAAAAAAAAAAGCAAAAGTCAGGCTTCTGAGTCATGATGTCTGTTTCAAAATTCCACCTTTTGGTTTAATTTTTCTTCTTTGTATCTTTAAAAATCTAGGCTGTGATATTAATTTAACTTTCCGCCAACGTCAAACTTTGGGCAGTGACATTCTATTTACTTTTGAAAATAACCTTGCCCTCCCTTCTGCTTTATTTTTTCTGACTTCTCCACACAATAATACTGATTCCTTTTTCTCTTCAGAGAACCTGGATTTTATTTAACCTGTTTTCCTTTATTTAGATTGAATAGGGATGTGAAATCCCTGAAATGTCTTCAGTCTGAATCGATGTTATCTGATTTCAAAAGGATTTAGTACAATTGCATGAAAAATAACGCTAATATGTGATTCCATAAAAGATCTGTTGAAATTACAAACACAATACTTAAGAAGGGAAAACTGGAAAATACAAGTCAAATGTACAGGGCCAAAACTGGGCTGGCACCGCATACAGATCAGCATCAATGTAGCTGCTTGCTAAAAAATGTGCAGTAAGCAGAAGTATCCTTATTCCAAACTGCACAAACCCATTAGAGAGTTCACTGCAGCTTTCCTCTGACACAAACAAGAGGGATATAACTAGGTGTGGCATAAGTTCAGGGGTGTGGGCCACATATTTATGTACATAGGCTTTCAAAAGTGTCCAGAACCTCAGTTCACAGATTTCTGCACAATTTAGTCTTGACCTTTACAGAGAGAGGGGGAAAAAAGTCACTGAGGTCAAAATATGGGCTCATCATGCAGTGCACACAGCCCTGTCCATCTTGAAGTTCATCGTGTCTGTCTGTAGGCACCAAGCACAACTTGGCCTGTGACAGAGGGTATCTACATTTTTAATGTAATGGAATGCCTTGAAGTCCCTTCATAGGAATTTCATGATTATATAAAATCACTCATTGATTTATAGTCTTTATCTTCCCTATTTTCAAAAATATTGTAAATTATTAGAAAATGTTAGATTGAAATAAACTGGCCCCAAAGATATGGTGCTGGGAACGTATAATCCACATCAGTTTAATACATAGTTGCCCCTGTTAACTTTCTCCTGTTTCCTGCCAGACATCCAGACAATAAAAGAATTTATACAGCTGGAAGTATTAGACTAAAAGCCAAAAGCAGTGTAAGGACTTTCTATGGTAAGGCATGCTCTGAAAGAAGTAAGCAACATCTGGGTGGATTTTATGATTTGAAACAAATGCAAATGCATTTCCAAAATTGTATAAAATTATATAATAGGGCATTACAAATGGCACGACAGGCACTTTTCTCCAGATCAAAGCAGTGTAGCTCAAGAGATAAGACATCCAAGATGAATCCAAATTAAACAACTTTTAGCTGAAAAATCCCACACCGGATAAATGGGGCAGTACTGCCACAGATTGATTTTTGCATGTTTTGAGTGCTCTCTGAAACAAAACAAATTCCTCCACAGAATGACTGAGTGGTACACTCAGAAAAACACCATTACAGAACCAAGGGAAAGGGCTGCTGGCAGCGAGAAATTCATTAAGATGCTGGCTGCTCTCAGATGACCTAAGTTACTAATGTACTCACTCGAACATCAGGCACTCACTGAATCATGAAGTAATGCATCTGACAGTGTTTTTCCATTCTTCACACATATAGCTGAGAATGGCTTAGGACAGGTTATTCACAGCAGTGTAACTCAATTAAGATTAATCCAGTAACAATTTCAGCAGCTTTTGGGGAAGCTTTGCTGCTAACTTACCTTGACAGGCCCCCGTTCGAATGTTTGGGATGAAGCCTCGGCGGCAGGGATGCGGCTGGGCAGGACACATTTCGCAGGGATGGCCCCACGCTCTCCCAACAGTAGCACAGCACAGGGTTTTTGTGCACACAATTCCACTGAGCTGGCCCTGGCACATCTGGTTGGTCACCAAAGTGAAGCAAGGGCCCGTCCTGTAATCTGCACCAAAACCAGGAAACCCGATCAGAATCACAACAAAAATACACAACAAAACTCACAATAAAGCAAAACAACAGCATGTTTAGGCAATTCTTTTTCACACAAATTGCCCACCAACCCAACAATTTAGGTTAGAAGTGTTCTACAGAGAACATTTTTTCTCTCTCTCTTTAATTCAAATCCACTGAAAATATAAACTGTCTATTTTACCAGGAATATAACATCTGTAGGTGCCTTTTGCTGCTTCGTTTAATGACTCATAATATTCTTTCCAGGGTCTTTTCATCAGTTTCTGTTAAATATGCAGTGCATTATTTAAAAGAATACTGATAAAAGAGTTAGGATATGTTTATTTCCACAAGTTGGATGGTTGTTCTCAAATGAGGCTCAAGGGAAGCAAACACAGACTGCAGGAAGTTTTTTGAGGACAGTTCTCACTGCTTTTCAGGCATATGCTGTACCAGATACGTGGGCAAGCTTTGCCTACAGCTGAACGGAGGGCATGTGGAACACATCTGCTTTGATTTGTTTATGGTAGGACAGGCCACTTAGCCTACAGACAGAATCACACTAAGATGTTAATAAAACACTAGTAGGCTTCATTTTGTTCATCCTCCAGGGGCAAAAGCCAAACAGTGGTACTGCCAGCTCCTGTGTCTCCTGAACATCTGGGGTGCGCACTCCAGTTAATTCTTCACAAGCAACTCTAAAAAGCCTTTTTTTGTTATGGTGCACCAGGACAGAGTCCAGCACAGCCAGCAAGTTATGAACCTGTTGTTTGTTTGTACTGAAGAAGTTACCAGATACTTCAGCCAAGGTCACTAAGCAATCCACACTGCCTTAGAGTCATGACTTTATAAATTCCTCCAATTTTCACACCACATCCGAGCTTTGTTAACAATAATATGTTTCCACTAAATTATTGTTAAGAAGTGTTAAATAGGGCATAAGTGAGAATGGACGTCTTTCCCATCTGCTCTATCTCCCCACACCAGATGCACCCTGAAGCCTATCATTTAATTAATCTTCATGCCAACCCAGAGATGCTGTGTCCATATGCTGTAATTCTGGTAATTAATCAAGCCATTCTGGTATAATAAAATGGCTTACAGAAATTCTGTAAGGCAAACAATAATGCTATATTGCTACTGTTATCCTCATCAATTAACATGGTGATATCAGAAAGGATATCGAGTTAGATCAAAGGACCTTTCTCTGATGAACTTGTACTAAATGACACTAAATACCATCTACTCTTCATTAACTATGTATCACTCTGATAACTGCCGTGCTCTCTTTTGTCTATTTAACACACCTATAAACACTCAGATAATCTCTTTTCCTTTTAAAATACTGGATCAACAACAATTTTCTTCCAGCCTCTGGAAATTTGTCTTGTATTTCCAGATCTATGGAGAATTAACCTGTGAGAACCCATCAGCTGTTTTCAGGCTCCGTGGTTAGGTGGACTAGCTGTATAAAAATACGTAAATCCAATCCCTGCTATTTCGTTTCAGCCTGAAAGGCTATCAGAGCTCAAGTATAAAATTCCTGTCCTATCCCCTCCAAACAGTACAGCTACATTTACTGAACACTTCTCCCACCCTTCTCTAGCAATTCCATCAGCCTCATCATGAAACTAGTCATGATCTCTGATAACACCTTTCTTGCCCTTGATTACTTAATTCCTTATCATCATCTTAACTTTCTTTGGCTTGGTATTTCTTATTGTGTCCCTTCATTTCCCATATTAATTTTCTACACTACAGCTTCTATCAAGTTTTGCACTATTTTAAAGCTTTTTTGTACAAAGCTTTTTTGCTTGAATTTTCCCAGTTCAACAGGCTTGTTTTGCTTTTGTTAAAACCTACATTGCCTTCTTTCTCATTTCTCATTCTAGAAATGCAGCTTTGGAAGCATGCAGTACAAACCCAAATATTACCAGCTTTATCTTATTCCTTCAACACAGAAACAAAAACAAATAAGTCATGATCAATTATACCTATCAATTAAAAAAAATTATTTCCCAGATCGATTTTTCATCTTTGATCAAAATAAGAATATGTGCTTTACTCTACGCAAAACTCCCAATGTTGCAACCCCAAATATTAAAACCAGAGACAACAATTTCTTTAGAAATGCCATAGTTTTGTGTTGGCAACAGGAAATCTTCCGAGTAGCTCCCTAGAATGAAATCCCTCATTGTAGATTGTCCCTCTGCCATTTATATATAGATGGGTTAAAAAGGAGTCATTTTGTTCTCCGTCGCAGTGGGAGCACGCGTCAGACAGTAGTGAATAACCCATCTTGTGTTTTATGGCAGGATATGAATGGATCAGCATTTACAATTGTTTGCTTTCAAGCTATAAATGACTTAGCAGTGGCTAATATCTCTTAGAAATATGGTGACCCCAATGAAATTAACTTCATAATCATGCAAATCTTTCCACAAGGTCTCAGTAACAAGACTGGGTCAAATATGCCCTCAAAACCAAGCAAGTCTGGCTCCTATTTGTTATTATTCAAGTTCATAACACTTTAGTATGGAGAATGACAGACTATTTTCACCTAATATTTTGCCTTGATAAATTTTATTCTTAATACTCAGGTTTCTTCTAAATACTGTTTTCCTTCTATTTTCTCAAACACAGTCTTCCACATTGTCACAAGTAAGATTTTTCTTTTCTGTTCTTAATGGAAAACTCTAAAAGTCAGAAAATGCATACGAAAAACAACATACGAATGTACACACCAGCCTAAGGCCACAGAGAAATCCACACATCAATCCATTTTTTTATAAAGAGGCCAAATAAAAAGAGCTTTAAAATTGAAGTGTTTGAAATAGTGAGTTTAAGATTTTTTTACTTATTACAAGATGAAGGCCTACGAGAAGAAAGTGTGATTCTAATAACATGCTGGCAAAATGAAAAGAAGATATAAGCTTAAAACCCCAATCCTTATTTTGTAGCAACAAAGTTTCCTTACACATTCATGTCATTTGTGATTACTCAAAGTACTTCAATAAGTAAAGCTCAAACACAAGGTACCAGTGATCAGTCAGGAGCTGGAAAGAGAGAAATAGGGAAAATATAGCCAGAAAACCTATTATGCAATTTGTATGGGTTGTTTTTTCCTTTTCTTAGGATAACTTCAATTTAACTGAACAATGTTGAAGTTTGAAATTATTTTTAAAAAATTCTTTTTTAAAGATGTGTAACTGGTGATTCAAATCTTTTAAGTCACTCCTAATGAAAATTTCAGCACATGCAAGCAGCCTTCAGTAAGGCAGTAGCCACCATTATCTAACAACTTTATCTGCTTCTTTACATACTTCTTAGTTATTTTGATAAGGAATAATTCCACAGGAAGCTTCAAACAACTCAGAAGATGGTAGAAACTGTAAAAGCACACTAAGTTCATATAATGTCAAAAAGAGTAAGAGGGCAATAGAATGGCACTGGTTTACACCATGCAACAATGCAGCTTATTAATTCCACAGGAAAGAATCAAGTTGCATTTTGATCTAGAGCTCATTCCTGTTTCAGTCAGAACCATCAAATAATTTTAGTTATCTTCTCAAAAGATCCTTTATATTCCTAAAAGCAGCAGAGAGGCTGCTGAAATACGTAGTCCCGGCAGATTTTGATCAAAACCAAGCACAGCAGGAAATAACAATAATTGTTTCAATTCTGAAGAGACTGAAGAGACTACAAGCACCAGGATTCTGACACCAGACACTCATCTTAAGCCCCCTGTTCACTTCTGCTTAGTTTGAAGCACAATATAGTTTTTAATGTAAAAATAAAGTTTAAAAACGTTGTGAACGGATGGAACCTGTATTACACAATTATGCTAGTGCAAGGATGCTGGATGAAATTTGGTCCCTCTTCCCTCTAGGATTCACTATAAATCTCCTACAAAGGGGTCTTGATGTTTCAAATTAACAGCCTGATTTTGCAAACTGATAACCACCTGTTAAGGGAGGTTGACAGACTCCTTCACCTCTCTTAAAACAAATAAAAACTGAATGAGTGCAAAGGTCAAAGGATGAGAGTGCAGCAAGCCAGCATTTATCTGATCATGATGGAGACCTCATTACAGGAAGCAGGAAAATGCCATCTCTTGCCATCACAGAAAAATGGATGACGATAAAATGAGCGGTGTTTTTCCAGCTCTCCGCACACAGCATGCACAGCTCACACAGCACCTCGGGCTGCAGCACTGTCTGAGCAGCAAACCCAGTTCTTCTGAGCTGTTAGCACCTCACAGGGGGAAAATCTGGCATGAACCCCCAAATCCAGCCAAGACTGCTGTGCAACTGAAACCCCCTTTGGCAACACAAACCAGCAACTTCCCCTTGAGTACAGGCGGAAAGGGAAAGAAAGGAACATTCCATTATCATACAAACAGTGAAAGAAAGGTCAGAAAGGGCTCTAAGGCAAGTGAAGTACCTTAAAGCTGATCACTAGTACAACTATTTTCCTGCCTAGCAGCACTTTTGTTTCTGCTTCTGTGTGGAGGGTTGCTTTACACCAGCTGGGGATAAAAGAGGGACATTGGAAGAGAGCCTGCACAGGGCAGAAACATCCTCTCATCTCTGCACAGCTGCTCAGCGCTGCCCAGGTGTGACCCACTGCACTTGGCAGCCTGTGCCACTGCCCAGCCACACGTCAGGAAAGGGAGTCACAGTCACTTGTGCCTGAGAATGCTCCTTTGGAGCCTGACCTCACACAGCCAAAGAATATACAAACAACTACACTGTCAATGGAAAAACACAGCGTCCATCACTGTACGTTTCACTGTACTTCAGTCATTTCACTCTCTTCAGAGAAGGCAGCAATACATTTGGAGATGATAGAGAAAACCACAATGTGCCTCACTTCAGAAGGCATAATGTGCTGTGTCTGAACTGAGAATTTTTGCAGTAAAATTCAAAGAATTGCAGAGAGTCTTGGCACTGACAGAAGAGAACAGCATGACCAAGCTGATTGTAGCAGTGAGCATCACCATAGCACACAGGGAGTTACAGAACACAAAGGTTTAGCATAATGTGCTGTGTCTGAACTGAGAATTTTTGCAGTAAAATTCAAAGAATTGCAGAGAGTCTTGGCACTGACAGAAGAGAACAGCATGACCAAGCTGATTGTAGCAGTGAGCATCACCATAGCACACAGGGAGTTACAGAACACAAAGGTTTAGCACTTCAGGCTTAATTTCAAAATCAAAGTGATTCCAGGTATTTTCAGACATACTAAAATCTCCTGATAAGGACAGAGAGAACAAACAGAAGGCTCTACATACATACACCTCATATAAAATTAATGCTAACCTCTGCGTGTCGCTGCTCAAAGGAAGTAGGGAAGAGCAATGAGCTTGTAACTCCATCTTCACTTGCGAAGTGGCCCTGTCAGTTGCTTGTAGACTTGAAATGATACTGATCATGAAATGATATTTCACATACAAGACCTTGTGACTTTTAACTGCTGGTCAGAAAAGTGAATGACCACGCTCAGGGATGACCACGGGGTAACTACCATTTACTTCCATCTTTTGTAACAGGGGACATGTCTCACATCTCAATTCACAGACCCAATCAAGACCAGACCCCGACACATTCCCAAGTTAGCTCAATAAACTGACTTCCAACTATTTAAAAACTCAGACACAATAATGCTCTGTCCACAGGTGACACTGAAAGGCCAGTTGATAAATGCATCCAATCACAACACACTTTTCTTTCCACACAGGCCATTTCCTTAAATAATTACTCACTGTTAAGCACTCCCTGTCCTCTCCTCCCCCCAGCCAGACACCATTACTCACCCCAGTCAGATCCCAATGTGTCATCATTGGAAAGTACATGGCAAAGATATCAGAGGGCGTTCAGAAGAAAAGAAAACAAAACTCTGTAAATATTTAAAAACTTATTTCCTATGATGTCTGACACTTCTCACCAATGAGGTTTGGTAGGTTTGGACGTGGTATGTGAAGAAATTATCACCATGCCACTTCTGTCTGCTCCCTTCCAGTGCCAGCGATGGTTTTACATATAAGCAAGACCATTTCCCAGCCGCTTCAGTGCACAGTGCAGCACTGAGCTCAAATAGCTGAGATTTAACACTGGCTAGTGCTAAGATGTCACTGGAACTAGGGACTCGGAGTGCAACCATTCAGGCACTGTTTCTGGCAGGGATATAAACCTGGCAGCAGAAATGTCTCAAAATACTACAGCTGTGCTGCGGACAGACCACAGCTCCAAGTTGCTTCTCGTTATTTTCACAAGAGTAAAAAACATCCATGGAAGCATATCTAACACTGGTACCATAACTCTTTATTCTGTATTAGGCAGCCAAAAAGTTAGTTACTGCCTCATATAATCCAGCCCCAAGAATATTACCCTTTAATTCATGAATCTGATGACCCCATTTCTTCATGTCTTCCTCAACTTTGCTTGTTGCAAATTGTTCTCATATATTGACTTGCTGGCACACTTCAGCCTAAATTTATTTTCCATTCCGTAAGCTGCTTCACAAATCCATTTCTGCACAGATGATCTGTTTAACACGTCTATCTAGCAAGTATTATCTAGTTTTCCTAGGATACTGGTTAAAGAACAGGACTTTGAATTAATAGCTTACTAATAATATGAGACTAACATTATCACTTACATTTGATGCACAGAACGATTCAGGCTGACTATTTTATAAAGTATGTTGGCAATCTATTTTCCAGAACAAATATACAACTATTTTCATGCCAATTTTGTTCTTGCAACTGACCCAGTTCTCAAAGTCTGTAACTGAAAAGTAATAACATTACAGTAATAAAATAAAAAAATAGTGTTCAGAAATTATTATTACAGAATTGGAGTGATTTGTTGCACACATTTTAATCCAACACGCAGACTAAGCATTTCACCAAAATCAAAGCCTTAGCTCTGTTGTTCCCAATTATGTGCGGCAGCAATCCAAATACAGAAAATTGTTACCACATTTTATTCTTTTCCATGATGAAGAAAACAGTAAGCAATGCAGCTAAATGTAGAATAACTTCTCATTTCTGAATAGTCAGTTACCTGACAAACTCTAGCCTACCCTACTTTGCTGTATAAGCTGCAAAGGACCTGTCTTTGCCGATTTTAATTTTTCCAATTTCTTTCACAGGCTAGCAACAATTAAATAAAATTCTGACTTGATTTTCATCTCCCTTTTTGCTAAAAAGTAACTAGCTTTGGTGACATATTTATTTTCAAGACGAGATGATTATTAAGGAGAATGGATTCTACTACAGAGCTGTGCAAGTTTCACTTAAAAAGAACAAGTTGGCTGAAGTTTATTACTATTTTTTAAAAAGTGTTCTTAGGAGTGCCACGTTATAGAAACTCTCTTTACATACCACAAAGTATTAACTATTAACTAGCAAGGTAAAGACAAACCTAGTAGACGAGCTGTGGGTATTTTTTTCTCTTTGGCTCCAAAATACACTGACTAAAGTAACTTAGACTATCCAAAAGTAGTGCAAACTGTGTAAGAAAAATAAATCCTAATGACTTACAGAATATTACATAGAGTGACATCCAAAGACAGGGAAAATGCTTTCAGACAATGCAACGCATACAATTTAAAGAGATACCGCTCACATTTACAAAGCAGATGGAGTGGTACAATACACTAGAAATAACTTTTTCTTTTCTAAAATATAAACGCTCCTCTGCAGTGCCATGAAACAGGATGAAATTGCAGAGCGCTGCAATGAAACTCAGTCCAGAACTGAAAATGAGTAATAAATAAAAAGGGGAGATGAGAGGGAGAGAGGGAACCGATTTTCAGTGCTTAAGCTCAGTGAAACGCAGCAGGAGTAAACACACAGCAGGAATGGGGAGAAGTCGATTTGCTTTCAGTGTGGGAAGGCAGTAAATGTAATAATGATGGTTCAGGTGTTGTAATGATACGGTAACTCAATGATACCTACACAAATAGCTTTTCTGGTCCTAACAGAACTCTGAACTACTGAAGTCCTGGCAGCTCTTTAACAAGGTAATTAGAACGATCAGTACCTTACTCCTTTATCACAGGAATCATCAAGCTTGTCTGAAGCAAGCTCTCTCTTTTCCATAATCCAAAAAGATCAGCACTCCTGAGAAATTGTAACAGTGGAAAACTTCCACTGAATGAAAGAAAGGGGCAAACAGATTGTATCGCTGTAAAGGCTCTTCTCCACATGGCAGACAGCTCCCTGGCCAAATTTCTTCAACCAGACACTCACTCAGGTTTTTGTGCTCTCATATTCATGCATTTTTGTGATATGATTTTAGTGATGACAGACTTGATATGATGTAAATAAAGATTTTCTTTTTAATAGCCTAAAGACTTTGGAATAACTAATACTGTTCTTCTTGAGCAAGGCTGTAACACAGAGTTTTATATTTTATACAGCCAGCTAAAAAGACATGAAAAATATCTGAAAACCAGTGACAACACAGAGTATTTGATTTTTAGAGAAATATTTTAACAATTATTTCATTTCATGGTTGCACAATAACCCAACAAAAAAATCTCAGGAAGTGCTGAAAATCTAAGTCAATAATCTACAAAAATTGCTTCAGACACTAATACCTCACCTCTAACTCTATGGTGAAACACATCAACTACTTAATTGAAATACCATGCAACCCTCTGTGTTACAGGATCAGATTCCTTCCTCAATGAAACTGTGGCATCACTCTGTGTGTACACCAGTGTAATCAATGACCAGAATCTGGATCATTTTGCATAACCACATATATGGGATTTGCATTAAGACTGTGGTCTAAAAATAAACACAGCAATAACGTGCACTATTTAACTCTGAATAACTCTGAGGTATCTCTGTTGAAATGTTACAGAACACATGCCATAACTCTAGAATTCACATGTATTCAATTTCTATTACTAGAAGTAAAAAACCAAGAAGGTAAATGATCCACAAGTTTTGATTCACAAGTTTTCAACTAAGCAAGTATAATTTTATTAAATATATATTATACCCACCAATATGAAGTACATGAGATGCTAATACATGTGTTTCACTACTCATATTATTTCTTTAAGGCCTTCTGTCATTCCTGTCTTCATTGACCACTTGGTTGAAGGAGTCTTCTCTTTGCTTAGCACTAATGGGTGGATGTCCCCCAGAGTCAGTTAATGACTAGCCTCAAGTGACTGAGGACAATCACATCTTTAATCTAAGATTATAGAAACTATTTATGACAATTGTCAATTAAACTCTTTGTAAAACCACATCAAAAGTCTGATTTTCCCAAGCAGTGAGAGAGTACAGAATAATAAGTACCTTAAAATGGGAAGGAGGGGGAGGGGAAGGGATATTAATCCACACACAATTCTCAGACTTGGGGTCGGGTTCTCTTCTTACTTGCATGCAGCAGGAGAGAAGAGCAGAAGATCTTTACTGACTCCTGTTAGTGATGTAATGAAGAGCACTTTTTGCTTCTTAAGGTATTTGTCACGAACAACTGCAAGTCCTTCTAAAAGACTCTGAATTACCATGAATACTCTAGATAAATATGGGAAAGGTTTTGTGCCTTTGCTGAAAGTGTAAGCAACTCCACATTCTTAGCATATTGTTTAACATTTCTTAAGTTTTTAATAGCATCTGGGCTGATGCCTTTGGCCTTTCCTTACTCATCACACTTGCTCTGTATACACTATTTTAGTCTAAGAGATATTGCAAACCTATTTTTACCTCAACACTGGAAACTGGCATCTCTTCTACTTGTTGAAGGGAATGTCAGGTCCTAAGATTTCATTTGCCTCCACATGTGGGACACATCATTAAAACTTGGGAACAGTCACCAGCCTGAGGGTCCTTAACAGAAACATTCAAGATCTAAGACTGCAATCCTAACAGGTTTTTGTTTCCTCCCTGTTAGATAAAACTGCTTGGTTTTGTTGGTGCCCAGACCCGACATCCAGCATGAAGCCCAGGTCCCAGTTACAAGGGAAGTGTTTGACTCACTGACTTTGATGAGAGACTGATCCTTCAGTGGGGGAATCCCATTGCTTGTGACTGCATGAACACTCTCTCACATAGAAAACAGACAGTGTTGGGGGCTTGTTGGGGAACAGAGAGGCCCACCCAGATTCAGAGGCCTCTTGTCAAAAGCTGGGCCACCGTGGTTCAAGCAAAAGGGACACACTCCAACTGTATTTTACTAACTACGTGCTTAGGAGGAATAGCATCAGAATCCTGGAAACTGTCATGTGCACTGAATGGTCCAGTGCACTGATCACCATTGTGAATCATTTCTCATCACTTATTTTAGAAAACACCTTCATGCTGCATAAATCCCATCAAAGCTGATCTTTTTTTTGTCCATGACAATCACTGAAATTTGTCTGTGTAAATGCACACAGCATCTGGGACTAACGGTTTCAAATAATGGAGCTCATAAAGTGGTGCTCCAGAACACACATGAGAGCCAGTGAGCACTAAGTAAGTAATTTTCATTTGGGGGATGTGGGATAAAGGAATCAGGGGCTCAGCAATCAAGCCAGGTATCTATGGATAACTAACTAGAGTACTGAGGGGAACAAGCAAGCTCTGGCCTGTTCTTTGTATGCTACCACACAATAATGCTGATTTCATACCAAAATGGGAGAGCCCAGTTGAAGAAGGGGGATGGTTATACATGCACATATATTCGCCCATATTTGCACTTCTTTTATCCTCTTTCATTCGGGGTACAACAGATTCAAGCTGAAGTTTTGTTACACCCTGGCTACACAGAGATGCTCCAAAAGATAAGCAAATACTCAACATAATAGGAATCACTCAGATTTAGGTCAGCAAACTGCAAGCCTCACTAACTCCCAACACAGGACTACTTAACCTTTGCATAACACTGGAGCGTTAGCCTGCAATGCGAGCCGAGCCTCCCTTCCTGAGCTTACACCCTGCACAGCCTGGCATAGCTACGCCTCGCTGCTAATGCATCCTGATGGATGAGCAGCACCACAATCTAAAACATATGAAAATCAGAGAGCCACAGACAACAGAAGTCCTTTAAACACATTATCCATTCTTAAAAATCATTAAAATGCCTTGAATTTAAGTACAGTTTTTATGAATTTAACTATGTTATTTATCGATAAAATAATAATTTATGTAAAATTTACAGAACCCTTACAGGCTTTGCTTCTGTTTACAGATAAAAGTATCCGCAGAAACTGCTGCTGATCCAGATGCCTGTCTAATACATAATACTTCACAGCCTTGCAAAATGCTGTGTATTAAAGGTTGGAAGCTGCTTTTTGGCCTACTTTCTACACTGACATACTGAAAAGGAGGGAGAGTCTTGTGGTTGAGACACTTGGCTGGGACTGAGATGACCTGGGTTCAGTTTCAGACTCTGCAACAGACTCCCAGTACATCCTTACACAAGTGACTTAATCTCCCTGTATATTTGCTCCCCACACATGGAACGTGGGGCTGCCAATACCTCTGGATGCTGGTGGGGCTTTTTCCTCTTCAGACTACACAGCCTTTGGGACGCAGACTTGTATGTTTTCTGAATGATAAAGGGAGCCTCAAGCTGAGTTCAGGCCTCTTGGCATTACTCTAATAAAATGAGAAAAGATCTTTCATGTAAAGGATTTTTGTGTTATGATTCTTCAAGGTTTTATGGTTGGTTGGGTTTGGGTTTTTTTCTTTTTTGGAGTGGGGACTGTTGTAGTGTTTTATCGGGGTTTTATAATGTTCAATTAATTGTCAGTTTCTAGTAAAAGACGAGAGGAACTTGCTCCTGAGATTTTCTGTGCTGGGCAAGTGCAACAGCAGCAGAACACATTCCACAGAGGAACTCATGCACAATCAATTAGGTCGTCTAATTAATTTTCCAACTCAATAGATGCTATGAACTTTTTTTTTCCCCAGAAATATATCTACACACATGTGTAAAAGCAACCCAAAAACTTTTAAAATCTTAGAGGAGAAGGACTGATGATATTCACTTGAAGGGAGTGGGCTGCTACATGGGAAAAATGCCCTCTCACATGGGATTCATATTTCTGTCATGACAGGAGAAAACACATATGGGGGGGATAAGAGTATTTTCCCATTGACAAGGTTGTGTAGCTACCATTAGGGACTGACTTGTTAATCAGTATTTAGAGTCATTTACGATATTAGGCTACCCCGTAATTGGGGAGAATTAAAACATGTGGAGAGAAAGATACACATTTAAAAAACAGGTTTGAATCAAATAGGGACAAAAATTAAAGATATTTACAGGGGGTTTAACCACATATCACATCAGGTATGCTACAGCATGTAACAACATATCTGTTTCTGTAGTCCTAACTCAGATAAAACTTAAATTAGCATCACCCAGAACTGTGTCTGAATAAGGACTCTGGAAGATTGAAACAAGCAGGAGAAGAATGACCAGAGAATTCTCTGCCTTCTCTCACAGGGTCTTCAGCAGCAAATTCTCAACTGCCATGAATTTTCTCTGCACTTCCTTTCCCATCATTGTGATCACCCAAAAGTCCTTATTCCACACTAACATAATGAAGTGTTTGTGGGACTAGAGTTATAATTGTGATGTCTGGATTAAAGCAGTGAGTTGTGACATTTCAAAGAGTCCCAAGGGAGATGACAGTGAATTATAGAGAATACACAGATACTTGATAATCCACAATTATGGGAAAAAAAGACACAGAAGCACAACAAAGTGCTTCAGTTGGGGTTTTACTATGGGTGTTTCTATGGAAGCATAGACTAGATTTATAAACTTATAAAAATATCCACAGTAAATAAAAAGTAATAAATATAACGGTTTCTCCAACCTGTAACACGAATCAGAGTTCTGTTAGTAACTGTTCCAAACAATGTGGCTGCTAGATCAGATGAACAGACAGGAGAGAGAGAGAGAGCAAGCTCTGGAAAAGATACGTACTGCTTGTAGGTAGGGGAAAGCCAGAGCAAAAAGCCTTCAGGGAACAAGTGTAAAGGAAACAAGGATACAAAGAAGCAAAACAGCAAAAGAGTTGGTTGACGAAAAACAGGAAGACAGGAAGGCAGCAAAGACGTGATGGATCAAAGCAAATGCAAGAAATGAGTGGGAGGCACAGAGACAAGAGATAAACAGTGGGAGCCAGCAGACACCATGTGTGCGAAGGGGAGAAAAGGAAAGGGAAGGGAGGAAAAGGCTGGCCAGCCCCAGAGCTTCACCAGCCCACCAGGAGAGGGAAGTTTGCCAGCACAGCCCGGCCAACCAACTAGGTAAAAATGAGGGCCAGAGAGCCAGCTAGCAGAGAGCAGCCAGGCAGCCAAAGCCATCCAGGAGAGGAACCCGTGTAGGGAGCAGGGTGGGCGCAAGCCCAGCTGCACCCAGCAGCCGGGTGAGCTGCAGCAAGCACCACGCCTTGCAGGGAGAACGGGAAGCAGCAGTGCTCAGCCCCATGCTCCAAGAACAGCAGTGAGCGAGAAGCAAAAAGACACCTGAGAACATCCCAGCAAAAGGATGTGCATCTCACTGACACATCTGGCTATGCACTCTGAAATACTATCCACTAGAAACATTGGGTGGCCAAATATGAATAAACAATGACTACACAAATTTCAGCTATTAACCACCCATTTTCCCAAAAGGCATTTTCCTCACATTTGTAGAGCTGATATCCATATTTGTTTTGTACTTTGACACTTTCGAGCTGACACAGTACAAATTATGTACCCCGATATTATTTATACAGTTCTATGTCGTAATCCTAAATCAGAAAAAACAAACACCAGGCCAGTGATAAATGAGAATATGAAATAAAAAAGGGGTTACAAACCACATGAAGAATGGCCTAATCTAGCAGTGACAACATGCTGCTTATCTGTTCATTTAGGCAGCTCATATCTATCCATCTCAAAGAAATAAAATTAACTATATTGAATCAGAAAAACATTTGAAGCTGTTGCTAAAGGATTTCTACTAGATAGTAAATACTTGTGCTATCTTCTGAAATATTGTTTACACTAAAAGAACAATAATTGAATGATTGAGTGGATCGGAATAAACCATGACA
Source organism: Dicrurus megarhynchus (assembly GCA_013399195.1). NCBI lineage: Eukaryota > Metazoa > Chordata > Aves > Passeriformes > Dicruridae > Dicrurus > Dicrurus megarhynchus. Next base: position 1,217,106 of record VXAD01011334.1, on the reverse strand, counting down.
AGGTCTGTGTTCCTATCTTCAAGAGCTAAAAACTGTTTTTAAAAAAAAAAGACCAGTAAGGTGTGTATGCATATATAAAATTATTTCTGAGAAGAACAAGCTTTATTTCACAATCAAAACAGACTATGAAGTGTGCCCTGTTCATTTTTTTCTCCCCAACAAGTCTTCCTGGTGTAACTCCGCACCATACAAAGCAGGTACTCAAATTAAAGGGTGGTCCTGTCAAGGAATCAGGACTCAGAGAACGAACAGAAGTGAGGTAATCCAGGTGTAGGCAGCATCTCCATGTTTGCCTTACCTTTCTGGATATAGGACTTGCTCCACACCACCAAAACTCCTGAGTATGTTTTTCCTTTTAACTTCACTGGGCTTTGAATGAAGTACTAAGCCATCAGGAAGCCAGTGTTCCATTAAACTCCCTTACCCTCAAACCAAAAGAGATTCACAGCTGAGGCAGACGATACTTTAGGTATTAAAAGCCAAATTCTGCTTGGGACCAAGTGCAAGAGAGCAGTACATGCCAGGCAGCACCTTGGGGTCCCCACAACTGGTAAGGGGAGAGAGGGGAAGGGAAGCAGGATGGAAGAGGGAGCACCCTTTACTGCTGGGGAGCAGAGAAGAGTTAAGAGGGGGAAGCATACAGGGTACAGCATAATGCAGTTTAAAGTTCCTCTGCGGGAGCTCTGGCATCTGTCTCAGCTGCAAGGTTTAGCACCTGCAGTGCCAATTCAAACTTGTACCTAAAAATATAGGAAATATTTTCTTTCAATTTTTAGTAGAATGGGTACATTTAGCAATCTAGGTGGTCATCAATACATATGTGATTGGCTTCCAGCAGTGTCAGTGGAACAACGGACTGTTCTGCGTGGTGTCTAAAGTTTCAGCTGCTTCTAAACCAGCACTGTGGGAAAACTTCTAGGTGGCTTTTAAAAAATTCTTGTAAAACAGTAGAAAGCTCATAATTTAAGACTCTTCAGTGGAAGAGAAAACTTCCTCCTGATTATCAGAAATATTTTGCACTATCTCCAAAAGGCAAGTAGGATTTCCTCCTGAAATAATGTCTTTTATCCACATCATTATTGTCAGGAAAGGGTCTAAATATCTGTTTTAATAATTAAGTTTCAGGTTTCAACTACACTTGTGATAAATAACATTCACAGGAGAAAAATGTTTTTAGAGCATCAAATAGTTTAGTCTTATAAAATAAAATAAGCTTGTGGTGGTTAAACTACCCTTACATAAGAACATTTTATTAGTGTGTGAATATACTATAAGCTTAAGTTATAAAGATATTTAGCCCACACGTTCGAAATGAGATAACCACTGGATTGGAACTCTTGCCTGGCAGCATGCTGATCTCTTTCTTTCTCCCATTTCATTTAATTAGGAACTTGAAATTGGATCACCAACTTTTAAACAGCTGATTAAAAGCCTTGTTCACAAAAGTGATCTTGGTTATTTTTCACGTGAGCATCAGGCTGCCCCTCTGCAGGGCAGCAATTCTGCTGACAGACTGTGATCCCATTCCGCTTTGGAAGAGGTGTGGAGAATCACTGGCATCTGCACCTCTGCATCAACATCCCACCACTGCAAACCACACACAATGCTGACTACTTGAATAAAACCAACACACATAAAAAAAAGACACAAGGACATCATCTCATCGAAAAGGAAGGCCCAAAACTCTTCCACATCTGCTCAAATTTGAGCATAACCTAAATCCTGCTAAAATGCAAACATCTCCTTTAGATTTAAAAGGCTCCTTATGCTTCATCAGAAGCTGTTGGAGGACACATATACAAACTTTTCTAGGTGTCAATCAACGTGTATTAACACATTTGCATTCTAAAAACACTTTGGAAATGAGAACATCACATGAAAGACTGTGTATGTGGCACGTGAGCCCAAAAGGAAAAGAACAGTATATTATAAAACTGAAAGAGGCTGTATGGATTTTCTTTGCTATTTACTCTACTAGAATATTTCTTACTCATCATCTTGAAATCCCTAGCTGCAGTCAAATAAATACCATCCCATATAATGGTATTTTCTGTGCACTATAACCACAATCTTTGCTAAAAGATGTTCATATTTGTTCCTTTTGCATTTAAGCACTTTTATCCTAAACTACTGATTGATAGTATTGTGTGGTAGCACAGCACAGATCTAATTGCTTTCTCAATAACCTGATTGAAATCTGACTGACAAGATCTGATCGGGTCTCTCTGACTCCTGATTCAAAGCCTTCTTAGGTCTTTGGGCATCCCTTTATTTTATGTGAGTAGGTTTTGGATCACTTCAATAGTGACAGCAAAGTTTCATCCAGGCTTCACTTCTCTGAGCCATGTCAAGACTGCTACCTTTGAGTCTAAAGTACTGCCCAAATGTCTGAATATAAAACCAGGCACAAATCTGTGTGTGTCTGTGTGAAATGCATGTACAATCTGCCCTCTGGACAGAGCAAAACAGCCTGTGGAATAAACATAAGCCATTCCCTGCAGGGTTTTGGCAGTAGTTTACACTAAGTGGCAAATCATTACTGCTTTAGATGTTCATTGAAATGCCAGTCATCTTGCACTCTCTTGGTATTTCCTTGGATTCAATGGGCAGTTGCCTAGAAATCTTGTATGTGCTGTTTGATGCCAAGTCACTGTGTAACTCTTTAAAAGATTACCCAAATATTTATGAACAAAGAATAAAAGTTATATGTGCATATGCACAAACCCCATCTAATTTGTTTAAATAATTTCAGACACTAAAAAACTCAATTCTCGTATCAAGAATTCCTTCAGCAGACAAACATGAAGCAGTCTCTCAGTAGTGGGAGATGTTAAAAAGAGCTCCCATAAGCTGCACTCCAGACAACTACCACTGAAGTGTCAAAACTATCTTAGGTCTTCTCAGCAAGTCTCTCCCCCATTATACTGAACTCAAAGGAAGTGTTACCATTTATTTCAAGGAGGACCAGGACACCAGTCCTACTATGTCTGGGGGATAGTCGAATCATAGATGCAAAGGCTTGCTGCTGTTGCAGAGTAACAAAGAGAAATTCCTCCCAGCTTGAAGTGAAACGGACATCAACAACGTAGACTGAAGGAAGTTGTTATTTCTACTCAAAATTCTAAACAGCTGTTTTCAAGGCAGATTAAAAGATTTTTCAATGTTTGGATTCAACTCAAGAGCTTTATCTAATGCATACTTTGTATTTGAGTATTTGTTGAATTAGAAATTTAATAGAGCAGCTGAGTATTTTAAAATCTTTTGGAAGATGTGAAAAAGGGATGTGAACTCTAGCACACCCTGTAAAACATAAATTTCTTACCAAAAGAATATGTTATTCATGTGCTCTGTACATTAGGTCAATTATTACTCACTTTCTTTGGAGAACCACCAAGTGCCTCCACCCTTTATAACAGAGCACTGTAATCAACTGTAGTAAGAATAGCAGAATTATTTTAATACACACCGGTGGCTCACGCCTGAGCTCAAGAAGGCTTGAACAGTAAGAGACTAAGATGGATTTGCCATCATCTTTCGTTTTTAAGAGGGAAAGAAATCAATGTTTCCTTGTACACCTTTGTAAATAATTTCAATTGCACATAAATAGGGAAAAATTTATAAAAAGGAATGCTTTAAATTTGCCCTCCAATTTAAACACTTCTGTTATTTAATGACAAATTCCATAAACATTCTGATACCAAAACTTCTTCCACTGCACGTCTTCCATTTCTGCTACCCCAATTTAACCTTGCATCTTCCTTGCACTCAGCAGCTCTACAAAGCACTTTTTTTGTACTGACATCAGCAAGTGACTGAAGTGCTAGTGCTAGATTTAAAATGCCTTCTAAAACCACAACTTTTTGTATTGAATTTGGAACCAAGTTTGATACAACTTGTACTGTTGGTTTAATATAGTATCACCTTTCATGGAGCCATATCTTGTCGGGTTCCTGCTGGGACCTGAGAACTGAAATAGCACAAGGTTTAATGCATGGCACTTCATTTTGTCCAGCATGGCCCAGGCCAAGAGAAGCATTTCAAATTATTTAGATAACCACACAGATTAAATACCCAGCGAGATAGCTTGCTAAGTCATTCATCATTTGCCATTCCTGGCCTGTGCTTGTGTCTAGCAATGTTTTTACTAGAAGAGCCATTCAGATGAATGGAATGCACATCTCTGCTGGGTCTCCCCTGCCCAAGCAGCAGTCTAAACTTCTCAACCTGCCTCAAATTCTCTTTTCCCAAGAGGTGTGAAAACTGTTTGGCTAGATCCTCTCTGTCATTATCTTCTTGCCTATCTTTCTTTCTCACCTGTTTCTCTTGCTTTTGCTTTATCAGCCCCTATAACTCTACCAAATTTCAGTTTATTAAAACATTACTCTCTCCTTACTTCAATCCCTCAAAAAGTTCACAAATCATCTTCTTATTACTCTTTTACTCCTCAGCTCAAGAATCAAGTCGCTGGAATTAGTTCAACACCATGTAGTGTAATTCAATTCCACACATAATATCTGCATCAATACGCTGTACCTTATCTTAAAGATTATTGGAGCTGAAGTAACCTAACATCAACTCTCCTTTCACAGGATCCTCTCACAGAGGTGCATCACTGGTCTCTTTTTTCACTGCCCATTTCAATAGCAGATCTTTCGGCCTTCCAAGCCACAGGCTTGGAAGTAGCTTTTGACCCTGTGGCTTCTTCTGAAGCCCGTATTAATCCAACTGTAAAGCTGTCATACTTGCATTTTACAAATCTCTCCAAGTTACCACCCATACTGTCACACCAGGACAGGGAGATTCTCATAAAGGCTTTCATCATATCCCTGCAGGACAATTATACTTCATCGCTTGCTGGTTTTACTATTACCTCTTATAAACATTTCAAGTCCAAGTAGTGTTCTGTCACTGTACTGCTCAACTGAGCTAAGACACCTGGACAATCCAGCCCAGAGACCAGTCCAACGTCCCTTGAAGAAACAGTTCAAGGTGTGTCTCGCTTAAAGATCCACCTTAATTGCACTTTGAAGAAAGAGCACAGCATGGTCTTTCCGCTGTATGTTTACCACTTTTTTCTTGCTGTAGTTCTCAGAAACATAAGCAAACAGGAGCTTTTGAGGTCCTAAAATCTCCCATCACTGAGGGACCCAGCTGCCTCCTAAATCAGGTGAAATTATGAAGTACCTGGTAGGTCTCCCCGTCTTTTTGTATTAAGTGACAAGCAGGTAACTACAATTAGTGCCAAGTGCTAACAGGAAAACTCCCCTGACAGTGTGTCTGTAGTTTTCAGTATTACTCGGATTTAAAACCGTTCCCTATTCCACACCCCATGAACCACTGTAATTTTGTCAGCTTATTTTTTTATTTTTAAACTAACTGTTCCACTTTTAGAATTTTATTAGGCAAGTACATTAGAAATTATCAGCATAACACATACTTTCATTTCACAGCACTCAATCAATCACTGCCACAGGACAAACACTCTCTGGATAACAGAACACACAAAAAAGAAAAATACTGAGAAGATCCAGAATTATGAACACTTTGACAATGTTAGCACCGGATCTTCATTAAATAGCTAATAGGTGTGAATGGTACAGCTGGAGGTATTGCAAATCACAGACTAACATATATTTTAACACATTTTCCAGAGAGTGACTGGACACAGTCCTGGGCAACCTGCTCCAGCTGATCCTGCTTGAGCAGGGGAGTTGGACTAGGTGATCTCAAGAGGTCCCTTCCACCCTAAGCAATTCTATAAGCTGAAATACAGTTAGAAATTACCCTCTCTCCCTGTAATTCTTACAGTTCTATTTTTAAAAGAATGTAAACGCATTGTTTGATAGGTAGGAGTTACCCCACTAAACAGCAGATATGCATTTTGGTGTGCTGTCTGTTTTTGCTGGAGATAAACTGATTTTCCAAGCCTTGCTGAAAATTCAGCTATCAATAGATTCAATGAAGCCATTGTAAGCAATGGGGCCGAGATAAAGTGACTTAGGGCAAGAACTGATGGCTTAATCTTGAGACCAAAGAGCACTATGAGATCCCTGTGTACACAGAAATAAGGAAAATGGTAATTCTAGTAAAATATCACTGAACTTATGACCACTGCTGCAATGCCAGCAAGGACGCCTCTGGCTTTGTTCCATGCTGTGTGCAGTGGTGCAGGATGAAAGCATCAGCCACCACTTCCCCAAGGAGGCAAGAACTGTGAGCGTACAGGTTTCTACTCAGCTCCTGCTTCCCTATGACTGTCAGCACCTCTGTGTTAGAAGAAAAAGCACTACAGGGTCACAGAAGACCATTCATTCCAAGGAGTAAGGAGCAAATGGGGACAGGACTGAACACCTGGCAATCATTGGGTAAACTTTGCAAAAAACATAAACATTGAGGACAGGATCATTATCAAACACGACCAAAGTCACTTGGTAAGCCAGGCTTACTTGAGTTAAATGCTTTTTAAAAACTGAGTACACACTAAGTTAAACATTCAGGGACAAGTAAAACAGTCCTTTAGAATGGGAGATCTATAAACCTGAATTACACCACCAAGGAAAGAAATAAAGGCTGTGGCACAGCAGCCTGCTGTTCCATTAGCCTACCTGTGCTAGTTTAGCTCGGGTAACGCCTGCAATACATACAAAGTAAATGTATAAGATCACAACCAAAAATCAGGTGCTTAAAAGGTTTCATATTTCTTTCTTAGAACATAAACCCACGTGTGTATGTAAGTGTAAACACACATGCACTTTTAATAACGTTCATGCTTTTTTAAAATTACTTATCCCTAGCCTTTGCACACCTTCCTACAAAGGAAAATATTGACTCTTGGTTTCTTTATGTAGCAAAATTCCACCTTTTTCCAAAAGAAGTTTCTTCTGGATAAAGAGTGCAAAGCCAGGCTGTTTTACAGCATAGCAGAATTTGGATATTTCTCTCAGGGCTCCTTTCTTTTCAGACCTTACTTAGGCCTCTCTTCTTTTCCTACAGCATTTCTCTAAAGTGCCAAACTGTACAAGCTGTCACGAAAAAAAATATAAAAACTACTCAGTCATTATTTGTGAATCTCTCAAGGGAAACTGGAAGTGAGAATGTGCCTGTCCTTACAGCTGCTCTTAGGTAGTTGTTTCCCACAATTTTTTGCAGCTTTTACGCTCATTTAGGATAGATCTCTTTCTAAATCTGGCAGTTTACTTCAGAAAAGTTTTAGTTTTTACAGAGATTTCAACAGCTCTGTTAGAAATATGTAGCAAATAAACTTACATGTGTCAAAACAGTTGCACTGGCCACTTTGAGCACCTCTGTTTAAGATGCGTTTTCATTAGCATTTTGCAGCTGACCTACATAAAAGAATTGTTTTACTTGGAAATGCCTTCGTCAGTTTATCCTTTCATTAGGTTACATCTATGTTTTAAAAGAGGTTTCTCTTCTTTGTTAGAACTGACCATCAAGAAAGTTTTAGATCACTTGACTGAGGCATCGTGCACACTGATATTTGTCTCTGTGGCAACTTTAACAAAAATTCTCAGCTTACGAGCCCAACAAGAAAAAAAGCTATGAATGGATGATTCACAATGAAACATTTGTTTTCACTGTAACAAATGAGAGGATTTCAGGTAGCGGCACTTTCTTATGTCAAAATACATTGCAGCTCAGAGAAGAAGGAATAATTTTCTCCATAAACAGCTAAGTAGGCATTGTTTGGTAAGTTCTCAGCTGCATTTACTCATTCCCCGTGTTATGTCTAACTCCAGGAGCCATCATTTCAAAGGCACCTTTTGTCTGGAAAGTTCCAAGAGGAATCAGTTTTGCCCAGCTATTTTATTTTCTACAAGTTTTGGCTGAAATTAGAAAAATGGGCCTGGTACAATGGTACTAAGAGGGGAAGAACAGCTTGAAGACACTCATTCTGGAGGCCTGGAACACTGCAGAGCACAGATCTGGCAGTGCAGGCCACTCAGGGTAGTTACGGCTTTCAACTGTCTGCACTGCGTATACAGAGGTCGTATCTGTATGATCTGCATGTAACATCCCATAATCAAACCAACACAGACATCTCCCTGTGTAGGTAACTTGTTCAAAGCCTCTCCTCCACTCTTCATTTCTTAAGACACTCCCAGACAGGCTGCAAGTACCACGTGCAGGCAAAGCCAGTGCAAGGTCCAGCCCAGCTGCAGTGAACGCCGAACCCAACTCCTTGCACAGCAAACAGGAGCCAGAGGCTGCCAGCACAACTGGAAATAGGAGTGAGGTTCAACAACAAAGCTGTTCCCAGTACCAGAAGAATGATCTAGTGACTTTCCCGTGAGTCTTTTCAATGTCCCACATGCAAGAACCAAAGCTTACAGATCAGAACAATGCAGCTATTTCATTCGAATGTTTTTATGATTATATAGGCTCCACAATTTGTGATTAAACTTGTATGCATCTCTACTGCTACAACTAAAATCAAAACAAAGCAAAGTCCAAACAATACTTTACTGCACATCTAAAGGTCAGTGTCCTTAGCAACCAATCAAGAAGGCATGGAAATATAAAAATGTCTGTCAAATAGTTGAATGAAAACTTTAGATTTGTTTGACTGAAATCAAAACTCAATTTGGAACAAAATGTAAATGTTCAGCTTCATGTACAAAAGTTGGAGCCCTAACATCTCACAAGAGACCTAAGCCATATGTACTTAATCATTTATGGATCTTGATTAAGCTTATAAGCATATATCTGAAGAAACATTTTAAAACTTGCTATGTGATATTTTAAGACACACAAAGCATAGAGCAAGCAACACAGGACCAGTTAGGGGATGTATTTGCAAGGACCAGAACAATGGATAAAAGCCTTCCTATACACAAGATCCCTAAAAATGCTTTTTGGCATTAAATAACAGACTGAGCTGAGCCCTGAGCTCTGATCCAGAGATCTATTGATTATATTGTGAAGTATTACAAACCACCTTAAATCACACACAATCATTCTGTAGAGGCCGACTTCTCACCATAAAGCTGCAACTTCAATTTTAAAAGTTGAAAAACTCATCCAGTGATCTCAACCTCTTTTATAGAAAAGATAATCAAAAGGAATTTTTATTCTAAAACTGTAAGACATCAAGGGTGACAACATATATTGAAATTATTTTAAAGTCAGTAAAACATCACACTGTGACTGAATATATTGATCTTCAGCCTGAAGCCGTTTTTCATAACTTTTCAGGGGGAAAAATGGGTGTAAGAGTCCTTATTGCAGGCCTTCAAGTTTAGCCATCTTTCAGTTTGCTGCTGTAACACTGTACATGCATTCATGTTACATGGCTGCAGAAACTACATGTCTATGTCAACAGATGTGTTTCTTGGAAGAAAGCTGCAGAAATCAAGTTTATTCAAATGTTTGCCAGCTACCATATGCTGCAATACTACTTTAAATGCAACATAAGGCTTTGGGAACATACTTTTACTGCTATCTACACTTTGTTATTTACTTTCCATTTAGACTAAATACCAGAGACGGGGCACACTAAGGGGTGCAGTGTCCTCTTTGTAAAAACATTCTACCCGTTGTAGTATTTAGAAAGGAAAAAAAATATACAGAGCCCTACATTACTCTTGACCACTTTCAGCGGCTGCACTTTCATAGAGAGGCTCTGGGAAAGATATTTTTACATATGGCATTAATTCTGGGAACTTTTAATAATGGCCAAATATAATTAAAAATTATGCAAAAATTCCTGCCATGAAGAGAGCAGTACAGAAACTACTCTGTTTGAAGAAAAAGCAATCGTTTGCTCATATTCTGAGTCCATAAAAAAACAAAACACACGTGGTACGTTTTTAATATTTGAACTACATCAGGCCCAATTCTGCTCCTATGTGAAGCGAGTGGCAAAACTCCAGAATGCAGCAGGATTGAGCCCCTGATGTTGTCACAAGCATTCAAATAAACAAACAGGGCTGTAACACATTCTAAGCTTCCACTGTGTTCCTCTAAATGAATCCAGACAGAAAAAGAAAAGCACATTTCATTGCATTTCTGCAATACAAGGATAACAACAATGTACAATCTTCTATTATATAGAACTCACCCTCTTGAAGTGTTATCACCCAAATGTCCAAAGAGAAACAGTTTCAAAGAGTCAAGAAAGCCTTTGTGCACAAATCTGGAGACAGCTCTACCAAATCTGATGTGGTTGCTTGATCTCCCTGAGCTCCTAACATCAATTTTTCCTCTGGACTTTCATAAAGTGCAGGATACAGGGATGTTTTCACATGACCCAAACGTGGGCATCTCCCATAGCCAGCTAAATCCCCTAGGCTCTTTTACAGACAATAGAAAGAGCTGTCACTGTTCTGAATCATCCTCAGGGGAACATAAGCTAAGTCTCTCAGTCTCTTCAGCAACTCTAAAAGAAACTGCAGAATCTGTAACTCACTCAAGTTACTCAGCATTAACATTCAAATAGCATAAAAATGGCATCCAGTTGGATGCCAGTGGGAGAAATTTTGCTTTGCCCACATCTTCATTTTCTGCTACCTGTGATTTCTTTTCATTAATAATATGACTCCTGATAAGCTAAAAGCTGAGTGCATCTCTCAGATCTTAACTAACTCTGAAAGCCTGGGCCAAAATCCAGCAAGGCCCTTAAGCGCTTGCATAATTCTAGGCATATTGACATCTCAGGTTTGAATTTAAAGGCATGTCAAAGCCCATCACTGGACCACCACCGGAGAACTCAGCACCTTCCTAAAAGAAAACCCTGAAGTTCAACTTTTAACTGAGACAATGTCTTTGAAATACTTTCCTTCCTGGGCTATGTATTTTAAATGTGTCTTCAAGGGCTGTAGGAAGCATTCCCAACTCCACTACGCTTTTACTGCTGAGTTTATGTCAAGCCCACCTTTTTGAACACTATTCCACAGAAAAGCCAGGTCTGTTGTCTTATGATACAGCTGCATATACTTGACAGTATGTCCAGACAGCTTCTCCCACTCTGGAAAGGAGCCAAACACCACACACAACAGCTTAGGAGTTAATGATACCTGTGCACCACTTGCAGCATGACAAAGTTGTCGATGCAGCTCTGGTGAAGCCTGTCTCACCAGTGACATGGTACACACTCCCAGAACATGAAGAGGAGCTCCAGTGATAAAAGTGAATCTCAAAATTCCTTGTGCTCATGTTTATAGTGCTTTACACTAAGATTAACACTTCTAAGACACACAAAAAAGCAATCTGCGTGCCAAAACTGTCCAAGGCCAGCTGCTACCCTCTTGAAGAATTACTGAATAAATACATAGAAATACTTGTGCCACAAATTTGATGGAGTTTGCTGCACTGTGAAAGCAGTGAGTCTTTCACCAGATAAAGCCCTTCACTGCGCATGTATTTGATGCTACTGACCTACACAGAAGTCTTGTAGATCTTCATTAACAATCACATGGTCAGCATTTACTGAGGTAATATACGGAAAAACTACTTAAAACAGTAGACACAGAACTACACAACTTGTCTCTGTATCTAAGAAACTGGATCTAATTTTGTTCCAACCACCTGCAACATTTTAAGTGTTTTCCCTGTCGGATTATTAGAATAACCCCACGTGTTTGGTTGCCTCGACGTTGTTTTATTCAAGTCCGTTCTAAGTTACGACATATTCAGCAAAGGCTGGAATATTCTTTGGTGTGTGACATATGTGCCACAAACACTCTTTGATTGTTACTGTTAGTTGATGTTTGTAGAGAAAAGCACTGGGTGATACACAGCAGTAAATTACTTCCATAACTGTTAGTTTGTGGGATGGCATAACCTAGAAGTCAAACCACAGCCAAACAGATGGAGAATGTGTATGCCACAAAACTGTATCACTTCACATTACGTTTATATCCAGAAATGGTGTTTTCAAAACAATCTGCTTCTCCTGCTTCCCCCAGAAATGGCATAGTTTAAGAGACTGTTTCTCTTGAGTATTTTCCTTCCCTCCCTGCTTCCATGGACAGAGATGCTTTGGTTTTGTTTTGTTTCCTCCCCTCTTTCTTTTCTTTCTAATAAACACACAAGTTTACTCTACAAGGCATGAATCTTGTCAATTTACTGGCTAACATCCATTCACATGTACATCAGAAGCCCACCAGGGAGTGTCAAATCCACAGAACTTTCCAAAGCTAGATTCAAAATACGGACCTCTTACTTAGCTGACAGCTGTGTAAAATTATATGCAGCCACACAACTCCCCAGTGACCACACAGGTGCATGTGCTGAACAAGGCAAGTTATTCTAAGACCAAGATTAGTTTATACTTGAAAAGTTATCTTTAGAAAAAGTTTTTCTCATGGCATAATGCGATTCTGAGACCAAAAACCACCACACCCTTTTTAGAGGAGGGGAACATATTAGCTCAGCTAGGTAGAGAGGCTGCAGGAAATCTGTGAAAGCAGCCAGATTTCAGAGGTTTTTTGGGAAGATATGACAGTCATTTGGCCTCAACATAGCAAGCGAGCATTAACCAGGAATACTACAGCTCATTCATGTCTATTTTCTCTTTTATTGATAACTATAAAATCAAACACATGTTTTAAGTAAAAACCTGCCTATGGACAAGGCATGTAAGTTACAGATTTCCACCTCAGTTGTGCTCAACAGCATGCATGCAACTTCAGGACAGCTTGACTTGGCTCAAACGGCTCTGTGCCACCAGTTTCTCACTCCAGCCACCACCAGGAAGGAGCCCTGAGGGACACGACTGAAGCTGTTACCAGGATTCAGCCTAGAAACTCGCCCTAATGATGTGGAGTCAAACTGGTCTCGGATCAGACAACACAGACGTAGCACTGAACAATCTTCTTCTGAACTTACACTTTACACCTCCTCACCAGACTGAAGGCTCAAAAACTTCACCCATGAAGAACAAGCAGTAATTGCTTGAAATTCCAAGTCCTTGCAGTAATATTCAGTGTATTCTCACCTATAAGCATTTATTCTCTTCAAACTTAGGAATCTTAACCTAATTGCCCATTCCTCTTACTCCTCTCCAGCAGTTGAGACCCCATGATTCAGAACAGAGCTACTTTTCAATCTTTGGAAAAAATTCACCACTGGTTTGAACTAGTTTTATGACATCTGAGTGGACAACTGGCAAGACTTCACACAGTGACAACACAGCAATTTTATCTACTGTAGGGAGTGCAGGAAATACCTGCTTCATCCTACCATCTGTTTTAGCACAGAACAAAAAGCTTTGGTCCCCTCAGAGCTGTTGTTCTGTATCACCCACCTATGCTGCCCACATAAAAAAGCCAACCATTACTCCTCCAGGTGCAGCACTGACAGCAGAGGTCATCTGACATGCTCATTGACAGAAATTTCATGTGCTAATGAAATCTACATCCTCTACATGGAAGCCCAAAATTAGATTATTGATGTCTATTCTGTCCCAGGTTCATAGATATGTAACAAAACCTATTTTATGACTAGCATGTTTGAGCAAAAGCACACAAAAACTTTCCTTTGCCACCTCTTCCACTGGAATGTTTTCATCACAAAAAAGTAAACAGTTTCATCTGTGTTTCATCCTGCCTTCTATCCTTATGAAGTTCACATACTTCTAAAAATGCTACTTTAAATTTATTTTCCTTCTTGAGACCAACAAAAACAAACACAACCAATTCAGTTATAGAATACAATACGTACTGGCCCAACAACCCTGCTGTCAGAGGTGTTGGAACATAATCATTCCCACTGATTTAGGGCACATACCTCTCTCACACTGGGGTCCAGTGAAGCCATACGTGCAAGCGCATCGGTTCGGAGCTACGCATCTCCCTCCATTCAGACACCCATTTTCACAGACAGCTGTATCAAAGGGAAGGCAAAAGTAATCTTTATTGAGCTATTTTCAGAAAGGCATGAAGGTAGTACTTGACCAACCTAGGTAAACTGGTGAAAATGGTAAACATAACAGGATACTAAACTCTTTTCCTAGAATCTACGTAATGATCTTTTACTACTTCCTGGCCTCATTAGTACCATGAACTCATCTTTTCAAGGGAGCATAACACAAATACAGGAACAACCACAGCTTTTCTGACTTCTTAGAGCCTTTCTCTTTGGGATAGCTAGACAATCCCATAACTTCAAAATAACATCTCTTTCAAACTTGCAACAAATCGCCTTGGGGTGACACTGATAGAGATTGCACAAAGAAGATGCAGAGGAATATTTCATCTCTAAATCCTCAAATGTATTTGTTCCTCCTGTAATAATCCAGTATTAAAAGGCTCTTTGCTGATTAATTGCTATTAATTAGGATAGCAAAATATAATCAATATCTATTCCATGTTAATTCAAGATATTCTTCCCCTGTATGATGATGCCACTGGCTTCAGAACCCAATTTTTTTATAATGAACTCCAAAAGCAGTTCCTCTCAAAAATAATCAGAAAATACAACATGCATATGAAAAAGGAGATTTTAAATACAATTTGATGTTTGTTGAGTAATGTTATTCTTTGTTCCGTTTTACATTCACTTCAGTAGAAAGAAGATTTCCATTTATCCTCTTTTATCCACTTGATATTTCACAGCAAAGGCAGAAATACAATTCTTAATCCTTTCCCCATGTGATCCTCCTCCAGATTATTAGGGTAAATTCCTGGTCCCACTAAAGTTCATGTAAAGTGTGCCATTGATTTTGACAGAGCACAAGAGGTTTTCATTAAATGAGCTAAACACATTTTCTGTGTCAGACCAATAGTTCACTAGATAGCAACATGACAGCCTTGGTTAAAAGCAGTGTCTACATCCTTATTTGAGTTACTTCACAGCATTCCAGCCAAGAAGAACAAGAGAGCACCAGAGTCAGTTTGGGAGAGATTTCAAGCAGCAGATCCAGGAATGCTTTTGGCTTAGGACTCACTGAGCAAATAAAAAAAAAACTGTCGATCAACTCTAATAAGACAACATCAAAATTTCTAAAGCATACTATCTAAGTCTGATGCAAACCCTGAAATGAAAACAAGACTTTGTATTAAAAATCTTAATTTTATCTATAAAATGAAAACCAAATCCCATGTAAAATTTACATGTATGACCCATTGATCTAGTGGGTGAAAAGTCCTGGAGGTCAATGGGAATTATGGTGGTGTGAGAACTACAGGATCAAGTTATATCCAATTGTTATGAAGTCACATGATGCTTATTTTAATAATCTTGATCAGTAAGAATTCACTCAGCATTCACTACAAAGTCACGTGTTTTTCTGTAAAATTCCACTATACCTGATCAAAAACCAGCTCAACAGCATCTGAAATTTAGTGCTAAAGGGTGTCCAATCCACATATCACAGAATCACTTAACAGTATCTACATTCCCAGGAGTGTACTTACGCTGTCCACAGTGTGTTCCTGTATATCCCTTCTGACAGAGGCAATGGTCATCACTGCAGCTACCTCCATTCATGCACCGGATGTTACAGTGTTGGACTTGAAAGGAAAAGAGATTTTCCCCAGTTAAATTGAACCAGTCAGAAACACTTTACTGTTTGCTAAAGGACTTTACTCTTTTTTTTTAAGGGATTGATTCTGTGAACCAGGAAGTATTAGAAGTCAAGAATGCACATTTTAGGACAGATACTTAGAATGGCACTACAGAACACAATATAGATACACAGTTCCTAAGGAATATAGGACATGGTGCAAAGATTTGATGCACCCTCTCATTCACATGAAGTCAAAGGCATTTCATATGCGCATAAATCCTCAACATTTCTTTCCTAGCTTGCAATTATGAGAAAAAGCCTTCAGTAAGGGAAAAGTACTAAACTTCTGGCAGACAGTACCATTAGAAAGGGAGTCTTATCATCTGGGAAGTGGGGGAGGGAAGTATTAAAGGGAAGCATGCAAGGAAGCTCCTGAAAACACCCCCGTTCTGCCAACACATGCAGCACCAGAAGCTGACCTGGCCAGACAGGACTTCTTGCACAAAAAGGAGAAAAAACAGAGTGATTCCTTTCTGTATGCCGACTATGGGCTCACCCCTCCAGTAGAGTTGCTGTGCTTGGGAGCTGCAGAGCTCACAGACAGCACTTCCCCACAGCCAACAAACCTCCCCTGCCAAGGGCAGAGGCAGGGGAGCAGCAGCATTCTCCTCAGCTGCAGCCCCACCACTTATAATGGTTAACAGGCAGCTTAAGCCCCATGCCAGTAGAGCATAAAGTCTCTGCTGCATTTTTCTAGTAATAAGAGCAAATAGATTTCTTAACTAGATGTTGGGAGCAACTAAAAGTATGTCAGGCTCTTCATCAGGCATAGAGAAGTGGGCAGGTCTCCCAAAAAAGTGAAGTTCTTACAGGTCCTGCTGTCCAACACAGCTGTGAACTGGGGCCTGCACTCCAGTAAGCAGCTGGGAAATGGTTTTCCTCTTAACAGGAACCACATGAAAGGCTCCTCCCCAGATAGGATTACAGTCTGATCAGCAGTTCAGTAGATTGTGATGGAGCACTGGATACCTACACCATGCTGTCTGAACTGCTCAGGACTGAGAAATGGAAATTGCATGTCCCGTCAGAGCCTACAGCTAACAGGTGCCATGCCAAACACTGAATTTTTCATCTCACACTAAACCCTTAGGCATCATTTGGCTTTTAACAGTTCAGAAGTATGTGAATAGATTTTTTTTCATTTTCAAGTAGAAATACTAATTTTAACTGTACTGCCTTCTATAACAATATGAATCCACAAAACAGAAGTAAAATATACAACTGGAAAAAGAAGTTAAAGCAATCTAGCATTTAAAACACTAGTAATCTTAATTCTTCAATTATAAAAGCAAAAACTGTGTATTACATTTCTTATGTGTCTAATAGTTATTATACATCTTTGTTCTGCTTTGGATGTACTTTAAACAACAAAAATGTACTAACATTCCTCAATAAAAAGTAAAATTCTCTGCAAATACAGAGTGAATATCTGGTGAAGATTTTTGGACAATGTCCTAAGTAGGTCAGAAAAAGGTGTATAGTTACTTTAAAATGTGTAGTTCAACTCAGCTTTATACAATCTAAGAAAAACAGAGGGGATTACAAAAAGCATAGGAAATGATATCATCTGTCAAGCAGGGAAGGAACTTAAAAACCACAAACTGATTTCAATTAGAGCAAGCTATGCCAAGAGCTAATTTCCATTCCCACATGAAGACCAAAGCCATTTAAGTAGTTTGAACTACATTTGAGATAAAAAGGTTAACAGTAGCTTAAATGATGATTTTCATATTATTTGTTCATGTATAAATAAAGTATATTTCCTCATTTTGGGATACACACGCAAAGTTTCCATAACTTGTCTTACTCCTTCTTAAAATTACTTTTCCAAGATAAAATATTTCTTCCTCCATTTTCAACTAAAATCATTATGGGAGAGTGCTGGGACACCCAGTCATCTTTACTAAAATGAGCCATTTAAGTCAGTGAGCTTTCTCCCCTTTCTCCCAGGCAAGAGAATCAAAGACATACAGTCAGTAAACTAATTACTTATTTTCTGCCCTCTTTTGCGGGAATGTTGAAAAGACTACTTCCAAAGTCATACAGACTATTCTGTAATATTATCCTTCCAAAAGTTTACAGAAACACATTCAAAGGCTGTCTGGAGCTCAGATGATGATTTTAAAAATGCATTTTTGAAAACTAGCATATTAATGCAGGTCCAGGTTCTCTTTTCTCAGCTATATCAACAATTCCATTAATGTCAGTGGAGATATTCCGGTAAATGAAACAACCTGTTCCAAGATACCACACTGACAGAGATTCAAAGAAAAAGCACAGGAATTACCATAAGGCCAGTAAATCAATGCCTATAGCTTTGCCTTACCTTGGCACGCACAGGAAATGTTAACATTAATAAATGGTTGCTTTTAAGCAATTATTGTTCTTTTTCTCATCCAATTTGCAAACAGTCTGCACTGGAAATGTCTGAAGTCAAAACAGGAATAACTGCAGGAACACAACTTTAAAAAGCTGCAAAAGAGCCAGCAAGACCATACACAGCCACACAGGCTTCGTGTGTGGGCGATAGTTGTGTTTTCTATCAAAGGGCTGCCCTCTTAAGCATAACAGTTCCTGACTTCTTAAATAAATACCCAGAAAAACTGAGTGAAGACTTCATCACAGCCAGAGCACCACCACAACCGCTCACGGAACGTGCAGGAGCTCACCACGCAGACGGAAGGTAGCACAGGTGCCGTCTACTCTGCGATGCCAAACTAAGAAACGTGAGGTGTGAGGGTCTGCAGTCCTCAGGAGGGAAAACCAGCGGAGCCGCTGGCCCCGCACCGCGGGCCGAGGGCGCGGCAGGGCAGCCCGCGGGCACCGCAGGAGAGGCCGGCCCTGCCTCTGTGCCACTGCCGAGGAAACGCTCCCAGCCCCGGCAGTGCATGACGCAGGGCTTTGCCTGCCAGGAGCTGTAAACAAGGAATGACGGCCTCATCGCATCCCAGATGCTCAGCGTGCTTTCTCTGTCGAGTGACTGAGTCAGGAGAGAGATGGCAGCTAGCGCCAAGGCGGGACACGGGCCTGCTGCCCCGCAGCCCCGCACAGGGCATAGACAAAACCTGCAGTACCCTCAAAAAAATCTGGGAACATGCAAAATTCAAGACCTTACACCACCTCTGACAGTAGCAGAGTATAAGGCAGGGGGCTGAGCTCCAGGCTTTACTGCCATTGAGCAGACACCTCCTATAGCACCCGAGGAGTGGGGTCCCGGGGCGCGGAGCCGAGGCCCAGGCTCAGCCCCACACCACCGGCAGCCTCTGAGGAAGACTCCGGGCGGGAATTCTCTGAGGAGGAGCTCAGTCCTCGGCTGTGCCTCTGACGCTGCTGGCAGAGGAGCAGAGCAGCCCCGCTCTGGACATGGACGCTTGTCTCCACAGCTGTCACCTCGAGCACCCACCACAGCTCCCGCTGCCTCTGCCACGGCTCCCTTCCTTCAGGGACAGCCCCATCAGCAAACGCCTTCCCTGTTTCAGCCAGCCCGAACCATTCTGACTACAGAAGCAAAACCAGGGGCTGAGCTCAGAGACAGACCCGACCCATAACCCTGGGGGCAGCCCGACACCCTCCTCCTCGTGTGCCCCCGCTCCCACAGGGCCGGAGCAGCAGCTCTAACACGCGGCAGGATCACGGAGCGTGCATGGAGCAGAAAGAAGGGCCAGGCTGCAGCACCAACAGACACAGCAGCCACAGCCCGGGGGCTGCGGGGGCAGCGGTGAAGCCGCTGCCAGCAGAGCTGGCAGAGCACGGAGCGCAGGACATCTCCCACAGCGCGCAGTGTTGCACATCTCCACACGGGTGCACCTGCAGCGTCAGAGCATCCACGCAGCAGAGCCAGCGGCACCGAGGCCGCCACACTTGGCAATCTTATCTCCGAGCCTGCTGTAAGCACACCCAAAAATTCACTAATTACACAGAAATAACCGCTACTCAGCCAGCAAGTTTACTGATGTCACTAAAATCCCTGCTGAGAAAACCACCGGTTGATCTTTTCAACCACAAATCAGATTCCTAAAGCTGACTCTTAACCAGAAAAGTCCCAGCAACTGACCTGCATAAGAATCAAAGTCGGAGGCTTTGTTTTGCTCTTGAATCCACATGCTTTCCAATCTGCATTAAATATTTTATTTCAACAGACAACCAGAGTCTAAAAGTCACTGTCAGTTCAGTTTCTGTCTATGGATGTACCTGCTATAAAACCCATGCCCACTACTGATTCTTTGAGTACTAAAGGCACACAGAGCTTAAAATATCCAAAGGATATCTTAGACACATCTCATGTATCAGAAGCTATACACTTAATTCTGAGAAATCATGGCATTTTCATTCATATTTGCTATTTTTATGTTGCATGTGACAAACACGTATCTTTTACATTCAGTTTATAAATTATTTTAATTAGATTTTTTCTTATTTTTTAAAACATATAATTAAAATAAGGTTTCATGAAGGCATATTCTGTCAAAATGTTAATTGTTACCGAAGGTAGTTGACAGCAACCATTCAATGTCAAACAGTATTTCTTATGTTTACTTTGTTTTCTAATTGCAGATCTAAGTCTTTGTGGTCTATTGTGTAAATACATATTCATGGTTTTGTCTACAGTGCCAAGAGAGCAAATGACTTACATAAAGTATATTCTGTAAGTACTAATGATGTGCTAAATCATAAAAAATATTACACAAGAGTGCACAGAGGCAGTGAAGTCTCTTCTCCCTACAACTTAAAAAAGACTTTTGCTCTCAGAATCAGTATGTTTTAATAAATAAAGAGGATGTAACCACATACACAAAATGTATCTTACGTTACTGCAGAAATTGAACAAGATATAAACCATACACATTTTAAGCCAACTGCTAAGTGTATTTGTAAAGTGTAATACTTATACTGTATACAGAGAATCAACACTTAAAAGCAGGCAAACCTATGCAGCAATGTAAGGAAAATAATGTCAGCATAGATTAAAGCTTATGATTAGTAGAAAATTCATACTTAGGAGAAGTAATGGTCAACAACCAAATTAGCTATGTCATATAGGCTTTAGAAGCTGCTTGATTGAACACTGTAGTAAAGTCCTGCACCCATATATCTGTGCTACTGCAATGAAGGCTAAAACTGTGGAGATCAATGGTAGAATATTTCAGAAAAGGAACCACAAGAAGAACTGAAACTTTACTCATACTCTTATTTTTCTTTTAAGTCTTGACTCATAAAAGACTTCAGTGTGGCCAAAGAAAAAAATGAGGTAACACTAAGGCCCACTTGTTCCTGCCTTTTACAAAGGTGCCAAAACATGCAACAGACACAGGGATATATCCCTCCTTCTGTACCAAAGGGTACCTGGGAGAAGGTCATACCTTCCTTTACCAGCTTACAAGACTAAGGCATAAGCACCTGATAAAACAGTAGCTGCAAACCCAGGCAGGAACACATCACCACACACATTTGTGCAGCATTTTGCACCCTTCCCTCCCTCCCTCCAGTACTCTCTGGGAACTCCATTGCTCCAGATCTTCCTCATGCTGTCCTCTCCCTAACAGACATCACAGGAGCATGAGATGGGTTGAAAACTCCAAAGAACAGTATTTACCATTTCCATTACATTCTGCAGTTGTTAATGTTTTTCCACTGTTATTGCATAAAAAGGATGCTAAAACCACAAACTGAAATGGCCAGTTATGTGGGAAAATTCTTATCAACCAGGAAAGCAAAAAAAAAGGCAAGGTAAAAAAATACAGAAGCAAAGCAGACCACACACTGAGTCTCAAAAGATACTCAGAACTAAAAGGATGACCACTGTGCATATTACAGACCTCAGCTGAGTGCATCCCCCACTGACTTCTGTCAATATGTTGTTCAGATAGTTATAGGCATTTGTGGGAACCAGTCTCCCTCAAAATTCCTTCCAGAAACTTCACATTTCATAAAAAAATCTACATCTTCTACGTTCTAAGAGACAAGCACCATGTTCAAATGACAATACAGAGTACTTTACAGTTGGCATCTCAGAGATGAACTGAGCAAAATCCTACTTTATATCAAACACTCAACTCATGTTTAGCCATTGAGTTATCTGTTCATTGAATAAATTTAAATTTACTTATTTTTCCCTGGCTCTGGAGAACCTTCCTTGAAAACCTGAAATACAAACATTTTTAGGAAAAGTCATCTCTCTGAAAAGTTTCATTTTCAAAGCACCTTTGTTTTTCTGATGAAAAGCTGTTCCACTTAAAAACCTTGTGCAACTCTGTAACTCTACTACCTACGGAAGTGTCACCTGAAGAAAGTCAGCAGTATTTGATTCAGAAGATATGTACCAGGCCTGGCAAGGAAATGCTCTAATGCTTGTAGGCCTAGGTATTAACACAGCATGCATAGTGTCTGCTTTATAACCCTTGAAAGCTAAAGAAAATTACAAAGCATGTCAAGGTCAGCCAATTGTCAAGAGTCATCTTTCTTACCATTACAACTTTTGTGCTGTATACATGTGCATGTCTATCAGTGAACAGAGATAAGGCATTTTCCAGAAAGCAAGGAAGACTGGAATTAGTGCTACAAAGTGGCAAATGAAAATAGCTTCCAAAAAGACTAATTTGGGTTTGATTTGGCAAAAAAAAAAAGTGTCTCCAATAGCCAGTCTCTGAGTCATTCTTCGGTTTCATCATAGGAAGCTTCACGTCCCTTCCTGTGGTAAAAGTACGTCTGGTGACTCAGAGGTTATTTGTCTTAAATACTGACCACTGAACCATTTTACATACCTTAGTAGCTTCACAGAATCAAAAGAGCAATATCAGAGACACAGAAGAAATACTTACTTGATTTTGAACCACAGGAGGGGGCTATCTGACCATTTGGACATGTGCACATGTTTGGTCTAGAGCAAAATCCATCCCCACAGGAATGTCTGCAGATTGCTATTAAGAAAACATAAATGCCTTTAAAATATGTCTCAAAAACCTCAAACACATAAAAAAACACCTGATAGAAAATCCAGTACCATAACATAAACACCCACCAACTCATTGTAGTGCATACAACAGATCCCAAAACAGTTCCTCCTGTTTATCTGCATCTTTATAAGGGGCAGCTAAGACCCAGACCTTCACCATCTGCTATGAAAAGGTCTGGGAACGTGCCACAGGCCACACTAGATGTGGGGAGATTTCCTTGGAAAAGTGAAACTGTTGTCCATTTTACCAGACTACTCTTGGAGGAAGGATGGCACTGAGGCAGCATTACAAAGCTTCCTTTATTTCTGCACCACACACACACAAGAGCAGTAATTCCCATCTGACAGCATGCTGCTGCAGGATCTCTGGAAAGAGGCTTATCAGCCTTGGGCCAAGTGCCTTTAGGAGTTATTTCTAGTATGCTGTTGTACTACACATGAATACACATACATAGCACTACAATGTATGCATGTATTTATATCCCTACATATGTATTTCAGGGATATGGTCCAAAGAAGTGGATAAAATGTACTTGCTGGCCTGATGCTGTTGCCTCCTTCCATTTATTTAAACAGATTAACATATTCCACTCACTCCTGAGAGTTCACACACCCCTTGGAACCCTCTACCACAGACTTAAACAGAACATGTGGATGAGATTAATCTTTTGTTAAATACTGGTATCACATCACTGTGTTGTAGCCCAAGAAACTCTGTATATTAGCTTTATAGATTTTAAATGGTAAAGCAATCATGTACAGCTGCTATTGAAAACATACAGAAACACATTTCTGGTATACAATTAAAAACACCCTGAAACACAGGAGGACAAAGATAAATACGTAACTAGGTTAACTTACGGACTATGCATTGGTTTCCACCAGGTAAAGTTTTCCATCCAGGGCAGCAGTAGGCATTGTAACGTGATCCACACACATTTGGTCTGGGGAAAAAAAAAGGATGAATTCTTCTTTTTACTCAGAAATATGTTTTAAAAGTAGAGGCATAAAACAGAAAAAGTAAATCCCTGCAATACACATTTCAATAATTACATTTAGAAGTGTTGTATGGTTTTAGCCTGTAGCTGTTGGGGTTTTCAGGTAACATACACTTATACAAATTAAAGATTACATTACAGGCACAAAATCAAATCAGTAGCATCTTAACAACAGGAACAGAATGGGCAAACCTTGTCTCACATCACTCCACATCAGAAGAAGTAACCATACAGGTTTTTTGAGCAAAACTCACACTTAAATACAAAATGAGCGATCCCATCCAGCATCATTAATAAGCACAAATTAAATCTAGTGCTCTTTGAATGGTAATTTTTAAGCTTCCTGTTGCTTTCTCTTCTTTACTCTAAAGCACTATTACTGTTCCCTGTTTTGTCCATGAACAAAACTATGTATGTATGAGTGAAATGTGCCAACAAGAACATTAGCCAAATAAATGAGCCAAAAAATGTTAATTCTTCATTAGGAAAAATTACTTACGACCAAAATTAATCAAGGATGGGGGTGTATGTAGAGATACGGTCCCATGAAATGAGTATGAGGGGCCTACTGCCCTCCTTAAATGATGTATCCACAGGAAATTTTCTTTCCAACCCATTCCTCTCATCCACATTTACCCTGTCAAATAACTTTATTACTGGAGTTTACAATGAAAGCTGACAGGACATGACATTATTCCTATCATGATTTTATTGGTAAATATAGGGAAGTTGAAATGATTCTATGTCCCTCACAAATAACAGATTTTTTTAAAATCTTGTCCTATTTATTTAAAGCATCTGTCCCTGCAAATAAAGCTAGAAAGAATAGCTTCAAAAATAAGAACATGTTCCTTCTTTTGTTTTATGCTTAATAACCTTAGCTGAGGAAAATTTTACAACCTCTATTAATATTGTGAGCAATTACTCAAGAGATTAATGCAGCAAGAACTAGCTAGAAACTTCCCAGGAACTGCTTTATTAAAATGTTGTATACAGATTAGAGACAGATTTAAATGTTTACTGTTGTAGGAAAGGTTTCCTATTACTATTTTGTCCTTGGTCTTTCAAAAAGTTCTTTGTTCCTAGTATTGCAATGTCTAGGTAAACAATAGTTACTTCATATGGTGAGGCAACTTAAGACAAACAATCTCAATATATACAAACATTTCTTTATGCACATTTTCTAACTAACGAAAGTTATATACTGTATTTATTTAGGGATATGCATTACTAATGCAATTTCAAGTATTCTGATTACACCAATTTCAGTGACACCTATTCCTTCCAACTATGGCCAGAAACGACTTAAATCAAAGCAAGCACTACCATTACCAACTGCTTCTGGATAATTACAAAGTAGGAACTGAGGTGAATGTGACCAACACAATTGGACTTGTTGCAGGGTCCTTTTCCCTTCCTGCAACTGATGGTTCAGACTCAAAGTCTTATTCATTTAATTCCAGTGTATTCAGTTTTAGTAATGTCAGCTACTTCCCTGCAGGGCTATAACCATGTAACTTTTCCTAGAGTTCCCTATTCATCAATGCCAAATGTTGCTCCACAATCATCTGCCAAGTAAGACTGGCAAGCAGACAAGTGAGATTGTTTTTCACCTTCTCCAGTCAGAAGAAATAATGGAACTTATTAAGACAGATAGAATGGGTTTGTTGCTACCTGTTACAACCTACAGGCATAAACCACCCATTTCCAGTTCCAGTTGGTGAGGATCTATAGAAGGCTGACCATAAAGCCATGTTTATGTACTCTGTCAAACTTCGGTCTCAGCAAGTACATGGCTTTAGGGACCATCTGGTCCACGTTAAGAGTCAGGAGCAAATTTCTGTGTCACAGAGAAACCTGGTTTTAAAAATCTTTTTCCAAAATGGGACTCTGGAAAACCTAGATGTGCCAGCAACCATGAAGTCAGAGACCCTGAGAGCCTCCAAGCTGTCCACAGGGTAGGCTAAGCCATACACCCAGGAGGCTCCAGCTCTGATGCAGCGTGCTTAGCTTTGAAAAAAAGAAAAAAAAAGTCATCAAACTGTACTTCCATGGAACAGTTTGAGCCTGACAAGTGCATTTTCCAGTGGAACACTTTTTTGTCAGAAAGCTGCTGTCTAGCTTATAAAAGAAACCTATATTAAAGTCTGAATGCTATTTCTTTGAGACAGAGGGAGTGTTCTTAAATCGCGCGTATTTGAAAAATGACTTTGAAAATAATTAATTTTAAATTCATTGATATTTATGGGGTGATCAGACACTATAGCAATAAATCCCCATAAATAAATAAAGTATTCAAGGCAGTAATAAATAATTTACCTCATGTAAAATCATGGAAACTATCAATCAAATTGTTAAGGCTCTATCATGGTACTTACTTTAAACAGTTACCTACTTTGTGTTAAATAGACCATATTTTCTTGCTGATATTATAAGCTATGAATACTAAAGAAGTGTTTTATATTCTTATAAAACTGTTTTCCTGAACAGTACTACAAACAGAATTCAGTTATAAAATCTGATTTCTAATGATAAAATAAGCAAAAGCATGTCTATACACTCTCAAACCACCTACAGCACCTTCCTTTCACTCCAAAGCCCAGAGAAGGAAGAGAAAATCTCAGAACAAAGCTGTTACCATTGCAATTAGGAAAAAAAAAAAAAAGAAAAAGACAAGTCTTTCATTTTATTTTAGTCACTTAATGAACTTGTAAAGTATAAAAGGATTTCTGTAATGGTATGGTGCTGAGAGACAGGATGGCTGATGCCCAGAGTTTCATCAAAGATGTCCAAAGTAAACAAGATATTATGTCTTTGATTAATGATACGCAAGTAGAAATTCAGTAGCAAAGTGAGTTGAATTATCAAAAGACATTACACATGAGTCATCAACCAGCAAAATCTTGGAACAGCAGAGAGAAAAACGTTCATCCAGAAATTCTGATAACTAACACTTGAGAGTGTAGGCTTGCATAGATATTGACCGCACCTGCATGCACCAAACTAGAAGATATTCTTCTTCAGAAACAGCCACAGGGGCCCTACATCCCATTAGGAAGTAAAGTCCTGTCTGTCCTTTCCCAGCGTGTGGGGAACGAGCGGGGCAGAACTGCAGCATCGGCTCCTGGGGATGGACACGCGTGGTCCAGCCCCGGCCGGCGCGCTGATGCAGCACAGCCTCCGGGCTCATTTTGAGAGCACACACACTCTCGAACAAAAGGTCTCCTTTCTCCACGGGGCAATACTGATGTCACCCACGGAAAGGACCGACTGGGTCTGTCCCTCCCGTGCTTCCAGAGCCCTGTCTCAGCGGGGATGCGTGGCTGCCCGGCTCACCCGATCTGCAGCCATTACCCAAGCACTGCGGGTGCATTTGCGGAGCGGGCAAGCAGAGGTAAAACAACGAGAAGCAAATCATGCTAAGCTTGGCAGAGTCTTCTTATCAGCCATAAGCAGGCAGCGAGGGTACGTGACAGCCAGGGAAGTGAGGGAAGCGTTCAAAAGCCCTGCGTGAAGCCGGCAGCAGCGAACAGCCAGCCCGGGAATGTCAGGGACGCCTCCGGCATCGGGACTGTCCTCTCCGGGGTCCCGGCAGAGGCACGGTCGGAGCCCCGCGCTGCAGCCTGCCGGGGGGAGGGCTAATTCTGCACATCCCCGCTCTGCCCTGCCTGTGACCCCTCGAGGAAATTACAGCCCTCTCCGGAAGAAAGCATTGCCCATCAGCAACTCCCATGGGAGGAAGAGTTTCTGGCAGTGCTGTGAGCGAGGCTTCAGGCAGAAATTTTGTCAGCAGCACTGCCATGCACCGGCCAACGCTGGCGTAATCCGCGCTGAATCAAACCCAAAGCACGGGTCTCACATAAATTATACAGAGACCAGACAGAGTGGGCAGAGAGCAGCTGAGAGAGCAAGAGAAACAGCTGATCACCAGTTAGAGCTGAGCTGAGATGCAGGGATACTGGGAAGGGGTTCTCATTGCTCCCACAACTCAATTTTCCTCTCCGTAGGAAAATACACAGGGATTCCTCCTTGCAAGAGAATGTTTCATGAACAACTTCTATTAACTATTTGGCTGCAGTGGTTAGCATATGTTTAACATAATGTAGGGACCCAGTTTTCTGGCAGAAAAATACAATTTAAAGCCATATCATCAGCCAATGGTTATTTTTAGAGAAGCCTTTGCCTATTTTTCTTCTTATGTGGGTAACTCTGGTAGCTGCTAAAACAGTACTCAGAACTATTTACTGATCATTTCCACATAAAATTGGAGTGATGCTTCCACACTTCCACTGGGGATTTAAAAAGAATGACAAAACTGCACCTGAAAAAATGGGAGGCTGGTCTAACAATGTGCTTGTCCGAGTCCAACCACTGTAATAAGAAATAGTAGTTAAGGCTCCAGAATGTGAAGATGAATAGCTTTTACTAGTAAGTTTCAAGAGAAACAAAATCAGATCTATACCTCTTGCTGTAAACCATCTTTATGTACCTACCTAAACCTCTCAGTGTCTCAGAGTAAATACCAAAGGCACAGAGTGGCTCAGCTCTGCTGACTCCACTGGAGTTTTACTCAGCTTTCCCACAGAATCAAGAACTTCCATCACTACAGATAATCCAAATTTTAGCAGACACAGCCATGAGCAGCCTGATTTAAGTTCACCATGCTCTGAGTAGGGGGTTGGACCACACGGCCTTCCAAGATCCCTCCTAACTTAAATGACAGAAGCCAAGTATGCATAAATTAGAGGTCAGTATCTAAAGCACCTCCTTTAGCTGCCTACCCCCTCCTCCAAGGAGCAGCGAGCAAAGCAGAACTGGGAAGGGACGATCTGGTTCCTAGTGGGATGCAGCAGTAACAGCTACAGCACATGACAGGCAGCAGCCCTGACACAGCACTGTGCATCAAGGCCCAAGGAGGAGACCTGGCTGTGCTCTGAACTCAGCACTTTCAGTGAGTGCAGACTGAAAAACTTAACTGTGCATTGGACAGAGCCAAAAACACAGACACAGGTCTGCATTTAGCATGCATAAGGCTCATTTCCAGGTACCTCAAATAGTTTAAACAGGGATTTCTTTTCTGTTGTTCAGCTAAATATTATAAACATGGGATGGTTTTATCACTGTGCCCCTTTTAACCATTCAGTGAAGATCATTAAGAGAATTCCTGAAACTATTTAGTTCAATCATATAAAAGGAAAACCTACGAAACTACGCTAGACTCTGGAACAAACACAAAATTTAGCTTCTATTATACTTTAAAGAATAAGTATGCACTTTCAAGCAAAATATATTTTTTACATACAGAGGATTGCATCTGATGTACTCATTTTTACACTGCAATAAGCAAGCCTGTGCCATGCAGAGAGCCTAATATGATAACTATTTCTCACTCTGACAGTAAGGATACTGCTGTCCCAGAATCCTGGCTCAGTTCAACTAAAAAAATAACACGCTGAGCAGCTCTACGGGTATCTTTGGCTCTGGCCTATGTGCAAGTCAAGAGTTCAAAATGACATGCAAGTTTCCTGCAGCAACACTGAGCACTTTTCTAACCCTAATCTCCATCACACTGTGACAGCTAAATACAGCAATCCAACAACAGCATTTGACATTAAGAGAATTCTTCCACACTTGCTCTGAAAATCCAACCCTGTCTTTTGCAGGGACACGCTCATCTAACCTGACAGCCAGGCATTGTTCTCATTCATAGCCAGGGACAGACGCGTTTCTGGCATGTATTCCTTCATTGTTCCACTTGAGAATGTCAACGGGTCCAGTTCAAAACCCATCTACATGGCTGTGTAAGACATGTAAAGTACAAGTATGTCACCACAAGAAACCATCTGCTAGGCCAGACAAGTGCAGCAGGTAAACAGGAAGGATCCACCAGGTACTTTTTTAAAACAAACACACACAAAAAAAACCCAACCAAACTAAAAAGATGTATTCAGAGGACAAGAACTCTTTTCTATCTGGTAGCACTAAACAACATCCCATGGGAAATGGATGTAACTGTGGGCTAAGGCAATGCTTAGCTGTCCAGATGTCACTTCCAAAAGGGGAACAGGGAGAGATCATTTCACACCTCCAGGTCTACTTCCCACACTCACCATGGACCCACTAATGGTTATTGAGGAGGCAAACCTCTAACAGTTTCCCAAGGGAAAGCACACAGGGAACTCAGGATTTCTGCCAGCCCATGCCCAAGCTGAGCAGCAACACGAGGGCTGGTGTGGGGCACACTGGCCAGACAAGCCCAAGGCCAGCCAGCCCCTCACTGAGGCTTCCCTGGAGGCTGCAGGTTGTGCTGGTGCCACCCACCATCCCCACTATGGAGGACACCAAATACTCTAGGGAGTCTCCTACACCTGACACTTGCATCAACACTGTCAGAAAATGCCCCTAGGTGTTAAGCAATGCTATTAATTTGTGTATTAAGTGCTCTTCCCCTTAGGCTACTGAAGATTTATCCTAGGTAAGTTATCAGTATTTCTCCTCCTCCCTTCACTACATACTATTCTAGCCTTTGTCTCTCTCCTTGCTGGGACATTTTCAAAAGGCCAGTTACCTGCACATCTATCATAAGGAAACAGGAAAACCCTGTTGGTACAGATCCCACTGTTTTAGTTCAACTCGCCCTAGCAGACACTAATTTACTCCGTACACAGGGAAGA
Organism: Dicrurus megarhynchus; assembly: GCA_013399195.1. Classification (NCBI taxonomy): domain Eukaryota; kingdom Metazoa; phylum Chordata; class Aves; order Passeriformes; family Dicruridae; genus Dicrurus; species Dicrurus megarhynchus. Next base: position 1,186,956 of record VXAD01011334.1, on the reverse strand, counting down.
GAAAAAGATGGAATATTAGTGGGAAAAACAAAGAAGAAGAAAAGAGACAGGAAAATAATGTTCCTGAAAGGAAACAAATTTTAGTTTGAAACCTCAGCTGAACATCACTGAATATTCTGATGTCCTCCAGCAAAACATGAGAGAGAGAGAAGCTTGAAAAAGAGGATGAAAATGATTAAGACCGTAGACAAAAGAACTGTGGCTTTCATTTGGTATTTCTGAGGCTATAATGGTCATGAATCATTTCATAAAATGAGAAGTAGAAAGGAAAACAACAGATTCTCCAGTAAGTCAACACTGAAAATATTTTTCCAGATAAAAGCTAGACCTCCTTCATACTTCAGTGAAGATCTATAAGCAAAACCAGAAGGCAGAGGTTTTAATTTAACAGGCTACATTTTACATCCCAAGGTACCTTCCAAAGAAGAGCCCAACTTTCCTGAAGTGTCACAAAAAACCAAATGGTTGTCCTCATGCCTCTATCTGCACACCAGCCTTAGCATGAATGAGGCTGTTCAGTAGGTCTGAAATCCTTTTTAAAATATTAAATAAATAAAACTAGGTGGGAAAGTCAGAATGGATGAGAAAACAACCAAAAGAGAAATGTCAGATTGAAAAGCTACAAATATATTTCCCAGCACAGTGCAAGGGTTAATCAGAAACAATCCAGGCCACCAATTGCTCCATTCTACAAAAATATTTACTGAGTCTGGGGAGCAAGACCAAAGTGACAGACATGCCTGTATATCCTCTTCATGTTTAGGGTTCATTAGGGAGAGGAAGAAGAAGGATGAGATGGGAGTCAATCTCATCGCAAAACAAAAAAGTTAATGATTCATTTCTTACTATTTTCATATGTGCACATTCAAAGATCTCAAGGTCCTAAAGTCTTGTTTAAGGAGAGATGGCCTCCTATTACCACATTTCTACCAAGAGGAAGTTTTCCTAGTGATCCATACAGCTAAATATTTGGGGTCTTTCATTTTGGGTAATACTGTTCTAACAATCACAGGTTAGAACAGTTGCTCAGTCCATGAACATTTGAAAGTCACCCTTGTCAAAAACTGTACTGAGGTTCATCCACTAAACTTGCAAGTTTGCAGGATGGAAGATGAATGACAAAGACTGTCCTAAGTGAGTAGCAGTGCTGAGCAACACACCACAGGAAAGGAAAATAAGCATACAGGGCAACAGAAGCTGCAGTCTTATTTGATAAGGATGACTGTGACGCTGACAGATGGACTGTTCCTGCCAAGCTCTAACCCAGAGATCCTCCCGTTGCTCCCACGTAACTGAGAGCAGCCCTCTGCTTACTTCAAGTCTGCATCCTCAGGCCAGCACAGCCCAAAGGTTCTGACACCACTGTGTGAAGCTGCACATAGAGCAGAAGCTTATCCAGTGACCAAGGCAAACAGATCCAGATGACATCGAATCTGGTGAATAACTTGGGGAACCACCACTGAACAAAAAATGTATCCTGTGCTGGCTAACAACAGGGGAGAAGTCTACTTAAATAAATCTTAAGTAGGCTCTTGACTGAGGAAAGTGCAGCTATGCCTAGCCAGAGTTTCTTCTGTCTCCTTGAAGCAGTTCTGTCAGGAAAACTGCACTGCAAACTGATAATTACTGCACCCTGCTCCAACAAGACACACTTTCTGCAGGTGCTGTTCTACCCCCAGCCCTTTATGCCTCCAGTTTCTGAAGACAATACACCCCTGTCAATAAAAGTTCAATTAAACACTAAGAAACAGATCAGAAAGTCTCCAGAAAGACACCACCGCATGTAAGAGTAGACAACTGCGTAACAAATCCACAAAAGGAAATTATTACCTGGAGCACAAAGAAAGAGACAAAGTACAATCCACGACATCTCTTCTGTTCTGAGTAAGGGCTATGGGATTAATCTGTTTGTAACCTGCCAAGCAATTAAGTCACAGCACCAATGAGCCTTAAAGGACCCCTCAGGATGTAGGACAGCAAGGTACCTTCCTGTGATGGGGCACAAAGTGACAATACTGATGTGAAATACACAAAAGCCACCACAGGCCAGCTGTGACTGGTCCTGCAGCATCTGGGGCAGTGTATCAGCCCAGCCTGATACAGCCAAGAGCTATGCAGACAAAAATGAATAAATAGATAAACGAGGGGAAGAAAGGAAAATAATTACATCCAGTCTCGCCTTCCTGATCTTCAGCATGTCACCTTGGCACAGTGGTGCTAGGTCACAGGAAACCTGCTTCATCTTAGTCTCACCGGTGGATTTTACATTTCCAAAATAATCTTGTTTCATACAGCACATCATGAATGCTGCTACACTGTTTATTGTAGCCCTTTTCCTCTGTTTGCTCTATTTATGACCTACTACCATCAAACAGCAAGAATGTATTTATCTCAGGTATTTTAGGCGGGGCACGTGGTGCTTCAAAACCATTTGTGTCTCGCTACAATATAATACAAGAAAGGATCACAGAAAGGAAGACTGGCTAAACTATAGGTAACAGAATCACATGTGCCTCAGAGCCTCCTCAGGGAAAGGGAGGCTGCAGCAGTATTCACCAAGAGTTTAACCACAAGTTTCACTGGCATGGCCAAAATGAATGAAGTCCTAATTCTACCCTACAAACTATAAAGGCCTAAAAGTCTATCCCCAAAACTGGTAAACCAGAATTCAGATTAAGGCTGTGCCTTCTAAAGAGATGGTGTCCAAATGACACAATTTGGCTATCTAAATGGAGACTACAAGGACTACAAAGCCCTGAAGATTATTTCCTTTTTACTGTTTTTCTTCTGCTCCACAAAGTCACACCTACATCAAATCACATCATACCGAAAGAGAGGAAACACATATATGAGGCACAGTGCCAATACCTGTGAGCTTATTTCACTCCAGAACTAGATTTCCAAGTACCATGTAATAACAAAATAACAGTACCACAACCATTGGCAAATACATTCAGAGAGGTGCAGAATATTAACGCTATGTGTAGCTGCCAGGGACTTCAGTTTTCACACTAGGATGTGCTGGAATAAAAGTTCTTCATCCTCCATGGAAGCTTTGCCCCATAGGCACAGAGGACTGGAAGGAGGCCAGCCATGCCACCTGGAAGCCAGGTGAGTGCTCCAGCACATCGGGTATTACAGCAACCTGCATGTATTTTTAATTAAGTTTTTTATTTTCAAGTATTCAGGCTGCCTCCCGCTTGCAGAGTGACATTGACAAGGTGTGGCACCAGCAGCTGCCCAGAGGTGTTAAGGCCACAAGAGGCAAGAAAAATGTTTGGAGGTTTTTCAGTATAAACAAATATTTACCAGTACAGAAAGTCTGCTTTTCTTCAGCAGGCTTTTAGTGGTAAATATTGGTTTAAAAGGAAAACCAGAAGCCCTAATTATATAGCTGAACACTAGAATTAAGTTATAGATTTATAAGATTTATTTTATTGCAGGGAGCACTGATGCATAGAAGGGGTCAAATCCAACAAAGTTTACTCAGGGAAGCATATCAGTAAACCTGTGGTCTTCATTTGAGATAACCAAAAGAAATCGGTCCAAAAAGCTCAATCCCCTGTTGAATACCTATAATCCAAGACTTTTATGAATCATTTTGGAGCCAACTAGTTTGTTCTGCAATATTTGCTATAATTTCAATGTAATAAAAACAAAGAAATTAAATCATTCTTGCACAAATACATTTAATTAGTCTCCTAATTAGAAACATGTCAGAATTCAGCTATCTTGAAGAAATTTCAGTTCTTTCAAAATTTCTGCTATTTGTTAGGCAAATCATCGCTTTCTTTGGCCATTATACTGAGAAGAGACTGATAAACATGACAAACATTGCTTAAAAGATTATTAAGAACTGACTGCTACTCATTAGTGTTTGAAGTCATCTAGCATCATCAGAAAATGAGAAATCCTAATTAATTCTAAGATCTTTGAGTACGATACTTCCTGTATTCAGACAAGTACCAATCAAATCACCAGTAAATTATTTTTTACTTTATATTCACATGATTGAAGGACATATGAATGGTTGCCTTTCAGTATATATTGTTTAGAAAGAGCTTCCCATTCGTGGCCAATTTTTTAGGGTTTATTCTTAGAGAAGCTGACACTGCATCCTTAGGTGCTTCAGGGGCAGCAGGATAATGGCTTGATGCCTTATAACTCAATACAGTAACATCTGTGATAAAGTCCTGGGGATCTGGACAAGTGTCTCACCGGCAGCTTATTATTTTAACTTGCTGAATCACAGTGGATTGCAGCAACATTTCCATGACCAGAGAGTCTAGTTATATTTTTTAATAATTACTGCCTTTATTCTGGTTGCTTTCTGATCACTTAGAGGCATCAGGCACCAGCACATAAATATACATTGCAACAGGCCAAACACAGATGGTATTAAAAGACTTCCCCTCTAATGCCTTCAGAGCAGGATTGATTCAAACTACATGAGCAGCAAGGGAAAAGTCTTAAAATGAGAAGCTAAGAGGCACTTCCAAATAATTTATAATTACTACAATTAAAATATGCTTCTAGAATCACGTTATACATTCGGACAGCCCACTGGTATAAACAATGAGGCAAAGGTCACACAGATGAAAGCAAACATCTCCTGCAGTCATCAGCTTGCAGTAAAAAATGTTAAGCAGGAAAAATCATGAGAATTGAAACAGATCTTGGGCTTCATTTTAATGTACAAGACCAGAATTCATACAGACTAATCTCAATACTTTCAAATGCTAAAAACTTCCAATAGTCATTATAATCAAACACACAAAAAGAATAAGTGTAAAGGGTTTTCTCCAAAAATGTATCCCCATGTGCCTTACAATCAGAGCAGGAGTTCATTTCAGAATGAAAAGAAAGTCTTAGTCAACTGCAATAACATGAAAATAAAGTTTCCCAGCATCTGTTATGACTTGTATTACAATTATCAGATTCCCAAATGCATTTGTACTGATGAACAAGTTAAAAAAATACTATGTCTTTTTGTAAAATCATATTTTTAGTGTTTCAGTCCTCCAATTACAATGAATAATGTATATACTGTTCCTGTACATTCAAAATATGTTTTCCATCTGTCCTTCCAAAGAATTCGTTCCAACCTTGTCTGTTAGAATGACAATTCTTTTTATTCACATTGTACAGTACAGTACCACACCTAAGAAAGTGCTCAAACTTCTAAACTAGAACTATCCGGCAGGATTCACCCAACAGTTATCAAAATTACTGTCCTCCAAGCAATTTGGGAACTCTATACTCAGTCTAAAATCAGGGTTACAAAAAAAAGGTCTAACAAGAAACCAAACTAATAATTTGTTTTGTCTTTATCTCAGTTCATCTGGCAAATTATTACATCCTTGTTAAGAATCTGCTTCCCAGGGGCACTCATTCGTATTTGTAATATTCAAAAAAACTAAGATACAGAATACCTAAAATTTATGTTGACATTACCTCTAGATTTGCAGATTACTAAGCAGATATATAACTCATAGATAATATACAATAAAAGGAAGAATTATTTCAAAGTACATAAAATATGGCAGGCTTCTGTTAAGCATAAGAATCAACTCAGAGGATTAACTACTTACCCTAACCCAGTTTAAATTCCAAAAATAATTAACACTTGAAATATCATCCCTGGATGCACTGTTATGACTGTCTAAACAGCACAGGTTAGAGTGACAGTTATATACACCAAAGAAATTTTATCCTCAGCTAAGGTGCCTCTAACTTCCACCAAGCCAGCACTGGTGCTAGATGGCATCCTCTGTGCCACTGAGCAAAAAATGGTGTTCATCAGTTTGATATTAGCTCAGAGTTTTATAACAACACAAGTTATTAAAACACCCTAAAGAATACAGCCACTTTCTAATACATGTTTTTCCTTATCATCTTTTATTGCTTGCAATTAATCCCTCAAACTTTACTGCACATCCTTCTCACCACCTAGATTGTCACATCTACTTTGGATCTGCTCTGTCCAACTATTTACTTTGTGACAAGGTATAAGGAAATGAAATAAGAGTCTGATCCTACAAAATCAGATCCATGAAAAACAATGCTGACAGCTTGCATCCATTTTTGCAGCATGCAGACCTAAAAACATAAACCTTTTTCAATCAGGCAAGCATTAAGAAAGCCAAAATTGTAAATCCAAATATAGGTAAAAATTACTATAGAACTACGAGGAAGTTAGCAAGAAATTAAAGCATATTCATCAAGGCCTCTAACAATAAAGTNGGGGGGGGGGGGGGGAGGGAAGAAAGTAGCCTGCATCCCTTACAGAAGCCTAACTATTTTAATATAATTTTTGTTACATTTGTCCTCTGTCTGGGAACAGAAAAAATCTGGCTATGGGCTGAAAAGGCACATTGGATCACCTGAGAAAGGAAACTTCTTTTTTATTACTTTATTACAAACTTTTCACCTTTACAGTGATTTTCAACTGCACATGCACGCAATGCCTTTCAGCTGACTTCACGACTATTTTTGCAGTGGAAAGGTGTTCCATTAGAATTGGGAAAAGTTTGCCTGACGCAGATTTAGCCTTCCAAAAAACCTCTCTGCTAAGCATGAACCGCACTGTTTCATAAGAAATTAAACTCTTGTATGCTTGGACTCACTCATACCAGTACTAGATAGTTAGTCCACTTGAGAGCAAGACGGACATCACAAAACGTTCAAGGTGGAGATGAGAGAGGACAGCTGATGAAAAGGGCATGCTGTGGGCTCCAGGCATCACCGTTATCCTGCTTTATGCAAAGCAGAAGCGCGGGATGCGGGAGGAATGCACAAGCCCACACTGTGCCTTTATCTAAGGCCTTCCTAGAAGATAAATTAGCAACCCCCGCGCTGCTGCGGCTCATCCTCACGAAGCATCGCCCACCCAGAGGTGAAGAACGGCTGCAGGTCGCAGAGGACCCAGCACCCGGTGCCGCGGGGGGGCCGGCAGGGTGGCGGGGCTCCGAGCCCTGGCGCTACCCTGCGGTGCTGCAAGCGGCGTTCGGCGCCCCCCAGCCCAAACCGCTCCTCGGTACGGGCAGCCCCAAGGGGGCTCGGGGAGCTCTCGCACCCCCAGAGCTCCAGGGGTTCTGGCTATGGATACACACACACTCACACTCACACACGCAGGCAGATGTGCGCCGCGGCACCCCGGGAGGGGCCAGGGCCGGCCCCGCACCTACCCTTTGAGCGCGTCGTGCCCGCCGCCGTGCCCTCGCCTCTTGGCCCGGCTGGACCGGCTCTCCTTGGCGCTCGCCCCCTCGGCGTGCCCGGCGGCGGCGGCGCCCGCCTGGGACGCCCACAGCACGGCAAC